>CM040129.1:195731056-196162309 GCA_022559845.1 Amorphophallus konjac | reverse complement strand
AAGATTTCATAGGTTTCATCGGGACAGACGTAAGGTCTAAGCCAGATAGGTTTCATCATTGACCGGGCAGTGCGCCTAATCGGTCAACAGCTGGTTTTCATCATCGATATTGGGTTTATACCAATGCAAAGATTTCATAGGTTTTCATCGGGATAGACGTAAGGTCTAAGCCGGATAGGTTTCATCATTGACCGGACAGTGCGCCTAATCGGTCAACAGCTGGTTTCATCATCGTGCTAGGTTTATACCAATGCAAAGATTTCATAGGTTTCATCGGGATAGACATAAGGTCTAAGCCGGATAGGTTTCATCATTGACCGGGCAGTGCGCCTAATCGGTCAAGTGCTGGTTTCATCATCGGTATTGGGTTTATACCATGCAAAGGTTTCATGGGTTTCATCGGGATAGACGTAAGGTCTAAGCCGGATAGGTTTCATCATTGACCGGACAGTGCGCCTAATCGGTCAAGTGCTGTTTCATCATCGGTATTGGTTTATACCAATGCAAAGGTTTCATGGTTTCATCGGGATAGACGTAAGGTCTAAGCCAGATAGGTTCATCATTGACCGGACAGTGCGCCTAATCGGTCAACTGCTGGTTTCATCATCGGTATTGGGTTTATACCAATGCAAAGATTTCATAGGCTTCATCGGGATAGACGTAAGGTCTAAGCCGGATGGGTTTCATCATTGACCGGGCAGTGCGCCTAATCGGTCAAGTGCTGGTTTCATCATCGGTATTGGGTTTATACCAATGCAAAGATTTTATAAGTTTCATCAGAATAGACGAAAGGTCTAAACTGGGTAGGGTTTCATCATTGATCGGACGAGGTGCCAATCGATCAACGAGAAGTTTATGACGGGAGGCGAGGTTTCCTTTAGGATCACCATATTACTGGCCCAAGCGCCCTTTCGAGTTTTCACCGGAGCCAGCCCCCTCTTGCTTTTGCCCACGCGCCCTTTCGGTTTTCACGTGGCGGGGTACCAGATTTTGCCTGCAGTGCCCTTTCGGGTTTTCACCACAGCTGTGTTTTAGCCATTTTTGCTCTTGCTCGGAAAACCTGAACAAGACTGGCGGGGTATCTCTATTTTTAACCCCATTTTTTACTTATTTATTTTCATTCTTTTATTCTCTCTTCCCCTCTTTTTGGGAGGGTAACAAGTCGGACTGTCATTAGATCATGATGAGGGATGGCTTGGCTAGGGCGGAGTGCCACTAGACCAAGAGAGAAGGGTAGCTCGGTTAGGGCGGAGTGCCGCTAGACCAAGGAAGAAGGGTAGCTTGGTTAGGGCAGAGCGCCGCTAGACCAAGGAAAAGGGTAGCTTGGTTAGGGCGGAGTGCCGCTAGACCAAGGAAAAGGGTAGCTCGGTTAGGGCAGAGTGCCACTAGACCAAGGGAGCAGGGTAGCTCGGTTAGGGCGGAGCGCCGCTAGACAAAGGAAAAGGGTAGCTTGGTTAGGACAGGTGTCGCTAGACCAAGGAAGAGGGTAGCTTGGTTAGGACAGAGTGTCGCTAGACCAAGGGAGAAGGGTAGCTTGGTTAGGGCAGAGTGCCGCTAGACCAAGGAAAATGGTAGCTTGGTTAGGGACAAGGGTGTCGCTAGACCAAGGAAGAGGGTAGCTTGGTTAGGACAGACTGTCGCTATGACCAAGGGGAGAAGGGTAGCTCGGTTAGGGCGGAGTGCCGCTAGACCAAGGAAGATGGTAGCTTGGTTAGGGGCGGAGTGCCTCTAGACCAAGGAAAAGGGTAGCTCGGTTAGGGCAGAGTGCCACTAGACCAAGGGAGCAGGGTAGCTCGCTTAGGGCGGAGTGCCACTAGACCAAGGGAGAAGGGTAGCTCGGTTAGGGCGGAGCGCCGCTAGACCAAGGAAAAGGGTAGCTTGGTTAGGACAGGGTGTCGCTAGACCAAGGAAGAGGGTAGCTTGGTTAGGACAGAGTGTCGCTAGACCAAGGGAGAAGGGTAGCTTTTAGCCTGATTACTCGGGGAATATTGGTTGGGCAGCATGATACAGCTTTAGGTGTCTACCGTTGAGTGGTGAGAATTAGATTTCCCCTCGATGGTTAACAACCATGTAGGCCCCTCCTTCGTAGACCCTATATATCACATAAGGACCTTCCCAATTAGGATTCAGCTTTCCTTTTGGGTTGGACGCCATGACTTCTCTTTTCTTGACCATGACAAGGTCACCTTTCTTAAATTCTCATCCTTTTACGAGTTTGTTGAACGCAGTGGCCATGCGGGCCTGATACATCTGGATATTCTTCTGAGATTGGAGGCGCTTTCCTTCCAATTCAGCCAATTCTTGTAATCTTCTTTATGCATTGGTTTGTTCGCCATAGGCCAGGTCATATTGGACTGCCACTCTGAGTGACGGGACCTCCAGCTCTAATGGAACTACTGCCTCTGAGCCGTATACCAGTGAGTATGGCGAGCACCCTGTAGGTGTCTTGAAGACAGTGCGGTATGCCCACAGAGCTTCATACATCTTTTCTTCCCAGTCCTTCTTATTAGAACTGACGACTTTAGCCAACAAGGTGCATAAAGTTTTGTTGAAGGCTTCTGCCAATCCATTTGCCTGTGGATTGTAAGGAGTGGAAGTCCTCCATTCGATCTTATACTTCTCGGCAAGCTGATAGATCTTTTGATTTCTGAAATGACTTCCATTATCAGATATTATTCGGCTGGGGATCCCAAACCGGAAGATAATGTTCTGCTTGATGAATCTGGCAACCAGCTCACCAGTCACTTCTCGTAATGCTATAGCTTCCGCCCATCGGGAGAAGTAATCTGTTATTGCCAGTATGTATTTATGTCCGGCCGATGAGGTCGGTAGTGGGCCGACTACATCAGTTCCCCATTGTGCAAACGGCCAGCTAGGGACTGTAGGGTGCAGAACGGCAGGTGGCCTTCTAGGCACAACAGCATGCTCCTGACATTTCTGGCATGACTTTGCAAACTTGCAACAGCCTTCAAACATACTGGGCCAATAGTAGCCCAGCTTCTTGATTTCTATCTTCATCTTAGGGCCAGCTTGATGAGCACCTGCCGTCCCAGCATGTATTTCTTTCATTGCTTGCCAAGCTTCCTCAGTAGACAGACAGCGGAGCAAAATCTTCTTGCGTGCATCTGCCATTATTCGGAACAGAGTTCCATTTCTGAATTCATAAGAATCTTTGATCCTTAGAAGTTTCATCTTTTCTTCTCTTTTCTGCGGCAGCTGTTGGTGTGAAAACCATTGTAGCAGGTGTTGTCTCCAATCAGATGCCTGTTCTGTACTGATCATGGCGACTTCATTTTCTTCGGGGCAGCCTTCTAGCATGCTGGGGACTTGCCGCCGGTTTATAACAATAATGTTCAGTGTCTCATCTGGTGGGACTGCTATTGAGCTGGCTAGCTTTGCCAATGCATCAGCCTGGGCATTATGTGCACGGCCCACATGCTTGAGCTCAATATGATAGAATTTCGCCATGAGGCGCACAGCTTTTTGGTGGTAGGGGTTCAACTCCGACTTTCGCACTTCGAACTCCCCTTGGATTTGCTTTATTATCAACATTGAATCCCCGAATACCTGAAGCATCCGGATGCCCATGTTGAGGCTGATGTGCAACCCGATTATCAGAGCTTCATACTCGGCTTCATTATTAGTGCAGGGCTTGTTTATAGAACAGGAAGTATGCACAACCTCCCCCTCTGGCGATTCTAGCACAATACCGGCTCCGGCCCGTATTCTGGTCTTTCCATCGGAGTCCGTCTCTGTTCTAGATGCTCCATCAAAGAATAGCTGCCACATAGTTGACTGAGCCTGGCAGACTTCTAGTGTTTCATCATCGGGTAACTCAGTCCCCATCATATCATTCTCTGGCACAGGATGCTCTGCGAAGAAATCGGCCACGGCCTGTCCTTTTATTGCCCTCTGGGGTATATATGTGATATCGAATTCCATCAGAATTACTGCCCATTTGCCCAACCGGCCTTTCAGTACTGGCTGAGTCAATATGTATTTGAGCGGATCTGCTGCAGATATCAATCTGATTTCGTGTGACAGCATATAGTGCCGGAGCTTTTTAACGGCAAAGACTAGTGCCAAGCATGTCTTTTCTATATAGGTGTAGCTTTCTTCAGTTCTAATCAGCCTCCGACTCAGGTAGTATAGAGCCTGCTCTTTGCCTTCTTCATTTATCTGTGCTAGCATTGCCCCCAGGGAACAGTGTGTGGCTGCAATGTATAGTATCAGGGGCTTGCCCTTAATAGGTGCCCCCAGCACTGGAGGGGTCTTGAGATATTCTTTCAGCTTCTCAAAGGCTTCCTGACAGCCATCGTCCCAGAGGAACGGTACATCTTTCATCATGAGCGTGTGAAAAGGGTGGCATCTCCCCGACAGATTTGATATGAATCGTCGGATGTAGGCCAAACGCCCTTGTAGAGATCTCAGCTCGTGGAGATTCCTTGGTGGAGGGAGCTCCTGGATAGCTTTAATCTTGGATGGGTCGATCTCAATGCCCCTATGACGGACAATGAACCCAAGGAATTTTTCACTGGACACGCCGAAGGCACATTTCATAGGATTCATCTTGAGTTCATATCTGCGCAGCCTCTGGAACACTATCCTCAGGTCTTGCAGATGATCTTCTCTTCTGCTGGTTTTCACCACCAGGTCATCGATGTAGCACTCCACTTTCTTGAAGAGTAAATCATCAAAGATCTTTGTCATAGCTCTTTGATAAGTAGCGCCGGTATTCTTGAGGCCGAACGGCATCCTTTTGTAGTGAAATATCCCCTTCGGGGTGCGGAATGCAGTGTGCACTCTGTCTTCTTCAGCAATCCAGATCTGGTTGTATCCGGATGACCCATCCATGAATGACAGGGCTTCATGGCCAGTGGTTGCATCGATCATTACTTCAGTGATTGGCACTGGGAAATCATCTTTCGGGCAAGCCTTATTCAGGTCCCTGAAATCCACACATATTCTGATCTGCCCATTTTTCTTCTTCACGGGCACTATATTGGCCAGCCACGTAGTATATTGGTTCTCTTCAACAAAGCCCACATCAATCAGCTTGTCGACCTCTTTGTTGATCTGATTTATCAGTTCAGGGCGCATTCTCCTGGAAGGCTGCTTCACAGGGCTTGCCTATGGGTTTATTGCCAATCGGTGTTGTGCCACATCAGAACTCAGTCCTGGCATTTCATCATATGTCCATGCGAAGCAGTCTCGGAATTCTTTCAAAAACTGAATATACTGTTCTTTGACAGCTGGCTCCAGCAGTGCACTGAGGAATGTAGGCCTTGGCTCCTCTGCTGACCCCAGATCCACTTCTATCAGCTCATTGACGGTGGCTTGGCCTCCGTCTTCAACTTCGGGTGGGGCTTCTTGCAAATCAATAAAGCCTCCCGGGATATAATCTTCTTCGTTCTCATGATTTTCTATTTCATCAGATTGGTCATCTGCAGATGCTGGTGCATCGTATAAGGCCAATACGGCCGGATTCTGTTCAGTCTGCCCCGAGGACGTGATTGGCTCAGCGGAAAACTTCGAAGTGGAATCTTCCGTGCTTAGAGGCTCTTCTGATGTGGGCTCCCCTGAGAGGTCATCATTATGTAGAGCTCGGAATTCTTCTAGAATGCGCCCAAACTCCAGGCACTCTTGCAGCTCTCTGGCTACTTGATCTTCATCCGGGGTTCCCGTGTCAAATTTCGCTTCATCCTGGAACAGATCCTCCTTGCAAGATAGATCTTCCCAGTACCAATCTCTCTTTGTCTCGTCATGTATCCCCACCCCTGGCAGATTGTCTGGGATTTCATTGTCCACTACGGACTGATAAATGATTTCTTCATCTTCCGAAGGGTATTGGTCATAGTCCATCCCAGGGGAATCTTCATGCTGGTAGAAGGCAGAGATGACATCTACCTCAGCTTCATAGTATTCTTGCAGGGTATAGCCCAGTCCCGGGTGCTGTGTGATCTTCCTCAGTTCTTTATTATCTCGAGGTGGATCCCATAGCTCCTTGAATGCTTTCTTCTGGGCTGCAGACTGTATTGAAGGCATTTGCATCTTGGAGAACATTTGCGAAACCTGTTGGGTAGTGTACTCTAGGCCTGTAATTGGCACCATCCGGTTTGCGGCTTCTTCAGGGACCATGCAATCTTGATCATCTTCTTCGACTGCCCCCCCGGTGTAGAATATGATAGGAGGCTCGCAGAAGCGAGGGATTTTCATAGTCTTCAGTGGTAGCACCGTCTGGTATTCTATGCTGGCTATGGGCTTGACTAGACCCTGAGGAACTTCCACCTGTGTGTATTTTTCTTTCATCTTTTCTTCAGTATCATCTGGGTGTATGCCAGGAGGAGTGATCCGAGCAAAATCACCAGCGTAAGAGATGTGAGATACCCCATGCTTTTTAATGTAGCCCTTTGGCGGCGGCGGAGACCAATTTCTTGCTTTTGTCGCCGGCTTTTCCTGGCTGACCACAGCTTCTTTTCCTTTATCCTTTTGTGACACTTCGGTGTAGTAGGATGCATCGAGCATATGGCACTCGAACACTTCGAAGGGATGTAGGTCTGCAAACACCCTTTCGTCTTTTCCTTCATGGCAGTATTTTATGCATTGGTGTAGCGTGGATGGCACTATCTGATATTCGTGCAGCCACGGTCTTCCCAGTAGGGCCTTATATGTGGTGTTGGAGTCGATTACATAGAATCGTACCACTGTAGTGAGGTCGCCCAGTGTGAGATTGAAATCAGCCATCCCGAGAGGTGTTTCACATTTCTGGTTGAATCCTGCAATCTTCATGTCTCTGACCTTGGTGAGCTGCAGATCAAAGTAATATTTCTGATAGATGCGGTATGGGAGAATATTCACAGCAGCCCCTGGATCTATCAGTATTCTGCTTATCGGCTGACAGTTCAGGGAACCCCTCATATATAGCGGTCTATTATGACCGGCATTTGGGATTAGCATATCATCCTCCGTGAATGTGACTGATGGCCCAGCATTCACTTCTGCCAAGAGTGCTTCACACTGTGCCGGGGACTGCAGTGCATCCACAATTGCTTGGCGAGCTTCTTCACTCAGAGAGAGAATTTCCCAGATGGAGAATCTGGTAGGGAGCTTCTTCAGCATTTTCATGACTCGACTACCCACCCGGACATTAGACAGTCTCATCTCCTCTGCCCATCGGGGGTCTTGGAGGTTCATGTGGTGCCTGTGGCCTTTGCTGCCCATTTTCAATTTTATCTTCTTCATCGGTCTCCCGGAAGGCTTCTTCTGTAGCGACTGCCCCTGGTTTTGCTAGAGGGTTACCTTCTTCATTTTCTTCATGCTGTTTCTGCTTTCCAGCCGCTGTCTGCTGGCATTTATTGCTTTTATCTGGAGCAGTATGAGCCGGTTGCTCATTTTCTAAGCTGGACAGGAACTCCAGGAATGAAGGGGCTTCATCTGCCTTCTTTTTGTCTTGGTACAGACTGGCAGGGGGAGGAACCTGGACACCTCGTATCTCTGGTTCCGGGATTTGATAGGGTTGCTCCCCTCTGAACATGATATTATGGTTGGCTGGTGGTGGGCGCCCCCATCTTCTCCCAGAACGTGTTGCATGGGCCGAGGTAGAGGCTTCGGCATGGTTAGCTTCTAGCGGAGCGTTGGATGCTTCCGGCTCATCATCCTCCCCGGGCAAGGAAAAGAGTACTGACAGAGTGTTACATTGTACTGTCGTGACCTTCTTTCCTTTCTTGGATTTGGGCCGTTTCTTCTTCTTTTGGGAATTTGGCTTTGCTGGCTCCTGCCCCCAGAAGGGCTCATTTTCAGCTTTTTCTTGTTCTGTCTCTGGCTGCTCTTTAATTTTCAATTCTTCGAGCTGTTCCCAGAGTATACAGTCTTTCATCAGCAGATGCTTGGGCTTCTTCTGTTCGTACTCATCAAGCTCATTAATATATTACTGCAGACGCCTGGCTGCAGGGCTTACCTCTTTATGCGTAGGGAGGGGAGTTTGTCTCCTCCGGTTGTGAGTAGGGATCCGGATGACTGGTCTGGTCTCAGCTGTATGCCATATTGGCTTTATTGGAGGCGGCTCGGGCCTTGGGGTAACACCCCGGATAACTGCTCCGCTGGTACTGGCTGTAGGAGTCTTCTTTCTGCTTTTTATGGGTATCATCTGCCATCCTTCCTGATGCTTCTGTGGGGTGAGGAAGCAAGCTTCATAGGTATGCTTGGTGCATTCTTCAACGGCTTCCTTGGGCAACTGTTGGTAGACTGAGATCATATTGGCAGCCACTCTCCAGGGTGGAGGCTCGTGTGGATGGGGTGGCTTTACCTGGTAATCTCCCAGCTGCAGCTCACCTTTCTTGACCATTCCTTCCATGATATCTTTGAAGACATAACAATCTTCAATTGCGTGCCCCAGCGCACGGTGAAATGGACAGAACAGCGGATCATCTTTCTTTGCTGCATCTGCTGGTCTTTTTGGTTCAGGCAATGTTACCTTATTGAACTTGTATGTCCAGTTGAACAGTGCGGTCGTCTTATCTTTTGGGAAGGAATATACTTTTCTCATCTTGTCTCTCAGAGAGACTTTATCTTTTCTTTCTGCTGTATCTACCAACGGGGGAGCTTCATCTGCCCCTTTCTTCCCCTTCTGTTGCTCGAAGGTTCTGAAATCGACGGTGTTGGCCTCAGAGTGTGATGGCCGTCGTTCATTGGATTTTCCCTTCTGCATAGTGAGAACATTGGCGGTAGGACGCTTGGACAAGAACGTCTCGACTTCCGCCACTATATTATTCAGCCGGTCAAATGTTCTGACATCTGCACCGATCATCTTTTCTAGCACCTCCCTCCTGAGGCTCTGCTTGCATATCTGCACCGCATCTTCTTGATGAGGAGGCCTTCGGCATCTCATAGCTAAGTTCCTCCATCTTTTATGTAGTCCAGTGCAGTCTCATCTTGTTTCTGCCTGGTTGCATATAGCTCTGCTATCGTGATTTCCCTTTCCGTGACATGAAATCTGTCGCGGAATTTTCTCTGCATATCAGGCCAATCAGCCACTGACCCAGCTGGCAGACTTGAGTACCATTCAAAGGCCAACCCAGTGAGGGATGAGCCAAAGAACTTGAGCAAATAAGCTTCATCGACTGCTAGGTCGCCCATGATTGTAGTGTAGTAGGCTATATGCTCCCTAGGGGAGCCTTGGCCATTAAATTTCTCAAACTTCGGCGGCTTACTAACGCCTGGGGGTAGTTTCTTGGCAGCATACTGGGGAGGATACGGTACCTTGTACACATCATAAGTACCCGCATCACCACCAGTCTTTTCTGACAGCTTCATTTCCACAATTCTTTCAATCATCTGCTTGTGGGCTACATGTAATGCCCTGGATCTCGTAGGATCTTTAATGGATCTTTCGGATCTGTTTCGGATTGGTTTCGTTGAGTTTCGGTTCGCTTTTGTGGCTTCCGAATTGAGTTTGACGAGCCGTGTGGGTTTTTCTCACGTACTAGTTACGGAACCCTACGGTGAGTTTATTTGTCAATTCTCGAACTCGTGAATGCTACAGCGACGATGTACTCGTCGAGCCGGTCGTTTCGACTATTTTTGCGTATTTTTCTGAATTTGTGCATTTTTGGCGCATTTTCGGAATTTTCGAAATTAGGAAAATTTCCTAATTTCTTTTCCTTTTTCTTTTCTTTTTCTCTTTCTTCCCTCATTCGGCCGCGACCGTTTCTCTCTCCCGTTCTCTCTCGTTTCTCCCCCTCTTTGGCCCCGGCTGCAGACGGAGCGACCGTGGGTGAGTTGGCGAGGACGTGGAGCTGGATTGGTGCGCGATGAGGCGAGGATCGGATCGATTCTGGCGCGATCCCGAACGGTGGATTCAAAGCCGGTGAAATTGGTTCGCGAGTGGTTTTCGGCGTGGTTTAGTCCCTTCGGGGCACGGTTTCTTCGGTGGAGGTAGGGTGACGGATCCTTGCTTCTTCACCTTCGTTTTCCCTGCCATTGCACGGCGTTCGGCTAGGAAACGAGTGTGTTTGGGCTTGTTTTGCCTAAACCGTGATTTTCGTGGTTTTTAGGGTCGGCCGGTAAACGGTGACCGTTTGCGGTTCAGTTAGTTTCTAAATGACCGCAGGGATGTTAGAATCCCATCCACGTTGATTTCGTGCGATTCGGTGTTCATTCGAGGCCGGTAGAAGCCCGGGAACCTCGGTGACCCACTTAGGGTGGATTTGTCTAAATCGCCCGGATCGAGCGTTTTTGGTGTTGCATGTGGGCATTTTGGCCCTTGAATGTTGTTATTCGGTGTTGCGGTGTGTTTCCCCTGCGTTTCGGCGTGAATGGGGCGTGGAACGGGCCGATCCGGCCATTCCTATGTTTTCCCGCCGTAACCGAAGTAGCGGTCATGCCAGCGACCGTTACTTGTCTTTAGCGGCCCTACGACTGACCGTCGTTTGGTCTGCATCGTTTTAGCGCTTTGGCTTCTAGGTGAGTGACGGCCCTAGAGTGGAGCGTCGCTTCCTTGTAACGTGCCTAGGTTAGTGCGTTACTTCGCCTTCGTCGTTTTATGTTGGGGTTGAGTCGGTTAGTCTAACGCGCTTGACCCAGTGCGTTAGATGGAAGTGGCGCGCCTTGCCCAGGCCGTTACTTGCCAGTTGACTGACGTTGACTCGTTGAGGCGGTGCCTCTAGCGGTCGTGCCCCTATGCGTTGTTTGAGTGTGACGTGCCCGCCCCTGGCCGTTACATTCTCTTTTGGTCGAGGTTGGGTTGACTGCACCGTTGGGTGTGACGGTGGGGACCCCGTGCGTCGTTTGTGAGTAACGCGCATGCCTCCGACCGTTGTTTGCTGTGGTGTTGGGTTGAGGGTGGCCATGCCGTCTGTGAGTAACGGATGGGTCCCCCGTGCGTCGTTTGGTTCTGACGGCCCTCCCCTGCCGCGCTGTTTCGTGAGTGACGCGCCTGGCTTAGCGCGTTACTTCGCTTTGGTTTGGGTTTGCTGCACCGTTGAATGTGACGGTGGGTGCCCTGTGCGTCGTTTGCTTGTAACGCCCCTAGTCCCGTGCGTTACTTGGCTTTTGCGTGGTTTGTAGGTTATCAGGGTGGTGTGAGTGACGGCCTGGTGTCCGTCCGTCGTTTGGGAAATAACGGCCCTAACCTAGACCGTCGCTTGCTTGTAGCGGTCTAGAGCTGGTGCGTTACTTTCCTTGTGCCTTGGTTTTCCGCCCGATGATTCTGTGTGTCTTGGCTTGGCCTTGTGGTCTGCCCGTTGTCCCGTGGATGTCTCTTGACGTCCTATGAGGGTTAAGACTACGTTGTAAGGTAGCCAGGAGTCTTCTTGCTTGTGGTAGGGTTCCTTATCCTACCTTTGCATGTGCTTGTTTGGGTTTCGGTCAACCTGGTCTGACCCAGTGGTTGACATGTGACCTTGTTTGCGCGTGTCTTAGCGGTTCTGTCCTACCTAGGACACTGCTTCTGGATGCTTCGAGGTATTGTTCTACCTCGGTTTGCGTGTCCAGGTGTGCTGAGGGTTCTTGATATCTCCCTCAGGTCTCCGTGTGTCGTTTTCTACGGAGCGTGGTTTCTTTGGCTTAGGATTAGACCGATTGGCGGCTTGTTCCGCTGTTGTGACGATCTTACCTTTGAGTCGTTTGGCTCAGGATCGTTACATAGGAGGTCTAGTTGCTTGTCCTGAGTTGTCGGCAGTGGCGATGCTGCCATTTGGTGCCTCGAAGTACGTGTTGAGGGGTGTGGTTGCCCGTTAGTACTTCGGCGCTTGTGTTTTGAGCTTCTGTGTCGTGTGAAGCCTCCACTTGTGTGACCTAAGGCCGAGAGGTGCCGACCCGCTAGCGGATGGCGGAGGGTTTTTCCCAGTGAGCGGTTTTTAGTTAGTTCCGCGGGCTCCTAGCCAACGGTAGCGTCCTGCCGAGGGAGAATACTAGCTAGAGGACCTGGCTTAGGCTATAGCCAGTGTGTGCACACGTGGTCAGGGGTTAGGACTTACGTCGACGGGCGTGACCCTGACTAGTTACTTGTTTTGCTGTTACTATTTGGTTCAGATGGTGTCTACATCTCTGCTGTTGTTACAGCAGTACTGTAGGTGAGACACTTGAGGTGCGGCGTCAGACGTCAGTGGACGCAGCTGGCTTTTAAGGGGGTGCTTCCGTCACATGACGCGTAGCTTTCGGCGTTTTCCTGTACGCTGTGACCTTTGCGAGTTGCCCGTTCGTGGCTGCACTCGGGGTCAGTGGTTTGTCGTCCGCGTGATGTTCCGATCGTGCGCGGGGCTTTGTGCACGACGTTCCCTGTCGTGTTTTGTCTGTTTCCCGGTGTCGGCGTTCGCCTTCGCCTTTGTTTGGGGCTGGTTGACAGACTGGTGTACCCTTCTGTGTGAGTTTAGGGTCATCCATCTGTTGCCTTTGTTTGGAGTAGTTTGGGATACCGAGGTTAGTTTGGTAGCCGCTTGTTTGGTGCGGGTTCTCACCCTCTCCTGCGTGTTCCCTACTCCTACTTCCCGTCTGTTCCTTTACAGCTTTGTAGTGTAGCTTTCCTGCTTTGCTACGTTGCTGTCCTTGCTACGTTTGTTGCTGCTTCCGTTGCCTTCGCTTTGTGCGGTTTTCCAGTGGGGATCCGCGTGACCCCTACTGAGTTTCTGTTGAGACTCACCCCTGCTGCTTTTCAGGTGGGTTTCGCCGTCTGCCTCTGCTGTTCCTGGCGGAGTGCTCGCTTGCTGTTGTAGCTGCCAGCTGTACCTGCGGTCGGGCTTCTTCCGACTTCTGTGTACGTTTCTTTCTGTCGTACTGTACTGTGCTAGACTTGTTGTCTTTCCTTGGGCTAGACTCTGGTGTATAATTGAAAACTTGAATATTAATGAAAAGGTAATTTTATTTCTGCTACTTTAGCAATCCATTGTAATGAAATTTAATTGCTTACTGTTATATCTGCTGGCTTCAATGTATTCCACACACTCCTTTTTCCCTTCGGCGCTTTCCCGCGCTTGGGAGGCCTCGCGGGTCCCATGTGGTATCACGTGTATTCGGTATTTATACCGGGTGCACCGGGTATCCGGAATCCGGGTCGCTACAGGTGGTATCAGAGCAGTGTTCTGAGATGTTCGGAGTTCTTTTCTGAGCTATCAGATCATTGTCGTGTGAGATACATGGAAATCCAGATATACAGTTACCAGAGTCTTTAGGCCCAGTACAGTCTCTTGCTGGCGTAGGTGTTGCGATGGTTTATCGCGGTGCTTTTTGCGTGTGGTCTTGTACGTGCTTGGTTGGCACTGTGCGAGATGGTTTTGCTCTCGTCTAGATGAGACGATGTGCTTCGTTCGGTTTTGAAGTTGGTCTCGATCGTGGTGCACTTTGCAGTGTTTGTCGGTTGGCATGAACCTGCAGTGCCTTGTTCGAGCTATTTTCTGTATTTTGCTCAGGTGGCTTATGACTTTTAGCGTTGGTGTGATGGCCACGCACGTTCTTACGTTGCTTGGGTTGTCCCAGCTTGAGTTTGTGTAGCTCCTGATGCTTCGTTGTTTTGGTTGCTTCGATTGTCGTGTTGCCTCGATTGAGAAGTTGCTCGAGCGAGCCTTGGATTTTCCCTTCCTGGTGAGCTGTTGTTGTTGAGCTTGTTGCTTCTCATCCCTCTTTGGTGAAGCTTTCCGAGGTTTGCCTTGGAATTGCTGTCTTGGTTGTGCCTTTGTCCTGTGTCTGCTTAAGTGTAGACAGCTTTGTTTTGAGCCTGATCTGCTCCTTGTTGTACGGTTGCTTAGCTTTGGACTCCATGATGGTGTTAAGAGCTGTTGTGTACCGTAGTTGTCGTGCTGTGTCTAACGGCCGATGTGTTGTGAAGGCTCATTTATCGTGTCAGGACGTGATGGTGAGCTGAGATTGATGCTTTCCTTGTGCTTTGCGCTGAAGCTGGTGCTCTTCTCTTGTTGCACTTAGGCTCTTTGTGATCGGTTGTTCGCCTGATCAGTGCTCGTGGCGTGTGAGTTGCGATCTTGTTGATTGCGATGACGCTGGTGTGTGCTGAGATGCGATTATCGATGCTGTTCTGTTGCCTGTGCACGTTGTTGAGAGTACAGCTGGAGTGTGTGGGCCGGCTACCCATTTGTCGAGAGGTCTTGTTCCTTTCTCGAAGTGGCTTTGTCTTGGCTTCTTGTGCCTTGACTTTGGTTGTTGCCGTGCCGTTGTTCGTGGTTTTCTTGTGTTGGCATCGGCATTGTGCGAGTGTTGGGGAATTTGTCGGCATCTTTTGCGGATTGAGTACCCTCTACTCTGTATTTTCTTCTTGGGTGTTGTGCTCTTGAGGCGTGTTGCTAGTCCTTGAGTTGCATTCCCCGAGATCATTGTTGTTGTTTTTCGTTGTTGTGGGTCTTTCTCTTGGTGAGCAGTCTGATGCGTGACCCGTTCCTGTGTGGGTGTGTGCTCAGCTGTTTTTGTGCCTTGTTGTGACCCTGCTTGCAGTTGTGTTCCGTGGTTCTGCGTGTTAAGTAGAGCCGAAATTCTGCAGGTGTTGCCGCTGTGTTGTTTTGGCGCTGTTTCTTTATGATTTTGTGTCTCTGCCTTGGACCATGGTCTTGTCAGTTGGCTTGCTGTGCTCTCTTTCCCTGGTGGAGTTAGCTTGCGACTTGATCAGATGTGATGTCTGAGTGAGTGCTGACTTGATTGTGTTTCGGGTCCAGCAGCGTTGTTGTTGTCGTTGGTGTCCTGTGTGCCAGGTGTTCCCTGTTGCCTTTGGCACTGGAGCCGATGATGTTGCGAGCTGTCAGCTGTGGGGACTGCGTTCCTTGTGTAAGCTGCCGCTTGCCGTGTTGTCGTTGTGTTTCTCAGTTGTCTGTTGTTGTGGCTGTCGTGTCTCTATTTCTGGTGAGACGTAAACGACGTTGCCCTTGCTTTGGAGGTGTCAGATGTATTCACTTTGGTGCCATACTCGTGCTGTAGACTTGCTGCCTTGGAAGCTGAGTGTGTACCTGTAATTGTGATCTGACGGTGTTCCTCTGAGCTGTGTTTTCCGAGTTTTGTGCTGTTGGGTTGTTCTTCCCTGCTTCTCCTTTGCTAGTCCTGAATTTCGGGGGCGAAATTCTTTGAAGGGGGGGGAGGATGTAATGCCCTGGATCTCGTAGGATCTTTAATGGATCTTTCGGATCTGTTTCGGATTGGTTTCGTTGAGTTTCGGTTCGCTTTTGTGGCTTCCGAATTGAGTTTGACGAGCCGTGTGGGTTTTTCTCACGTACTAGTTACGGAACCCTACGGTGAGTTTATTTGTCAATTCTCGAACTCGTGAATGCTACAGCGACGATGTACTCGTCGAGCCGGTCGTTTCGACTATTTTTGCGTATTTTTCTGAATTTGTGCATTTTTGGCGCATTTTCGGAATTTTCGAAAATTAGGAAAATTTCCTAATTTCTTTTCCTTTTTCTTTTCTTTTTCTCTTTCTTCCCTCATTCGGCCGCGACCGTTTCTCTCTCCCGTTCTCTCTCGTTTCTCCCCCTCTTTGGCCCCGGCTGCAGACGGAGCGACCGTGGGTGAGTTGGCGAGGACGTGGAGCTGGATTGGTGCGCGATGAGGCGAGGATCGGATCGATTCTGGCGCGATCCCGAACGGTGGATTCAAAGCCGGTGAAATTGGTTCGCGAGTGGTTTTCGGCGTGGTTTAGTCCCTTCGGGGCACGGTTTCTTCGGTGGAGGTAGGGTGACGGATCCTTGCTTCTTCACCTTCGTTTTCCCTGCCATTGCACGGCGTTCGGCTAGGAAACGAGTGTGTTTGGGCTTGTTTTGCCTAAACCGTGATTTTCGTGGTTTTTAGGGTCGGCCGGTAAACGGTGACCGTTTGCGGTTCAGTTAGTTTCTAAATGACCGCAGGGATGTTAGAATCCATCCACGTTGATTTCGTGCGATTCGGTGTTCATTCGAGGCCGGTAGAAGCCCGGGAACCTCGGTGACCCACTTAGGGTGGATTTGTCTAAATCGCCCGGATCGAGCGTTTTTGGTGTTGCATGTGGGCATTTTGGCCCTTGAATGTTGTTATTCGGTGTTGCGGTGTGTTTCCCCTGCGTTTCGGCGTGAATGGGGCGTGGAACGGGCCGATCCGGCCATTCCTATGTTTTCCCGCCGTAACCGAAGTAGCGGTCATGCCAGCGACCGTTACTTGTCTTTAGCGGCCCTACGACTGACCGTCGTTTGGTCTGCATCGTTTTAGCGCTTTGGCTTCTAGGTGAGTGACGGCCCTAGAGTGGAGCGTCGCTTCCTTGTAACGTGCCTAGGTTAGTGCGTTACTTCGCCTTCGTCGTTTTATGTTGGGGTTGAGTCGGTTAGTCTAACGCGCTTGACCCAGTGCGTTAGATGGAAGTGGCGCGCCTTGCCCAGGCCGTTACTTGCCAGTTGACTGACGTTGACTCGTTGAGGCGGTGCCTCTAGCGGTCGTGCCCCTATGCGTTGTTTGAGTGTGACGTGCCCGCCCCTGGCCGTTACATTCTCTTTTGGTCGAGGTTGGGTTGACTGCACCGTTGGGTGTGACGGTGGGGACCCCGTGCGTCGTTTGTGAGTAACGCGCATGCCTCCGACCGTTGTTTGCTGTGGTGTTGGGTTGAGGGTGGCCATGCCGTCTGTGAGTAACGGATGGGTCCCCCGTGCGTCGTTTGGTTCTGACGGCCCTCCCCTGCCGCGCTGTTTCGTGAGTGACGCGCCTGGCTTAGCGCGTTACTTCGCTTTGGTTTGGGTTTGCTGCACCGTTGAATGTGACGGTGGGTGCCCTGTGCGTCGTTTGCTTGTAACGCCCCTAGTCCCGTGCGTTACTTGGCTTTTGCGTGGTTTGTAGGTTATCAGGGTGGTGTGAGTGACGGCCTGGTGTCCGTCCGTCGTTTGGGAAATAACGGCCCTAACCTAGACCGTCGCTTGCTTGTAGCGGTCTAGAGCTGGTGCGTTACTTTCCTTGTGCCTTGGTTTTCCGCCCGATGATTCTGTGTGTCTTGGCTTGGCCTTGTGGTCTGCCCGTTGTCCCGTGGATGTCTCTTGACGTCCTATGAGGGTTAAGACTACGTTGTAAGGTAGCCAGGAGTCTTCTTGCTTGTGGTAGGGTTCCTTATCCTACCTTTGCATGTGCTTGTTTGGGTTTCGGTCAACCTGGTCTGACCCAGTGGTTGACATGTGACCTTGTTTGCGCGTGTCTTAGCGGTTCTGTCCTACCTAGGACACTGCTTCTGGATGCTTCGAGGTATTGTTCTACCTCGGTTTGCGTGTCCAGGTGTGCTGAGGGTTCTTGATATCTCCCTCAGGTCTCCGTGTGTCGTTTTCTACGGAGCGTGGTTTCTTTGGCTTAGGATTAGACCGATTGGCGGCTTGTTCCGCTGTTGTGACGATCTTACCTTTGAGTCGTTTGGCTCAGGATCGTTACATAGGAGGTCTAGTTGCTTGTCCTGAGTTGTCGGCAGTGGCGATGCTGCCATTTGGTGCCTCGAAGTACGTGTTGAGGGGTGTGGTTGCCCGTTAGTACTTCGGCGCTTATGTTTTGAGCTTCTGTGTCGTGTGAAGCCTCCACTTGTGTGACCTAAGGCCGAGAGGTGCCGACCCGCTAGCGGATGGCGGAGGGTTTTTCCCAATGAGCGGTTTTTAGTTAGTTCCGCGGGCTCCTAGCCAACGGTAGCGTCCTGCCGAGGGAGAATACTAGCTAGAGGACCTGGCTTAGGCTATAGCCAGTGTGTGCACACGTGGTCAGGGGTTAGGACTTACGTCGACGGGCGTGACCCTGACTAGTTACTTGTTTTGCTGTTACTATTTGGTTCAGCTGGTGTCTACATCTCTGCTGTTGTTACAGCAGTACTGTAGGTGAGACACTTGAGGTGCGGCGTCAGACGTCAGTGGACGCAGCTGGCTTTTAAGGGGGTGCTTCCGTCACATGACGCGTAGCTTTCGGCGTTTTCCTGTACGCTGTGACCTTTGCGAGTTGCCCGTTCGTGGCTGCACTCGGGGTCAGTGGTTTGTCGTCCGCGCGATGTTCCGATCGTGCGCGGGGCTTTGTGCACGACGTTCCCTGTCGTGTTTTGTCTGTTTCCCGGTGTCGGCGTTCGCCTTCGCCTTTGTTTGGGGCTGGTTGACAGACTGGTGTACCCTTCTGTGTGAGTTTAGGGTCATCCATCTGTTGCCTTTGTTTGGAGTAGTTTGGGATACCGAGGTTAGTTCGGTAGCCGCTTGTTTGGTGCGGGTTCTCACCCTCTCCTGCGTGTTCCCTACTCCTACTTCCCGTCTGTTCCTTTACAGCTTTGTAGTGTAGCTTTCCTGCTTTGCTACGTTGCTGTCCTTGCTACGTTTGTTGCTGCTTCCGTTGCCTTCGCTTTGTGCGGTTTTCCAGTGGGGATCCGCGTGACCCCTACTGAGTTTCTGTTGAGACTCACCCCTGCTGCTTTTCAGGTGGGTTTCGCCGTCTGCCTCTGCTGTTCCTGGCGGAGTGCTCGCTTGCTGTTGTAGCTGCCAGCTGTACCTGCGGTCGGGCTTCTTCCGACTTCTGTGTACGTTTCTTTCTGTCGTACTGTACTGTGCTAGACTTGTTGTCTTTCCTTGGGCTAGACTCTGGTGTATAATTGAAAACTTGAATATTAATGAAAAGGTAATTTTATTTCTGCTACTTTAGCAATCCATTGTAATGAAATTTAATTGCTTACTGTTATATCTGCTGGCTTCAATGTATTCCACACACTCCTTTTTCCCTTCGGCGCTTTCCCGCGCTTGGGAGGCCTCGCGGGTCCCATGTGGTATCACGTGTATTCGGTATTTATACCGGGTGCACCGGGTATCCGGAATCCGGGTCGCTACACTACAGCTGGATCTATCTCTTCTGGGAAGAAGTGAGCTTGTTGCTGGCTGTGAGGAGTTGTCATCACAGTGGCGCGCAAGATGGGCGCGGTAGGCTGTGTCTGAGACACAGAGGGCTGAGCTGCTGTTTGCTGTGGAACAGGTAGGCTCGGTGTCTTGCCCTTATCAGCTAGGAGAGGGTTAGCTGGGATAGCCGTCTCTGCTGAGCTGGATGTTTGCCCCGCAGGTTCAGCTTGCTTTGAGACTGATGTAGCTTCATGTCTCTCATTGAGCTGTCTTCGGAGAGCACTGATCTCCTGCTGATATCTCCTGAACATCATCTGGATCATGGGATCCAAGGTTGATGGGATTTGCATATCTTCAGAAGTCCCTTCAGCATCATCAACAAAGGGATTGTCTTCATCCTGTGCCGTCACCACATTGACTGTCATGGTGGTGATCTTGCGGGCTTCATCATATTTCTTTATTTTATCTTTTGCGGCCTGGCCTCTTCTTGTGACAGGACCAGGTCTAGTAGCCAACCTGAGCAGTTCATTTGGCTGAGTTGGTAGTGTATCTTGCCCCCTGGCGAGTCCAGCCATGTTGCAGGCGAAGATTTGCATTTTTCCCTTCCGCCTGTAGACCTTTCTTTTCACCTGGTCAGGATATCTGAGCCGATCAAAGACCGATATTCTTTCTTTGGCTTCTTCCCGGTACAGGTCTTCTTTATCATATCCGGGCTTGAGGCCTTCTTCATAGTGGTTTGAATCGGAGGAAGAGGCTCCGATCATCGTTTCCTGAAGTGTTTCTTCTTTTTCTTCACCTCTGGTGCCCAAGGCACGGGATAGTCTTTGTTGACCGAGGGCAGAGCTCCCCAGATAGTGGAAGTAGTCTTGGACTATCTGCTTCATCTCTTCAGAATTGTGCCTCTGTGGCTCAGGTTGGAGTATCAATCTGTCCTGGCCCTTTTGCTGATAAGCCAGTCTTGCCACCTGAGCATTCAAATGCTCGGCTTTGGAGTATCTACAGATATCAGCCTGTCTGGCACAAGCTCTTGATTTTCTTGCAGTAACCACAGTGACTGGTTCACTTCTTCTCATATTGCCAACTTGGCAACGGTCGGCAGCAGCATTGTAGATCTTCTCTTCCCATCTCTTGCCCTTGGCCATGGGATGGGTAGTAGTGAAGTTTTCCCTTGTCTGGTATCTTCTGCCCCTCATCATGGGGCGAACAGCAGTCATATTTCTTTCCTGACCCTCAACCTCATCTCTCCTCCCCCGGGTCCTGGGGTAGACAGTAGTATCATTTCTTTCATCTTTCTTCACTTCCCTTCTGCTCCCTGCTCTGAGGCGGGCAATAGTGACATCAGTAAGGTTCTCCCTGTCCTGAGCTGGGGCCCAGCTTTGGATCTTCTTCGGCCGCCAGACCTGTTTGTATTTTGCTGGCTTGGGCGCCAGCGGCTTCTTTTCATTAGCCTCCCAATTGGCCTGCCTGGTGGTCAAAGTTTGGAATATGTTGGCAGTGGGCACCATCGGGACGATCACGTCCGGCTTGACCGCCCTTGGGCAACCGTTCATGTTTGCCCGGACACCACCAATCATCATTGTCTTTCCGGAGTTGGAAAGACGGCGGTCAACAGCAACATACCGGCTCCTCCGGTTGGTTCTTCTCCCCTTCTGAGCAGCAGCGGGGACCACGTCCCTTTTTTGGACGTGATGGACAAAGCAGGCGACGGCCGTGGGGACCGTGTTCTCTGGTACGATATTCTTCTGGTCAGTGATCTTCACCGGGGCACTTACAGCTGTGCCTTGCTCATTGTCATCGACCTGCAGAAGGTCAGTGAAGACGACGCCCAAGCAGTTGGGCAGCCCAACGGCAGGCGGCATTGATCCGAACTCGAGGGGTACCGCCAGGTAGCCTTCTCGCACATGCATGTCAATCGGCTGCTGGTCGAAGCAAACGGAGACGATTCCGGCTGTCATTGTAGATTCCTGGAAATAAGGAAAGTACACAGAATCAGAAGTTTCAGGGGGGCCCGCCGGGCCTCCTACTTTAGCGTAAAGATGAAGGGAGACTCGGTCCCACCGGGCGTGCCAGACTTGTGGAACGCGGATTTTTTTATTTATTTTTATTTTATTTTATTTATTATTTTTTATATTGATTTATTTATTTATTGGCGTGCCAGTCACCGAAGTGACAATCTTATTGTGCGCTCGATCTGACTTGGTCAGTCGATTGTGAGGTCCGATTCAGGACCCAAAGTCCGTCATACCATAAACGCTATGACGTTAATTACGTACTCCCTAAGGAGGACAACCCTTGATTAAACGCTAAAGATAGGAGGCGGACAGCGGTTAAGCCGCATGCTTAAAAGAGACGGAATTCAATCGTTTGCAAAACGTTAAATGGATTAGACGAAACAGGGGTTCGTTATTTTCGGGATAAAACCGACGGCATATTCCCACCATCTTGGACCATGACAAGTGGGGAATAGGAAACCACCCATGCAGTGGCAGGGTAGGATCCGGAAAAGATCGGGCATAATTGACCCGGAGTCCGAATGGGGACCGGCGTGACATGGCACGCCCCATGTGGGTGCGATGGCACATCTATATCCCCCTTCGAGGGACCATCGGAGGGCATGCAAGGGCATAACTCCGTGGGCCGACGGGGTTGAGAGGGAGAACATCACAGTTACCCAATAGGATATGCATAAATTTCGGCAGTATGTCCGCTCAACTTGGATTATGCCAAGAGAGAATAGGTCATCATCCACGGAATGCCGGGACGACGACCGAACGAGGATGGGCATCGGGCCCCGGGACATCGCTTGCATTTATACCATCGATTAATATCCCCTTTAAGCCCCTCAGAACTCATGTAACGACATGGCCCTTTGGGTTCATAAGGGTGAAATCCGGATCGGGAATGAAAACTGTAGGGGAGGTCTCTCCCAATAATGTGTCTTCTCAAGGCATCAATGACAGTCTCTGAACATCCCCGGGACATATGTGTGAAGAGATCAGAAGGCTGATGAATGGTTTTGCAGAGATGGCCCTCTGACTGGACTTCATTTGGCCAAGAAGGAGGGTCTCGGCATGGGTTTAGCTGGCCGAATGAGGGTCTCGGCGTGGCTTTAGTTGGCCAAAAGGGGGCTTCTCGGCATGGTTTAGGGGTTTTAAAAAGAAAGGGGGTCTCGGCGGCGGCTTCCCGGCGCGCTCCTAGCCGCGCCGAGAAGGTGGCGCCGAGAGGCTTGCATGGAGGGGTTCGAATAGGCTGATAGGGGAGGGGGTCTCGGCGTGGGGCTTCCTGGCGCGCTCATGGCCGCGCCGGGAGTCTGGCGTCGGGAGGCTTGCACGGAGGCTCACGTGAAAAGGGTTGAAATAGCTTTGTTTGTCGTTTAGCTGAAGAGGGAGGCCTCTCGGCTGGATAGTTCTCGGCGGGGAATTGTGCACGCCGAGAAGGTGAAATCGCTGCAGGGTTTCAGGGTTTACAGAGTTCAGACGATGCTCTGCTTCTGGGATTTCTGAGTTTTCTGGCTGCGATTGAAGTTGAATTTGAAGTATAGGAAGGGGGATTTGGAGGGCAGGATTGATGGGGAATGAGACCATCGTCTGGATCTCTGAAGACTTTGTTTTATTTCTGCCGTCGGCCGTCTGGGGATCAAGAGATGACTGTCTCTGATCCCCTGGACGGACCCAATAGCATCTGAAACTCGATGGCTGAGGAACCTTTAGCATCGAACTCCAGACCCTAGTCATCCAAGGGATTAGGATGGAGGGTCGAGAGATCGAGGTTGTCATTCGCTAGCATCCGCGGAATAGCAGTGATCCGAAGAATCGATATACCCTCGTATAGCCAGCGGTTCAGGGGACCAAGAGATTGATGTCTCTGGTCCCTGAACAGCACAAGGAGGGGCCCGGTTTCCATGCCTCTAAAGAGAAGATTCATATGAACCATTAAATGTTTTGCATAAACGATAAACATACAAAGATAAGCGGAGAGCAGACATTTCGATCAAAGGAGAGCAAACATCTGAATCAGTAGATCCCCAAATGGGTCACGTTGACATTTCATTGCATCGCATTGAAGCCTTACATCGACTGTGAAATAGAAATGCAAAGCAGAAAGATAGAGATTGAGACCGGAACTGGCCGGCTATTTTCGATAAATCAAGACAAAAGCTCAGTAGATTACATCAATAGAAAAGAAAAGACAGCATGGGGAGGGCGAGCATTGACTCCTCTCCCTCCCCCTAGCAGCCCACCTGGAGCCCTTTTCTCCTTCTTTTCTTCTGCTTCTTCTCTTCTGCTTCTTCTCTTCTCTCAGCCGAGGGGGACTCTCTCTTGGCAGGACTCCCTCTCTACTCTTTCTTTTCTGGCTTCTTTTTCTCTTCTTCTTCTCTCTTTTCCCTTTTCTATTCTCCTTCTGTCTCTTTTTGTCTCTCTCCCCCTTATCTGTTCGAAGGAAGGGGCTTTTATAGGGACTTCTCCCCTTCTCGGCAGCAGCATCACGGCACCCCCCCAGATGGGGCTTCCCGGCGCGCTTGCAGGTGGCTCTCGGCGCCCTCTTTGGGCTTCGGCAAGTGGCTCTCGGCGCCATCCTTTGCAGGCCCAATTAAAGTTTTTTAGCCACTTTCACAGACCCATTTGGGTCTTTCAAGGACATCATCACCCGAAAGGGCCTTTCATTGATGACATATCTTGTATCGAGATCATCATTACGGTTTTCATCAGTCCGTAGACCGGGATTTCATCAGTCCGTAGACAGGGATTTCATCAGTCCGTGGACAGGGGTTTCATCAGAATTGCCATCTGAACGGTGACAAGACCGGGTATTATCTTATCGATATCGTCACTTGGATGGTGACGAGCTCGGGCATCAGTTTTAGTCCGGAAAGACTTCTGCCGGGAGTATAACCTGTGGAGACCATTCTTCTTCTGTTCTGACTTTGCAAAAGCCTTTGCCATCTTCATCTGCCGGTACCGGCTTCATCTTCATCTCATATTACATCTGTCAGTAAGCCGACATCTGTCAGTAAGCCGACTTCTTGGGCGAAACGGTTGTACAGCTCTCATTAAAGGGCTGGAAGGTATCATCAGTCGAGTGACTGTTGCTTTATCAGTGCTGCCGTCTGAGTGACATTGGCACCGGGCATCAGCTTTGCCGACAAGGGCTTTAGCCGAGCAGACAGTTGATGAGCTTCATCATTGGTCTTTCACTGTTGGTCCGACCTCTTTTCAATTATGTTTTCACCCTTGTTCATTTTCCAGGTGTCAACACATCTAAGTTAGAATTTGAACACATGCTAAGTTATCTTTTATTTCTTATCCAGATTACAATGTCGTCGTCCAACCCTCTCCGCGGCATCTTGAATGCAAATCGCTTAACTGGACCGAACTACTCGGATTGGCTGCGTAATCTACGCATAGTCCTTACCGCCGAAAAGATTACGTACATGTTGGACACGGTTCATTCTGAGCCAGCTCCTGATGCCGACGAGGGCGAGTTACTGGCTTATGCCAAGTGGTCTGAGGACTCCTCTCTTGCCCAATGTTACATGTTGGCCTCTATGGCTCCCGAGCTGTAGAGGTAATTCGAAAAGACTGATTGTAGAAGTATACTTCTCAATCTACGCCAGCTCTTCGGGGAGCAGGGTAGGATTGAGAGGTATGACGTCTCCAAAAGGCTTTTCAGGACACGGATGTCTGAGGGTTCATCAGTACAGGCCCATGTACTGAAAATTGGGGTTCAAGTTGGATCTTGAACTATGCATTGATCTTATACTCCAGTCATTGCCCGATTCCTTTTCTTCCTTCATCATGAACTTTAACATGAACAGGACTGAAGCAACTCTCCCAGAGCTGCTCAACATGTTAAAGAGTGCTGAAGGAACCATGCAGAAAGATAAACCATCTTCGTCTGTAATGATTGTTGGCCGGGCCAACAAGAAAAGGAAGGTAACCCAAATATCCACCACAAGTAACAAAGGGAAGGGAAAGAAAAAGGCCACGGGTAAGCAACTCGCCAAAGTTGACAAAGGGAAGGGCAAGAAGAATAAAAAGGAAGACAAATATTTTCGATGCGGGGAAACTGGGCATTGGAAAAGGAATAGCAAGGTAATTCTAAATGAAGGTATTTTTGTCATAAACCTTAATTTGTCATATATGGAATCCACATCATGGGTATTGGATACTGGATGTGCATCTCACATCTGCAATTCTGTGCATGTGCTGGCAAATAGAAGGCGGCTGGGCAAAAAGGAGATTGAACTGAGGATGGGTAATGGAGCTTTAGTTTTGGTCAAAACTGTCGGGACTGCACGTCTCAGTTTACCTTCAGGAGTCATTCTGGAGCTGAATGACTGTTATTATGTTCCTAATATTATTAAGAACATTATTTCAATCTCTGGCTTGTATAACATTGGATATACGTTGACTTTTAATAGCACTGGGTGCTCTATAATGAATAATGGTTTGATCATAGCTAATGGTTCATTAGTCAATGGTCTTTATGTATTAGATACACGTTCTAATGTTATGCAAATTTCTAATGTTGATGAAGTGAATTCTGCATATCTATGGCATTGCAGACTTGGTCATGTAGGTGAGAAAAGAGTCTCTCACTTACACTCAAATGGGTATTTGAATTCGTTCGAATACAAACCATTTGATACCTGTGAGTCGTGTCTCATGGGGAAAATGACCAAGGCTCCCTTTGGTGGACATGGTGAGAGGGCTGTTGACCTTCTCGAGCTCATACACTCGGATGTGTGTGGACCCATGTCCATAGAAGTAAAAGGAGGTTATCTCTATTTCATTTCTTTTATTGATGACTTCTCTAGATATGGCTATGTGTATTTAATGAGACATAAGTCACAAGCCTTTGAGAAGTTTAAAGAATACAAGAATGAAGTAGAGAAACAGACATGCAAAAGTATTAAGGCTCTTCGATCGGATCGAGGAGGTGAATACTTAAGCCATGAATTCACTTCTTATCTTAAACACCATAGAATAGTTTCTCAGTGGACTCCACCGTATACACCGTAGTACAATGGTGTATCCGAAAGGAGAAACATGACCTTGTTAGACATGGTCCGATCCATGATGTCTATGTCATGACTACCCTTGTCTCTCTAGGGCTATGTGTTAGAGACTGCGGCTTATTTATTGAATAGGATATCAAGTAAATCAGTTCCTTCTATACCATATGAGATATGGAAGGGCAGGAAACTAAATTTTAATCACATTAAAATTTGGGGGTGTCCTGCCCATGTAAAGAAGAACGATAGTGATAAGCTTGAGTCGAGAACCGATAAGTGTAGGTTTGTGGGATATCCAAAGGAGACGTTTGGATATTATTTCTATCACCCTTCTGAGCAAAGGGTCTTAATGGCCAAGAGAGTTGTATTCCTGGAAAGAGAATATCTACTCCAGAAAAATAGTGGGAGCCAGATAGAATTGGACGAGTTCCAAGAACCACAACCCATAGACACAAACTCATTAGATGAGACTGTATCGGTTGATCCTATTCAAAGTGAAACGCTGACATTACGGAGATCTGGTAGAGTACCAAGAGAACCTGAGAGATATGTTGGACATGTCTCAGAAGGGTCCTCTAAGGTATGTATCGATGTGGATAATGATCCTCAGTCGTACCAGGAGGCGATCCGTAGTGTAGACTCCGAGAAATAGCAAGAGGCAATGGATTCAGAGATCCAGTCCATGTACACCAACAAAGTTTGGAACTTAGTTGATGTACCCAAAGGGAAGGTCCCTATCGGCTGCAAATAGATTTTCAAAAGGAAATTCGGTGCAGATGGACAGGTTGACACATACAAGGCTAGACTAATGGCGAAAGGATATCGTCAAAGGCAAGGTATTGACTATGACGAGACTTTTTCGCCGGTAGCCATGGTTAAGTCAATCAGAATCCTCCTTGCCATTGTTGCATACCTGAATTATGAGATCTGGCAAATGGATGTGAAGACAGCTTTTCTTGATGGAAATCTGTCAGAAGAGGTGTACATGGTACAGCTTGAAGAATTCACCTCCAAGCTACATCCTAATAAGGTATGCAAACTTCAAAGGTCTATTTATGGATTAAAGCAGGCATCTAGAAGCTGGAACTTAAGATTTGACGAGGCTGTAAAATCTTTCAACTTCATTCGGAATGAAGATGAACCATGTGTTTACAAGAAGGTCAGTGGGAGCTCCGTGACCTTCTTGGTCCTTTATGTTGATGACATCTTACTCATTGGGAATGATGTAGAGATGTTGACATCAACTAAATCTTGGTTGTCCAAGACTTTCTCCATGAAGGATTTGGGAGAAGCATCCTATGTGCTGGGCATAAGGATCTATCGAGATAGATCTAAAAGGATGCTAGGATTATCCCAATCCATGTACATAGACACTATCCTCAAAAGGTTTAGGATGGAAAATTCCAAGAGAGGTCTCATTCCCATGAGACATGGAATTTACCTATCCAAGGGGATGAGTCTTAAAACTTCTGAGGAGGTGGCATACATGAATAAGGTACCCTATGCTTTAGCGATAGGGTCAATCATGTATGCAATGCTATGTACACGGCCTGATGTTGCCAATACTTTAAGCATTGTCAGTAGATATCAGGCAAATTCAGGCGAAGAGCACTGGAAGGCAGTAAAGGGCATCCTTAAGTACCTGCGAAGGGCTAAGGATCTTTTTCTACTTTATGGAGGAGAGGACCTACATCTTAGAGCTTACACAGATTCTAGTTTCCATTCAGATCCAGATGACTACAAATCCATGTTTGGATTTGTATTTATGTTGAATGGAGGGGCAGTCAGTTGGAGAAGCTCCAAGCAAGACACGACTGCAGACTTGATGACGGAGGCGGAATATATTGATGCAGCTGAAGCTGCTAAAGAAGTAGTCTGGATGAAGAAATTCATCTTGGAACTTGGCGTAGTTCCCGAGATATCAGCCCACATCCCATTATTTTGTGATAATAATGGGGCCATCGCCCAGGCGAAGGAACCAAGATCTCACCAAAGGTCAAAGCATATTCTCAGGCGCTTTCACCTTATTCGGGAGATTGTTGATCGTGGAGATGTGGCAGTAGAGCATGTACCGTCAGAAGACAACATAGCAGATCCACTGACTAAGCCTTTGACACAGACTATATTTGAGCGTCATCGAGATAAGATGGGCCTCAAAGTTGTGGGCAATTGGCTGTAGTTCAAGTGGGAGATTGTTAGTGTTGGTGTGCTACAGGCCAATTTAGGGTCGGGTAGACCCGATATATGTACGATCTTGTTCATTATTAATAAAGTGGTGTTTGAACGTAAATATGCGATTGTGTTACTTTACGTTGTCCCTAGGATATGTGGTTGCAAAGTCAACTCGAGATGGGATCTCGAACATGAGATTGACTTTACATGTACACATGCCTTAAACTGTTCCTAGTTGGAGGCTAATCACTCGGGGACTTTGATTACCTATTAAACCAGTACACATGATGTGTCAGTGACCAGTCTCATGGTCATTGGTGCGGGGCACCAACACATATGTGTAGGTGTATGTCCTTGGAGGATGTACACTGAACTGATCCGCTATTGGATCTTCAGATGGTTGATTATACCTAATGTCAACTGAAGATCCAATTGTCTCAGTAGCATCGTTCGTCCTTTGACCTGAGGTATTGATCGGATCTTACACGAGGATTGAAATGGTTTAATCACTTGGCTAAGTGACTTTAACCATAAGTCATGAGTTGCCGAGTCGTTAACCACTCCAGGATACGTGTGAAGATCATCAATGGTCAAGAAGGGATCGCTCACTGTCGGGTATATATCAGACAGTTAATGGGTCATGACATTGACGCTCCGTTAAATCCCTGGCCAGGGTCGTGTGAGTTCGTTTAGAACGGACGTCATACACTTTAAGGAGGTCATAGTCAAATGGCACGATCATGGGGTTTGACAGAAACCATACCCTCGATCGTACCAGACTCATAGAAGGAGCGAGGGATTAAATTGATGCGGTAACTGTGGACTCACAGGTTCCAGACATGCTGGTTTTAAACCCGGCGTCCTCTAGGATCACGCGGATTTGCTTGACCTAACGTGATCAAAGGTTCGGAATAAATTAAACTATTCTTCGGCTCTAGTAGAAGCGAAGAATACGTTTAATTTACTTCTAATTGGGAATTAGAAGTTAATTGGCCTTAAACTAGAGTGACTATGGGCCTAGAGGATCACACACAATGGATTCTTGGGTGACGGATTATTATTATACAAATGTATGTATTATTTCTATTTAATTCCTTTTGGAAAGTAGTATAAATGGAGCTTAATACATATGGATAATAGTAGATAGGATATATCTATAATTTTGGTCTTTTGGAACTCTTTTAGAAAATGACCAAACTCTATATATAGCATCCTACGTGAGTTCATTCGAACTCTTCTCTTCCAACCCTTTAAGCTAATCAAGCATTAAGACTTAAAGGAGAGGATTAGCCTCCCCCTTTCTCCCTCTTGCTCTCTCTCTCTCTCCAGAAGGTGATAGAGCCGGGAAAGCTCGTGCCGGGGAGGTACCGTCGCTGCGCAAGGATCCGTGTGGATCTGCTCTAGAGGCCGTACAGCTGTGCGGCTCGATATTCTACATCGGGCATCGCGGACAGCGTCGTTCCGCGCAAGGTGAAACACGCAACCCGTAATTAGGGTCTTAGAAATACCGATTAGAGCACAGATTAAACTTTCCATAACATCGGGATCGGACAAATGAATTTTTGTTATCCGCTGCGTTGCCCGATAGTGCTGTGCGAAACCTTACAGTCTGGTGGGGGAGGGGAGTGGGAGTCCGGTGGGGGAGCAGATCATGGGGTATTTTTTTTTCCTTTGTGGGTTACAGGGCCAGTGATGGGGGAGAGGGGGTCCTGTGGGGGAGGGGAGGGGGTCCAATGGGAGATCAAGGGTTTGGTGGGGGATGGGATCATGGGGTATGTTTTTTTTTCTTTGTGGGTTGCAGGCCAGCGAGGGGAGACAGGGGGTCCCATGGGGGAGGGGAGGGGGTCCATGGGGGAGTACGTAGGGGGTCCGGGGAGGGGAGGGGTCTGTTTTTTTTTTTTGGTGGGTTGTAGCTCCGGTAGGGGAGGAGAAGGGGTCTGGTGGCCAGGAGAGGGGATGAGGTATGTTTTATTTTCTTTGTGGGTTGTAGGGCCGACGATGGGGAAGAGGGGGTCCGATGGGGGAGCAAGGGGTCTAGTGAAAGAGGGGAGGTGGTTTTTTTTTTTTTTTGCAAGTTGTAATGTCACCGGGGGAGGAAAGGGAGTCCGGTTGGGGAGGGGTTGGGATATGTTTTTTTTTTTAATCCTTTATGTGTTGCAAGGCCAGCAAGGGGGGAGAGGGGATCCCGTAGGGGAGGGGAAGGGGGTCCAGTGGAGGAGGGGAAGGGGTCTTTTTTTTTTGTGGGTTACAGAGCCGGCAAGAGAGGAGAGGGGGTCCGGCTAGTGGGGGAGGGGATGGAGTATGCTTTTTTTTTCTTGGTGGGTTGCAACGTCGACGGGGGAGGAGAGGGGGTCCAATTTGAAGTTCTTTATTTGAATATTTTTTAAATTAGATATTGTTTACTTTGATGTATGTATGTTGATGAGTGAGATGTTTTTTTAATTTGATGTTATTTAATTACATGAGGTGTTCCATGTGAGCTGAGATGTGTGGGTGCAACTTAATATTACACGCATCTCAGGAGAGCATATTATGTCTATTTCAATGAACCTTCCTATTCAGGACTTTGTGATTGATGTGTTTGTTCTCATTTTTTTATGAGAATATATATATCTAACTCAAAGTCTTGAATTGTCCCATTCGGACAATTTGTGAATGTTTATCGCACTTAGGTGGTCATTTACTATATGTGTTTATATGGTTTGTTGAAAATTTCGACTGTGTCCAGTGTTATCAGAACCGGACCGGACCAACCGGTCGGACCGGTTCGACCGTGAACCGGTCCAGGAATTGGTCCGATTAGGCTCGGTCCGGTCAAATGGCAAAAAAATCGTTCGAACCGCGGTTCGACCGTTGAACCGGTTCGGGCCGGTTCGACCCTATTCTCCCGCCAAAAATAAAAAATGGTTCAGTACCCGCCCCCACAAATAAATATATTGTTTACTTATATTCGATCAAACCATTTAATTCGACATACAACTCAAGCTCACATCTTATGCCCCTTGGGTCCTGACCCAAGAGTGAGCTCTCCAACATATAAAGTCGAGTAAGTGTTTCTAACTTCCAATATGGGATTAAACATAAAGGCTCTATTTCCAACATATAAATGAAGATATTTGAATCAACATAAAGGCTCTATTTCTAACAAGTAGTTACAAGTTATTCTCTATATACATGTATGTTTATTTATTTTGATCATTATATCTTATTTGAGTTATTTCTTATTGTATTAGTTATAGAATCGGGTCGGATCATATATCAATATTATAATGACATCGCGGCTCAAACCGGTTCGAACCAACGGTCAAACTGGTTCGAACCGAACCAGCTCATTGTCTGGTTCAGGCACCGGTCCGGTTCTGATAACATTGGTTCTGTCTTCTTACTCTTCTCTAATATATATTTATTGATTTTGAGTATTTTATTAACCACTTACTAATAAGTGTTTAAGAAAAATTCTTAATGGATTTTGGGAGCCAAGATAGAAACCGGTGGAAGGAGCACGGCCCTACTTGGATGAGGAGGGAGCATTAGGAGGGGGTGTGTGACAAATGGGTCGAGGAGAAATGGGTTGAGTATCAGATAATCGAGCCGCATAGCCAGACACCAACGTGCATACAGGTGGGTATGTCTCTTTTGCGACCCACAAATATAAAATGGTAAATAATATTTTTAATTTTCTTATACTTTATTCATAAATGTCCTTATTTCAAATATGATTTGTATGTTAAAACATAGAAAGGAGCTCAGACGTCCTCCATCGTTCTGGGAGCTATTCGAGAAAACCCACAAGAAGAAGGGAACGGATGAGTTCGTCAGCGAGAGAGCCCTCTCAGTAGCAATATGTTTCCCTACATATGTACGTTTTTTATTTCAAATATGAATGATTAATATGAAATTTACAATCTTTTTGATTTAATTTGCAGGAGTCATATAACATGCATATGACTGAGAAGTACAGGGAGGAGGGCATGCAGCATTTGGAGTTAACTCCCGAGGCATGGATGGCGGCAGCTAGCGCACCAAAGAAAGGTCGGTTGTACAGTTTTGGGCATAGCCTAGACACCAGTAGGGTGATATCATCTTATACGAGTTTAGACTCTGTCGCAACCAATATCAGTGACTTCACTATACCCTCTCTCGGCCCCAATACTTTGAGCGACATCATAGACATCGTCCGAGAGGAGATGCCACAATTTGAGAAGCGCATTACGTAGGTCGTTGCCGCCTCCTCACCCAGGCGGGGATTTTGCCTCCTCGAGCACCCTCGACTATAGCACAATCCTCTCGTGTGAGTGTTTGTTATAGTTTTTAATTTTATAGAATTTAGAGTTATAATGCTGCTATTTAGTTCAAAGAAAATATAGTGAAAATTAAACTATCTTTAAAATAATCAATAAGATCTGAGTGGTGAAAGTGACCTGTGAGAACTGACAGAATCTAAATCAGATATCCGATCTGAGCTCGGCGCTCAAAGTAACATTCTCCGAAATAACTTAGTTTAAAACAAACCAAAGAGCTCAAGTTGGGGGGTCCAAAATCTCAAATACTAATCTGATCGACGTGCCAATTGTTCCAACACAATCTGGGTGGTGAGAGAGATTTAGGAGAGATGACGAAATCTAAATCGGATACACAGTTTGGACTCGACACTCAAATTACCTTTCTTCGAACTAACTTAGTTTAAAATCAAAGAACTCAAGTTCGGAGGTCCAAAATCTAAAATGTCGGCCTGATTGGCCTGTCGATTGTTACAACACAACTTGGACAGTGAGAATGACCCGGGAGAGTTGACAGAATCCAAATCGGATATCTGGCTTGAGGTCGGTGCTCAAAATAGCATTATATTTTGGGAGTCTAAAATCTGAAATACCAGTCTGATAGACATGCAGATTGTTTCAGCACGATCTAAGTGATGAGAGTGACTTAGAAGAACTGACATAATCTATATCGGATATCCAGTTTGGACTCAGCGCTCAAACTACTCCTTTTCGAACTAACTTAAAGAATGCACGTACATGTCATCTTGTTTCGAATTTATAAAATAAGTTAATTTATTTAATTTAATTTTTAATTATTTTTTATACATGTCTAATATTATTTTTTTCTAATATAAGACCCTCCAGCTTGTGGCGCGGAGGCGACGAGGAGGACAGGGAGGATGAGGACATTGTGGCTATTTCTTGATTTTTTATCGTATCGTAAAAAATTGATACTTTTAAAATATCATATTTTAATAATTTTGTAGTGGAATGTAATTGTTATTTTATTTATCATTGTCGTGTGTAGATGTTAGATATTTTTTATTTAAACATGTATCTTTTTAAATTTTTAGATTTATTATAAAAAAATTAAAATATTGGGATGGAATATCGTTACGGAATTTCAATTCCTTCGCAGATTTTTGGGACGGAATTTTTGACGGGATTCTTATCCCATCGAAGATTTTTCGAAGGAACGTCCAACGAATTCCTTGTTCTGTCGCAAATTTTTGTGACAAATCTTTATTTCCGTCGCAAAAGTGCGGATGAATTTCCGAAAATAATTTTCTATTGCTAATGAAGCATGTTATTTATTTTTAACAGGTTTTTGACAGAAATATTTTTGTCGTAAATTTAAGAAGAATTCAGACGAATTTTTTCCGTCAAAAATTTACGACGAGAAATAACGGACGGCCAATATTTGTCCTTATTCCATCCAAAATCTGTTGCAACGTGGTTATGCAACGATTTTATAACGAAACATGGATGGATATTGGCCGTCCCCATTGTCGCATTTTCTTGCAATGTTTAGAAGCTTCCATATAAGCCCTTGGTTATGATTGTTCAAGGTAGTGAGAAATGCAAGATGTAATGGAGTGATTTGAGATAGATGCAGTGTAGTGGTAAAAGGGTAGCGTACCTGCAACCTTTTTGACAAGGGGGAGGATCGGGAACGGACTGTGAGGATAGCTATGTAATCTTGGAGGTGAGGAGGTGGACGTTTTTGTTCTTTGTGGTCGTGAGGTGGGGGGTGGTGGTATTTGCAGGGGGGTAGTCGTGGTGGCTCTGGTTGTGCGACTGGTTGGGTGGGTGGTGTGGAAGGGAATGGGTCTAAAACAAGAAGGGAGATAACATGAGGTGTGGAAGAAGAGGAATGTGAGGAGAAAAAATATATATCTTCATGGAAAATAACGTCTCTGCTAGTGAAGACTTGGTTGTTATCTAAGTCAAGTACTCTATCTGCTTTCTGATTTGGGGGATATCTCAGGAAGACACGACGACGGGCACGGGGATGGAATTTATTGTGATCTAGATGTCCATTAAAACAGAAACATAAGCAGCCGAAAATGCGTAGATTAGGTTAATGAGGGTGGTTTGTTGAAAGAATGTTTGTGGGATGTCGATTGATGAGGTGAGTTGCAGTGAAGGCAATTGGTCCAATATTTGGTTGGAACGCGAGAGTGGAACAGTAATGTTCGAGTGGCATCAAGGAGATGCCAATGTTTTCGTTCAACGATTCCACTTTACTGGGACGTAGAAGGGCATGTGTGTCCATGGACAATGTCTTGTTCAGTTTAGAAAGTTTTGAATATTGGAGTTGAAAATTTCACTGCCGATGTAAGTATGAATACGTTTGACAGGGTCTGGAAAAGTGTTGTTTAACATGAGAAGTGAAAGCGCGGAAAGAAGAGAGTTTGAGATTTAAAACGCATCATGTATGTGAACATGCTAAAGCCATCAATAATTGTGAGGAAATAATACATGCCGCTGTGAGACTCCGTCGCATATGGATCCCATAGATCACAATGTATTAAATTGAAAGGATCAGTGGTAGTGGAATTGACTGTTTGTCTAATGGACTTATCAAACAACAGAATGGTGGGCTATCCTGAAATTTGGGTAGAAGTGGGTACAATTGTCGTTGTTTATCAGAAGATGGATGGCTTAGACGAAGGTGCCAGAGGTGGAAAGGATGAACTGCAATTGCTGAACAGACTATAGGCTATGAAACTGGAAAAAAAGTAGAGCCCATTCTTTTCAAGGTCACGCCCAATCTCCCTCTTTGTCTCGAGGTCCTACAGAAGACGGTGAGATGGGTAGAAGGTAACAGAGCAATTAGATTGCTTCGTCAACTGACTAACAGAAATTAAGTTATATTGGAAAGAATGAGCATGATAAACCAAGGGTAAAGAAAGGATAGAATTCAAAGGCATAGAACCAATTCCTTTTATTGAGGTTCGCCTTCCATCTAGCAATGCTATACTGGAAGGAAGTTGTTGACTGGGTAGTCACTGCAAGTGCCGTACAAAGTTGGCAATGTGGGCTGATGCCCCGGAGTCAAAGTTGTTAGAGTGTGGAGTCAGAACTCATGCGCATCTGCACGGGATCACACTCTGTCTCAGGGGAGTATCCACTGCTCCAGGGGAGCATTCGCTGCATCAGCGGAGCATAGCGAGCACTTACTGTCTCCAGGGGAGCAACCGCTGCTCCAGGGGAGCATCCTCTGCTCCAGGGGAGCATGCACTGTGCCAGGAGAGCATGCCAGGAGAGCATGTCATTGTGCGTTCTCGCACGGGAGCATATGGAGTATCAGGGGAGCATCTATGGCCTCTGGTGAGCATCACTGGCGTCAGGGGAGCATTGCTGTCCGGGTTGGATGCGTCGACCCTGTCTGGCGATGCGTCGACGCAGTCTTGGCAAATGCATTGATCTGGTCTGATGCCAGGGGAGCATCTGCAGTCGCTGGAGGGCATGCTCGGTCCCAGGAGAGCATCTGGGGGGACAGGCGAGCATGCGTGTCTGATGTATCTCGGAAGAGGGTTTACATTTATTAGGGGTATTATTGTCCTTAATGCCCTGACTAATGACGCCCTAATCTCCTAGTATAAAAGGATGGGCTGTCTCTTTGTATTGTAACCTGGAATCTGGTTGGTGATAACTAGTGGAATCCTGTTGCGGCCGTGGACGTAGGAAGGCATCTTGCCTCCGAACCACGTAAAAATCCCTGTGTGTTCTTGTGTGATTCTTCTTCTATTCTTTCCTTATTTCTCTGTTCTGATCTCGTGTGTGGATCGTGAGAAAGAGGGTCGCCTGCCCTCCTGTTCTGGGTACTCCGGGGTTGTATCCATCTCCCAACAACTGGTATCAGAGCCTTGTTCTGGTTCGAGGGAGTAGTGGGAGCAATGGCGACAGATGAAGGAAAGGTGAGGATCGACAAGTTCGATGGCAAGGACTTCGGTTTCTGGAAGATGCAGATCGAAGACTACCTGTATCAGAAGAAGCTGCATGAGCCGCTTCTTGGAACGATGTCGGAAGGGATGAAGAAGGAAGATTGGGATCTACTAGACAGACAAGCACTCGGAGTTGTTCGCTTGACGTTGGCCAGAAACGTCGCCTTCAACATCGTGAACGAGAAGACCACGGCAGGATTGATGAAGGCGCTATCAAATATGTATGAAAAGCCCTCAGCTTCAAACAAGGTATATTTGATGCGTCATTTATTTAATCTGAAGATGGCCGAAGGTGCTTCTGTTACAGACCACATCAATGAATTCAATGTGATTACAACTCAGTTGAGTTCTGTAGAAATAAACTTTGATGATGAAGTTAGGGCCTTGATTATTTTATCCTCCTTACCTGAAAGTTGGGGTGCAACTGTGACGGCTGTAAGTAGTTCTTCTGGTTCAAATAAATTGAAGCTCAATGAGGTTCGAGACTTGATTCTTAGCGAAGATATTCGCAGAAGGGAATCAGGTGAAGTCTCAGGTTCTGCATTGAATACAGAGAGCAGGGGAAGAACAAAACAGCGGGGTCAAAATAGGAGTAGATCTAGGTCCAAGAAGAAAGGTCAATCAAAGTTTGGTGGTGATGGGTGCTGGAATTGTGGTAAAAGGGGGCACTTAAAGAAAGATTGCAAGGCTCCAAAGAAGAAAAATCACAATGAAGAGTCCGCCAATGCAGCTGCAGCAGAGCAAGTTCAAGATGCTTTAGTTCTTTGTGTTGACACCCCTTTAGAGTCATGGATTCTTGACTCAGGTGCGTCGTTTCACTCTACCTCACATAAAGAAAGTATGCAAAATTATGTTGCTGGAAACTTTGGGAAGGTTTATCTTGCTGATGATGAGCCTTTAGATATTGTGGGGAAGGGTGATGTAATTGTAAGGACCACAAATGGCACTTTGTGGAAGTTAAAGAATGTAAGGCATATACATGGCTTGAAGAGGAACTTGATATATGTTGGACAGCTTGATGATGAAGGTTATGTCACAACCTTTGTGGGTGGATCTTGGAAGATCACCAAAGGTGCTATGATTATAGCACGAGGCAACAAGATGGGTACTCTGTACATGACTAGCAACAACAAAGATATAATGGCAGTGGCAAATTCAGGAGTTGACTCCAATATATGGCACTGCAGGCTTGGTCACATGAGTGAGAAAGGGATGAAGGTACTGCTGTCAAAAGGAAAATTGTCTGGCTTGAAATCTGTGGAAGTTGGTCTTTGCGAAGACTGTATTTCTGGGAAGCAAAAGAAGGTTACATTCTCAAAGACTGTAAGAACTTGAAGACACAGAAGCTAGAGCTTGTACATACAGATGTATGGGGTCCTTCACCATTACCATCTCTTGGAGGCTCACTCTACTATGTCACTTTCATTGATGACTCTACTCGCAAGGTATGGGTTTATTTTTTGAAAAGGAAATCTGATGTATTTGTTACTTTCAAAAATTGGAAGACCCTTGTAGAGAATGAGACAGGTTTGAAGGTGAAGTGTCTGAGATCAGACAATTGTGGAGAGTATGACAACAAGGAATTCAAGGACTTTTGCGCAGCTAGTGGTATTAGAATGGAAAGAACTGTTCCAAGAACACCACAGCAGAATGGAGTTGCCGAGCGCATGAATAGAACCTTGAATGAACGGGCTAGAAGCATGAGGATACATGCTGGACTGCCTAAAACATTTTGGGCAGATGCAATTAACACATCAACTTTCTTGATAAACCGAGGACCATCTGTCCCTTTGGATGGTGAAATTTCAGAGGAGGCCTGGACAGAGAAAGAGGTAAATCTTTCACACTTGAGAGTCTTTGGCTGTGTTTCATATGTGCATGTAGATTCTAATGAAAGGGATAAGCTAGATGCTAAGTCTATAAAGTGTTTTTTCATTGGATATGGTTCTGATGAGTTTGGATATCGATTTTGGGATGATGAAAATCGAAAAATTCTCAGAAGGTAAAATGTTATATTCAATGAAAATGTCTTGTACAAAGACAGGGCTGTTGTAGAATCTGACAGTGCAAGGAAACAAGATGAGAATGGTGGACAGGTTGAGCTAGAAGAAATTTCACAAGATGATGTGAATGCTAAGATACAGGATGTATCTGAAATAGAAGCACAACCTTGTACACCGGTACAACTGAGAAGATCTGTAAGAATACCTAGGCCTACACAAAGGTATTCTCCATCTTTACATTACCTACTGTTGACTGACGAAGGTGAACCCGAGTGTTATGATGAAGCAATGCAGGTTACAGATTCTGTTAAGTGGGAGTTAGCCATGGAAGATGAGATGAACTCATTGCAAAAGAATCAGACTTGGGAGCTAACTAAACTCCCTAAGAACAAGAAGGCATTGCATAACAAGTGGGTTTACAGAGTCAAAGATGAACCTGATGGCAGTAAGAGGTACAAAGCAAGGTTAGTAGTGAAGGGCTTCCAGCAAAAGGAAGGTATAGACTACACTGAGATCTTTTCTCCAGTTATGAAACTAACCACTATTAGATTGGTGTTGAGCATTGTTGCTGCTGAGAACTTACATTTAGAGCAACTAGATGTGAAGACAGCTTTTCTCCATGGTGATTTGGAGGAAGACATTTACATGTTGCAACCAGAAGGGTTTTCAGTCCCAAGCAAAGAAAACCTTGTGTGCAAGCTCAAGAAAAGCTTGTATGGTCTGAAACAAGCCCCCAGACAATGGTACAAGAAGTTTGATGGATTCATATGTAACAATGGTTTCATTAGGTGCAATATGGACCATTGTTGTTATCTTAAGAAGTTTGATAATTGTTATATCATATTGTTGTTGTACGTGGATGATATGCTTATAGCAGGATCAAGTATGACAGAGATTAACAATCTGAAAATACAATTATCAAAGGAATTTGCTATGAAGGACTTAGGAGCAGCAAAACAAATTCTTGGGATGAGAATTGTGAGAGATAGAACAGCTGGCACTGTGAAGCTATCTCAAGAAGGTTACATCCAGAATGTGTTGGGCAGATTCAACATGCAGGATGCAAAACCAGTTAGCACTCCTTTGGCAAGTCACTTCAAGCTGTCTAAAGAGCAGTCACCAAAGTCTGCTGAAGAGCATGAGTCCATGAAGAAAATTTCTTATGCATCAGCTGTAGGAAGTCTGATGTATGCCATGATTTGTACCAGGCCAGATATAGCACATGCAGTGGGAGTTGTGTGCAGACATATGGCAGATCCGGGCAAGCAACACTGGGAGGCAGTGAAATGGATTCTGAGATACCTAAAAGGCACCTCAGGTAAGTCACTTTGTTTCAAGAAAAGTGATGTTATCTTACAAGGTTTTGTTGATTCAGATCTTGGTGGTGATCTGGACACCAGAAGAAGTACCACTGGATATGTTTACACCTTGGGTGGCACTGCAGTGAGTTGGGTTTCAAAACTTCAGAAGGTTGTTGCTCTCTCAACAACAGAAGCAGAGTATGTAGCTATCTCTGAAGCTAGCAAAGAGATGGTATGGCTGAAAAATTTTCTGAAGGAGTTGGGTAAGGAACAAAGCAATAGTGTGTTGTTTTGTGACAGTCAAAGTGCAATTCACCTTGCCAAGAATCCAGTCTTTCATGCAAGGACTAAGCACATACAACTGAAGTATCACTTCATTCGTGGTTTGCTTGAAGATGATGTTTTGCTGCTGGAGAAAATACTTGGTGCAGAGAATCCAGCAGACATGTTCACCAAGGTGGTTACCACAGAGAAACTGAGGCTGTGCAAGTCCTCAGTTGGCCTCCATGGATGATTGATGAAGGGGTGCCGTAACAGTTTATTTCTACAGTTACATTAAGCAGGGTTAATACATTGAGATGTTTGCTTTGTTTGGAGTTCAGACTCCAAGTGGGAGATTGTTAGAGTGTGGAGTCAGAACTCATGCGCATCTGCACGGGATCACACTCTATCTCAGGGGAGCATCCACTGCTCCAGGGGAGCATTCGCTGCATCAGCGGAGCATGGCGAGCACTTGCTGTCTCCACGGGAGCAACCGCTGCTCCAGGGGAGCATGCACTGTGCCAGGAGAGCATGTCATTGTGCGTTCTCGCACGGGAGCATATGGAGTATCAGGGGAGCATCTATGGCCTCTGGTAAGTATCACTGGCGTCAGGGGAGCATTGCTGTCCGGGTTGGATGCGTCGACCCGTCTGGCGATGCGTCGACGCAGTCTTGGCAAATGCATTGATCTGGTCTGATGCCAGGGGAGCATCTGCAGTCGCTGGAGGGCATGCTCGGTCCCAGGAGAGCATCTGGGGGGACAGGCGAGCATGCGTGTCTGATGTATCTCGGAAGAGGGTTTACATTTATTAGGGGTATTATTATCCTTAATGCCCTGACTAATGACGCCCTAATCTCCTAGTATAAAAGGATGGGCTGTCTCTTTGTATTGTAACCTGGAATCTGGTTGGTGATAACTAGTGGAATCCTGTTGCGGCCGTGGACGTAGGAAGGCATCTTGCCTCCGAATCACGTAAAAATCCCTGTGTGTTCTTGTGTGATTCTTCTTCTATTCTTTCCTTATTTCTCTGTTCTGATCTCGTGTGTGGATCGTGAGAAAGAGGGTCGCCTGTCCTCCTGTTCTGGGTACTCCGGGGTTGTATCCCCCAACAAAAGTATCCAATGATCACCTGATGGTGAAGAAAATTTACCTCCCATATTTGGCTCGAGGAATATTGGCAGCAGTGGTAATTGAAGTATTGCTCAGAAACTTGATGAGTTGTACATATTGCTCAGCTGTGGGTGATGGAGTTCCCAGACTGGAGTTGAAAATAAGAGTTGAGTTGGCAGTTGGAAGAGCCTTCCCTTGCCCACAGCACATATTTTGATGAGGATAACCATTCGATTTGTAATATGGCAGAAGTTGCATCAACCACTTTCGACTTTGAAGCATTGATCCTTGGAATGCCCAATTATGTGGCAGTGAGAACATCGCCCTTTGACCTTGCTCCGCCTGTCAGTGAGACGATGTTTGAAGTTGTCTGGTGTGACAGTATTGGGATGTGCAAACATGGTTGAAGCTTCAGGGTAGCCGGAATTTGGAGGAGGCGATGTGATTCTTCTTGGAGAATGAGAGAATATGCAACAGGGGGCAATGGATCCATTAAAAAGGATCTGGCTATTGACATGTGAGTATGTATCACTAAGCCCCATAAGAAATTGCATTAGCTGTCGTCGTTGGGTGCAATTCACAATGGAGCTCTCAGGTTCATATTGTGCAAGCTCGTCCCAATATCCCTTGAGGGTGTTGAAATATTTTACAACATAGTCGTTGTTCTGCTACAGAGTGGTGATGGGACGCTCTAAACTATAGATGCGTGGCCCATCAGACGGAGAAAACCTCTCCTTAAGATCCAACCAGACGAATGATGCTGAATTAGCATATAGAACGAAAAGCACAAGATTTCTATGGATGGAATTAAGCAGCCAAGATAAGGCCATACTGTTAACACATTCTCAAGCACCATGCTAAGAATTGTCAGTCAGTGGCTCCGTGATCGAGCAATTTGCAAACCCCAACTTGTTCTTGGCTGATTTGGCAACGGTCAAGGCACGCTGCCAGGAGATATAGTTGCCCCCGGTGAGTAGAGAAGTGACGAGTATTGCACCTGGATTATCAGACAAATGCAGGAAATATGGATTCTCTAATCCGTCAACAACAGCTCCCATCGTTGTCTGCATCTGCATCTCTGCGGAGCCTTGTGCCGCTGTGAATCTGCTCCGTCATTGGAATGAAGACGAACAACACAAGCCAAAGGAAGATGGAGGGTTGTATACCCTACTCTGATACCAAGTTGGCAACAAAACAAAGCACAGACTGACTGCGGAGAAGATTGGAATTGTGTAAATGCCTCGCTGATCTGTAGAGCATTGATTGCTTGGTATTTATAGATGAATTGATACATGAGATGGTGAGCCTCCAACCAACATGACCGAGGCATCACCACAATTTGTTACAAGAATATTATGTATATCAGAACGACCTATACATGGGGGATTTTGTTACAGGAATATTCAAAATATCATAAATGGTTTGTCGACGTAACCCAGAATCAGCTAAAGGTGAGCACGGTTTGATTTGATTTGATTTGATTTGAAGAGATTTTTTCTCAAATCAAATCCAACAGAATTATTCCTTCAACCTAAACCAAACCAAACCAAATTTGATTCAGTTTGAACCATATTCATCTCCCCTTTTAAAAATTAGATTAGATTCCAACAAGAGTAGAGAAAAGTTGGGTAGAAAATTTTCTACCAAATAAAATATATATTAAAAATATAACATAAAAGTTATAATTGTAAGAACAAGCTCCATAATATTTTAACATAAAAAATTAAGAACTTCAGTTACAGTAAAATGAAAGATACTTTAAAACTTATTTCATAGAGTCGAAAACCCCGTCAGGATGGCGAGAATTAGACCTCTTGAATTAGGGTTTCTAGTTACATATAGACTCATATTAACTTGACAAAAATATCTTTAAATTCAAGTTATTCAGTTCGATTCGATTTCCTAATCTTCAAAATCAAACCAAACCAAATTTTTTAATATGATTCGGTTTGAACCCAAACCAAATTTTTTAAAATTTCAATCCAAACCAAATCGAACCAAATCTATCGATTCGATTTGATTTTCGGGTTAAACCCGAATAATGATCACCCCTAAAATCAGTAATATAAGGACTCCACTTTTGAGGTCTCCAAGTCCGCGTCCTATAATAGTAAGAGAACAAGTAAAAATATGGTTTGTATTAATCAAAACATACGTCGGCCTGTCCCCAAAATTCCTGCCTCATTTTGAATGGAAAAAACTTATCCAACATTAACAGCAAGAATTGCAAACCAACGCAACCCCCTCCCCTACCTTCAAGAATATTACGTCAGAAAACGGATGCGGTAACATTTGTACATGATCAAACTTTGTACTTCTTGCTAAACGTGTCACGCTACATCCGATTAACGAAAAAGACTGACATGCCCGCACCTACAAGGCCCAACAGGCTTTCAAACCCAAGACTGAAGGCCGAAAGTGAGCCTGCACACATAGATGCTAAGTTTAACTCCAGCTCCAACCACTTCACACATGTGGCTCCCAGTCCAGGGACTAATCTGACGGCAACTCTTCTCACAAGAGAACCAGAAAAGCCAAACGTTTCGTCCATTATTAATGTATCCCAGGGCCGTAAAACTTGTGCGAGAAGATAATTAGCACGTATTGTTCCAACCATGTGGCTCCAACAATTTAGAGTAACAACTTTTGCATCATGATTTAATTCTGATCAATCGAAATACTGAAAATTCTTCTATCCAATATTCTGGAAGGCCTTCGCCACTTCGGCTTCGCACGTGCTGATTGCGAGTTACTTGTTCTATTTTTCCATACAATAATAAAAGATCCGAGGATTCATTTAACCACAAAAGCGGCTGCAGAGATCAAATGGAAAACCACGATGGAATCGCAACGTTGTCTTAATTTTGGGGGGACAATGGTAGAAGAGCACCGCGAGAAAAGTCTTTGTGAGAGACTTGCTTATCCTCGTCATGGCCTGAGCGCATAATTGTCAAGACGACCCAGGCATTCACGGGATCCCTAAACGTTTAGACGACAAAACATCCGCTTAGGCGTCGCCTAGACGACACTTCGACTATTAATTAAAAAATCTAAAATATATATCCTCTAATGTATAAAGGAGAGAAGACATAACGAGACAGAAAGAAAAAAAAGACTTCGGTCACATTTTTTATATTTTACAGTAATTTCTTCGTTACTTGATTTTAGGAATGAATGAATTTAAGAAACTTATTAATTTTATGTATACATTTTTATGATATTTAGACATATATTTATATTTCTAAATTATATATATTATTTTAACAAATTATCACCTCAAATACCTAGACCATTATCTAGACATTTGAGATATGAGACAACCCCTTAGTTACCTCGTTCACCTTTGATCTCTGAATGTATAACTTTAATGTTATATACGTATCTACATTTGTACACATGTTTATATACACAAGGAGACATCCTGACGTTTAGTTTCCCACCCACAAAGAATTAGAGAGATTAATGCTAAACATGATGTGATTTTCTTTTTTCAAGAAAAGGGCCTACAATTTAGGCTGGTCGATGTATCCTAACCTGACCAAATTTGATCCATCCAATCTCTTTTTTTTTTTTGGAGGAGGGGAGGTGTTAGGGGGAGGGGGATCCCAATCCTTTCATCCTTACTTTCAACCTGAAGTTTATGGCACATTATCCTTACTTTGTTGAATAATTCTATCAACAATGTCTTATATTTGTGAACCATTAGATATCTCAGATGGAAACTCGTCATGTCACAAGCTAAACTCTTTCACCTTCCCCGCCTTTATATCCACATTGATAAGATCCTTATTCTTATATTCCAGAGCAATGACATACATACATGCTCGTAGATTGAATCCAATGAGAAGATGACAAATGCCATCCGTAAGAATGACTTATTCGATGTTAATCCACATGGAAGATGACAAGTGAATTGGCCCGCCATGACGGCCGTCTAACTCCTCTTTTCTAGGGTCAACAAGACATTGGACCACCTACCAGATCAAGAGCACCTAGACGCCTAGGTGGCGCCTAAACGCCCGCCTTGACAATTATGCCGGAGCGTGGTCAGTGGTTTACGAACATACATTAACATAGAAACAAAAACGAAAAAGATAAAAGACACCGAGAGGAACACAGCACAGAATCAGAAAGAACCCCCATACGTAAGGTATTTTGGCTGGATTTGCAGTAAGGGACATGTTCGTGTCTTTTGGTATAAACTGTATTCATCTCGTATGTTGGTAGATCATGTTCTCCATTAATATAGTATACAGAAAGCGAACGAGGGCTTCTATACAAGGATTGCAACATGAATCGCAACGCATATAAGATCTCTTTTGCTGCAAGCCCTAGGCCAGGGAGTCCTACCGGTACTCACCTAGAACCACTGCAGTGGAAAATGATTGCAAGCATTTGACCGAGAGATGCAACAGAGAAACCCGGCCGATAAGTCATCATGCCAAGTTTCCATCATAATCGCACCATAATTGTCCGAGAATGCATACCTCATTTCAGCCAAGTTCCTCAAGCCACAAAGTGGGATGGAAATATTTTAAGGTCATGGGCTGGGGTAGTCTCTGTATACCCTGCTTTCTGCTTCACATACATAACACGTTAGACGTGATAGCAGCTACAATCTTTACTCAGCAAGAGTACAGCTTTTAACCCCAAATGAAATAGCCCCACATCGTAGGATGGAGTTCATCGGAAAGCCAGCTGTATCGATTCAGCTACAGAGATTTCCTTTTTCGAAATGTTTGCAGAATTAAATGGGATATTGTTGCTGGTTTGCAGTCTCCACAAATTCTTCTTAGGATGAACAGTCCCGTTTTAAGACCTGCCTGTTGTGCATTTCCTGTTCCCAGGATCAATACTAACCAATCAAAGAGAGGTCCTGATCTGTTATCTATGTCGGTTTCAGTGACTATACTCTACCAGCATTTTGAGAGAAGAAATTGATGGCTCCTCAATGACACCTGTCATTGTTCCCATGCTGCACCTTCAGCTGGAAAAGATCAGATTCAAGAAAAATAGGCCAGAAATCATTCAAAATCCAACAGAAAAATCAGGAAACAGGTACTGGCTAAGCTATGATCAAACATGGTCCTAACCATAAATGTGCAAGATCTATTGATTCATGGGTCTGCCATGTATGTCATGGGTGAGAAGAATAGACGGCACAGACATATGACGTGTTAAGATTTCCAAACTAGTACTCGACAATCCACAGCACAGATACATTACGTGTGCAAGATTTCCCAACTAGTACTTGACACTCAGCTGTCAAGTACTAGTTCTTGAGGCTCCACGTTGTGTTGACTGTGGCTAAGCAGGATGCTCTGGACAAAGGGGATACCAATGTCTACATTGACTCTAACACTGTAATGTAATCCCTTCATTTAAAAACCATGTCTTCCCGCCAAAGAGAGAAAATGACAATCTTTAAGGGATCTCGTACTAATCATACCACAGGCTTTAAGCCAGAAACGTACGAATAACTTTTCCTTACATGTCCAATCAAGCAGAGAGCTTCCTTACGGCCGATCCCTCCACAGATGCGACAGAACAAGCATTTGAAGCCATTTCAACAGTTGATGTCCCCATCTCTCTAGGCACCTACAGCACCTGTTCCCTCTACCAATGCTGTCTTCTTAATCTGAGCATGGCAAACTCTGGCATCCCTCTCCTAGACCTGACCTCATCCTTCTTCCTGACAACTTGAACCCAGCTCTGTTCTTTCTGTTACCTCCGAAGCCTCTTTTCAGTCCGACTATCGTTGTCACTTCGCTGCCCTGCTGTTGCCAGAATATGACATATAAAGGATTTATTTACGTGTCCATTTCTAAGTTTCAAATGCAAGGACTTGCCGTTTGTTCTGAAAGTTACATTTTTCTCTGTAACAAAAATTCCCGGCCAAAGAGAAAATATTGCTGAATGGAAGCATGAGAAGTTTGAGTGCTTTTCAGTTAAAACCATTAAAAAATGAGTTAAAGAATCAAGTGTTGATCTTATTTCTGCCATGCAATGACATGGCAAACGAAATTTATATTATTAATGATGCTTATTGTCTGTTAACTCATGGTTCTTGATACCTCGCCAGAGTTTGTAAGCCCGGTTGCATTGTCAGTTGCTATTTGCTTGTTGACAATAGTGACAGAGTGTTCCCGAGAGTTACATTCCCATTTGAATCATTGATCCTTGTATTTGTTGTCCAGTTTTTCCCAAGTGTCAGGTTTATTGTATGTATGTGATGCCCTAATGTACCAGTTCACTGCCCTAATCTTGCATTAATCAGGAATAAACTGCTCAATGTTATTTGATTCTATTAATTCTATTCGCATAATTAAAAATATAAAACTGTATATAATAATGCTAAACATAAGTAAATACATTACACAGTTAACAGATCTCTTAACTAAAAATGAGATTTGGTTTTAGTTATGTTAAGTACAATTGTACTTTTCTCATCATATGATCGATAAAGGTGGTGAAGCTTTTTGGCTACATGAGAAACCATTTGTCCATGTGTCACTGGTCAACAGAATCACTCACAATAAGATAAAATAAATAGTGTAGTTGGTCCAATCAATTTGAAGCTAGAGATGCTCCTATTAATCATACACTTGGCATTTGAATCTACATAAATAATTCAAACTAAAGCTATGAAACTGAGCACCATGTGGGTAATTGACCTACCAACATTATGATCTTATATGCCACTAAACCCAAACACAATGTGTTGACCCAAAGTATCACAACAAAATTTAATAGTACAGGATAGAATCATGTACCCATGGATCAACAAAAAAGGCCAGGAGGAATTCACTGACAATTGATTTACAAAGGTTAGAGGAGCAAACTCTACAATTTTGAAGAAGCCAAAACGTAATAGCTGACCTTCCATCAGTGCAGCAGGCAGCTCTGAAGCAACTGTACAGCTGTACACATCCATGGCCCAGATAGGTTGGGAAAATGAGAACTTGTTCACTGTTATTTGCAGTCACTATTCAGTTACTGCTTTTTAAGCCTAGCTCTTCCTTGGATTTGGCGTTTCATAGAAGGGTGAACTGTAATACCAACAAGAGTTCTGGAGATCAGAAAGGATATGGTGGAAGAAATGAACGTTCATAGCAAAAGAGCAAGGTACATCCAGAACAGCAGACATTGAAATTCAGGCAAAAATCAGACGACCCTCCAGCAGATGCGGGAAAAAAACCAAGAGAATAATCAAGAAATTTTGTAAAAGTACCCTTAAAATGTGATGACAATTCAGCAAGCCTTATTTCACTAATGGTGGGAGAAAGCTAGTCTCGTCAAAATGAAATTATGAGATTTGAATTTGTCCTGATGTGCAACTTTTGGCAAAATAGATCACACGAAAAAAATTATAATAATTGATATTCTTGTAATCAATAACTCTAATGCTTGTCATTTCTTTAAAAAACGGACAAGAACTTAGTCACAAAATAAATCAAGGATTCACCCTTAAGGTTCAGTTTTGGTGAGTAAATTTAACAATCTTTGAGAAAACTTGTGCCAGTAAAAGTTTCATGGGTTATGAGATAAATGCTATGTTATACCCATTCATTGAAATAATGTGCCAATATCTGTGCCCTCTCTTTTGAGGGAGTTTATGCAAATGTTTCAGAGGAATGTCCCCTTCTTCATTCCCCAGCAAAATTAGGAGACTACTGTGATAAAACAGGACACAGATCCCCTTGGATTGGTGTGTATTGCCTCACAAATTGGAGAATATCTCCAAGGGGGTGAGACCCTTCCAGACTGATGGACAGGCAGAACTTTATATTAGAAGGCTTGAGGAATGAAACTAAAGCCATATTGTGTTTCCAGAGCACAACACGAACTAGGAGTCTCTGGTGCACAGCAGCTGCATGAAGTGGGTTTTAAAGAAACCAGAGAAAATAGGGAAGCATCTTCTGTTCACAAAATGAATAGTGCATTATGTCGGATAGGGTAGGACCAGTAGGTGCTGCCCTTCAACCTCTCCTGTCATGCAAGGTTTGCTTTTTTATTGTCGGAACAATCCTTTCATGCATGACTATGTATAAAGAATTAGATTCGTGCATATAGATTATAGCGACACCCACCCTGGCAATGTAGTGCACCTTCCCCATTCCCTCCCAACAATACAAACAAACAAAAAACAGAACAAAACAAAAGGCTTCTCCAACTCTCTCCACCTACTCCCAAATCCATGAGGTGTCTCCCCAACTGTTAACCCCCTCCATTCTTCCAATCCCTCTCAAGTCCGCGACCTGTGTCACTCTCCTATGTTAAGTCCGATTGGTTTATTAATATAGATAGATTCACTCTACACAGTAAGGCTCCAGACTCCATATGTTCTAATGGCTTGCAAGCATTGAAGTAGCGGATATAATCAAAAACATATGGCTTATAGTTGGTTCCTGTTCCTTTTTTGGAAAGTGCAATAGTTCCTTCTCTAACTCTCAAATTAATATTTTATCTGCAAATGAGATTCCTTCTCACCAATGCTAGGCTCTGTAACACATTTTTATCATTGAAAAGGTTTGCTTTATAAATTCAGCAAGTTTGTAAGAGACATGCAATGGACATCCTAAGGTCCAAGGCATGTTTATTGTAAGAGATTGTTAGCTATTGAAGCCTAAGCCTAAAATTGCATTATTGCTGATATTTAATCCATATTTTTTCTCCTGACATTATAGGTCGTTTTGTGATATAAATTAAAATCCAGATCAGTTTTTTTTTAACTTACGAACATCATCTATTTTGAATCGCTGTGCATTTAACACAACCATAGGTCTCCGGGACTACATGTGAGTTCATTTCAGGGTGGGAACCAACTGGGTAAGCTAGCTTCTTTCGCGGCTATAATGTTGGTTTGGCAACAGATTATAATACAAGACTCTAGCTTCTACCAGAACATTTTTTCCAAATCATCTTTCTCATTATGTATAAAGATTGTGTTTTTGACATGAATAACCCACTTAAAATTCTATACACATAAAATATCAATTACATGAATACCCTCCATGAAGTGAAATATTGGCGTGTCTACCCTGGCTACTCCAGTCCATTACTTCATCCCAGTTAAGGTTTAACAACTTGAGCTAACAACCTATGCCATAAATGACCAATAAGCCCCTCCCAAAGATATGACTACTAAAATGACCATTTAAGAGAGGATAAAAGAAAATGTCCTTTTGCAACTTATTTTCATAAAAGAAACATATTTCCTTTGGAATACTTTGAGCATTTTCTTCTACTTTCAAAGAAGGTAAACATGTTCAAATGAACCCACTCTCTTATCCAACATATAATTACAATATTCATCGATATTCAAATTGAAACTAGCTGCCCAAATAATCTGAACTATCCACTCTGATTCCCCACTAAACACAATGTAGATACAAAAACATATATGTGTATTAAATATGCTCATAAATTTGGTATACATACGCATATATTTGTGTTGAAGAGTGGATCCTGAACTCCGTGGGGAGACTCGGCTGGAATACTTGGTTAGAAGACTTGGCACAACGCCGCGGATCAACCTAATCTCCCTGATATATAAAGGGCGGCTCTCTTCATTGTAATAGGGTGTGTGATTTCCTCCAGCTTTCTCATAGTGGAACCTTGTTGTGACAGTGGACATAGAAAAACACATCGCCTCCGAATCACGTAAATCCCTGTGTTCTTGTGTGTGATTGCTTTCTCTTCTTCGTTTTCTTGTTATCTCTAAATTCTGAGGGTTGTGAGAGAGGGCTGCATTCCTTAACAATTGGTATCAAAGCCTCGTTCGAGGATAGTGGGAGCGATGGTGGCAGAAGATCAGAATCCAGAAGTTCGATGGCAATGATTTGGGTATCTATAAGATGCATATCAAATATTATTTGTATTAGAAGAGGCTTCATGAACTGTTTAAGGGGGAGAAACCAGTGTTGATGGAGAAGGAGGATTGGGAGCTTCTGGATAGACAGGCGCTCGGCGTTGTCCGGCTGACGCTGGCTAAAAAAACGCTGGCTAAAAATTAAACGAGAAGACGACGGTAAGTCTCATGAAGGCGCTATCAAATATGTATGAGAAACCCTCCGCTTCAAATAAGGTATATTTGATACGTTGTTTATTTAATTTGAAGATGGCCGAAGAGGCTTCCGTCACATATCACATCAATGAATTCAACTTGATCAGAAGTCAATTAAGTTCTGTAGAAATCAACTTCGATGATGAAGTTAGGGCTTTGATTATTCTCTCTTCTCAACCCGAGAGTTGGGATGCGACTATGACAGCGGTGAGCAGTTCCTCTGGTTCAAGCAAGTTGAAGCTTAATGAAATCTAAGATCTGATTCTCAACGAAGATGTTCGTAGGAGGGAGTCAAGATAAACCTCGGGCTATGCCTTGAGTACCGAAAGCAAGGGAAGAAACTATCATTGGAATCGAAACCAAGGCAAGCCGAAGTCGAAGTAGAGGAGTCAGTCAAGATTCCAGGGCGATGATTGTTGGAATTGAGGAAAGAAAGGACCTCTAAAAAAAGATTGCATGTTATACTTGAAGAAGAAGAAGAATCACAATCATAGTAAAGAGTCCACAAATGCAGCAACAGAGGAGATTCATGGTGCCCTCATCTTTAGTGTGAGCAGTCTTATTGAATCTTGGATTACTCAGGTGTGTCATTTCACTCAACCCTATGCAAAGAACTTATGCACAACTATGTGACAAGGAAGTTTGGGAAGGTTTATCTGGCTGATGATGAATCTTTGGAAGTTGTGGGGAAAGGTGATGTTTAACATAAAGACTGCCAACGAGAGTATATGAAAGTTGCAAGATGTCAAACATATCCCAAACTTAAAGAGAAATTTAATCTCTATAGGACAACTGGATGATACAGACTATGCGACACTCTTTGGGAGTGGAACCTAGAAGGTTGCTAAAGGTGCTATGGTCATAGCACGGGACATGAAGATGGGACTCTGTACATGACCTCTAGTAGTAAAGATACAATGGCAATAGCTAAGTCTAGTATTGACTCACAAGTTGTAGCATTGTAGATTTGGACACGCGAGTGAAAAAGAGATGAAGGTCTTATCAACAAAGGGAAAATTGACCAGTTTGAAGTTTGTGGATGTCGGCTTATGAGAGGACTGTGTTCTCAGAAAATAGAAAAGAGTCAGTTTCTCAAAGATTGAAAGGACACCAAAGGCTGAAAAACTGGAGTTAGTACATACAGATGAATGGGGGCCCTCCCCTATACGATCCCTTGGAGGTTCGCTCTATTATGTCACCTTCATTGACGACTGCACCCGAAAAGTAAGCGTTTATTTTCTGAAAAATAAATCTGATGTGTTTGCTACTTTTAGAAGGTGGAAGGCTAAGGCGAAAAATCAGACTAGTGTGAAAATCAAGTGTTTGCGGTTTGACAATGGAGGCGAGTATGACAGCAAGGATTTCGAAGATTTTTGAGCTACTAAGGGATTCGGATGGATAAAACAATCATCGGTACACCACAGCAAAATGGGGTTGCGGAATGAATGATCGGAACCTGCATGAGAGAGTCAGAAGCATGAGACTGCATGCGGGATTGTCCAAGTATTTTTAGGCTGATGATGTCCAGACTGTAGCCTACTTGATCAACCGTGGACCCTCTGTCCCCTTGAATGGTGGAATACCAAAGGAGACTTGGACAAGAAAGGAGGTAAATCTTTCACACTTGAGAGCTTTTGGTTATGTTTCTTATGTGCATATTGATTTTGATGACAGGGACAAGTTAGATCCAAAGTCCAAAAAATGTTTTTTCATTGGATATTGTTTTGATGATTTCAGATATTACTTTTAAGATGATCAAAATAGAAAAATCATAAGACAAAGAAATGTTATATTCAATGAAAAGGTCTCGTGTAAGGACAAGCATGTAGTAAAATCTAAAAGTGTAGAGAAACAAGCCAAAAGAAGTGAGCAAGTTAAGTTGGAGGAGATCTCTGAGGAAGATCTAGCTACAAGGGCTAAGGAGAACCCTGGAAATGTTGTTGTACAACCAGAACCCGCAACACGTGAACGCCCTAAGAAGATCCAACAGGGTATCCAACCCACACAGTGGTATTCCCCCTCTTTACATTACTTGATTGATGCAGGCGAACCAGAATGTTTTGATGAAGCAATACAGGCTAAAGATTTTGTCAAGTGAGATTTAGTCATGAAAGATGAGATGAACTCACTGCAGAAGAACAAAACGTGGGAAATAACTCGGTTACCAGAAGGGAATAAGTATTGAGTAATAAATGAGTTTACCAAATCAAGGAAGAACATAATGGTAGCAAGAGATACAAAGCAACATTGCATGCAAAAGGCTTTTAACAAAAAGAATATATTGATTACACTGAAATCTTTTGTCCTGTTAAGCTCACCACTATTAAATTAGTGATGAGTATTGTTGTTGCTTAGAACTTGCATCTAGAATAGTTAGCTGTCAAAACAGCTTTTCTCCGCGGTGAATTGGAGGACATCTATATAATGCAACCAAAAAGTTGTCAGGAACATGACAGAGAGAACCTTGTATGCAAATTGAACAAAAGTTTATATGGTCTGAAACTAGCTCCCAGGCAATGGTACAAGAGGTTTGATAGATTCATGGGTAACAATGATTTCACTAGATGCGACATAGATTATTGTTGTTATTTCAAGAGATTTGATGATTGATGCATTATATTGTTATTGTATGCGGATGATATACTCATCGCAGGGTCAAGCATAATGGAGATCAATAACTTGAAGAAGCAATTATCGAAGGAGTTTGGCATGCCACTCTATAGTCCTTGTAGAGTGAAATAAATAACCAAATTTTTAGGAGGGAGGCTACAGTAAAGGACTCTTATCTCTTTTGTTTGTACTAGAGTGAGGGAATGGGCGGAGTTGCTTTGTAATATCAATGCCCTCAACTCCCCTCTTTTGTTGGGAGGTAAGCCCATCACACACCGCCTTGGTGTGGTCTTTTGTATAGGGTTTCTTTTTGGGAGTTTTTTTTTACTACACTTGTATACCCACTTTTTCATTTTATACAGTGGTACTACCCACTTTCAAAATCATCAAAGGAGTTTGACATAGAGGACATGGGTGCAGTAAAGCAAATTCTTGAGATGAGAATTGTAAAAGACAGAGCAGCTGATACTGTGAAGTTATCCCAAGAAAGCTACACAGAAAAGGTGTAGAGCATGTTCAACAAGCAACATGCAAAACCTAGCAACACACCTTTGGCAAGTCACTTCAAATGGCTAAGGAGCAGCCACCAAAGACAGCTGAAGAATGTGAATCCATGGCAAAGGTTCCATATGCATCGACTGTGCAAAGTTTGATATATACAATGATGTGTACTAGACCAGACAAAGCACAAGTGGTAGGAGTTGTGAGCAGATATATGGCAAATCCTTACAAGCAACACTAGGAGGGACTGAAATAGATTCTTCGACACTTGAAAGGCACTTCAGGTATATCACTTTGTTTCAAGAATGATATGATCTTGCAATGTTTTGTTGATGAAGATCTAGGTGGTGACTTGGACACTAGAAGAAGCACCAATAGTTATGGTTACACATTGGGAGGTACTGCTGTAAATTGTGGGTTTCTCAACTACAGAAAATTATTGCTCTCTCAACCACTGAGGCAGAGCTGTTTTGTGATAGAATTCATCTTGCCAAGAACCTTGTTTTTCATTCAAGGACAAAGCATATACAACTGAACAATCACTTCATTCATGGACTGCTAGAAAATGGCACTGTCACATGATAACATACGTGGAGCAGAAAATCCAGCAGTAGAGAAATTGACGTTGTGCAAAGCCTCAATTGACCTTCATGGATGATTGACGGAGGCACCGCAGTGAATGTATTGCAGTGCTACATTGAAGAGGAATAGAAGATGCCCAAGTTGATCGCCATTCTTTGGAGTTCAAACGCCAAGTGGGAGATCGTTGAAGAGTGGAGCCCAAACTTAATTGGAAGACTCGAATTGGAAATTTTCAATTGGAGAGTCGAATCCCACTCCAAGTAGGGTTGTCGTCGCCCCCGGAAAAAAAATTTATTAAAGGCATTACTGTAATTGGTGATTAGTTGTGCCCTAATATCCTTGATATATAAAAGGCGGCTCTCTCCATTTTAAGTGTTTGTGAGTTCCTCCAACTTTCTCATAGTGAAACCCCATTGCGGCCGTGGACATAGAAGGCACATCGTCTCCGAACCATGTAAAAATCCATATGTTTTTGTATGTGATTGCTTTCTCTTCTTCGTTTTCTTATTCTCTCTAAATTCCGAGGGTGGTGAGAGAGGGCCGCGTTCCTTAACAAACTGTATTTGAATGTACAATTGTACATGCATAATAAATGGACATATAATGGAGGGAAATACTATACCATATGTATCTACTCAAAAACTCATTCAAAAATTATCTTTATTGGCTAACATGGTATCAGAATTTGGAGCATTGTTACCTTCTCTCTATAGCCACTTCTAGAGAGAGAAACTCCAAGTTTTCTCCCGAGCCCATAGAGGGGGTTCTCGTCAGAGCAAGCTCCCGAAGGACACTACTCAGAGAGGATGCCCACCTGCTTTGGTTGCGGGCTTCGTGGGCACATTCAGTGCTTTTGTAGGGCTAGGAGGCTATCCCCTTCACGGGCCGATTGTGGCTCCGGTGGAGGGTCCGATCGTTCCAAATCCTACGCGGAGGCAGTGATAGGGCTTTCGTCGGCGGGGTTGGTGGCGCCTAGGCATCGATAGTGCCTCGACGTAGGGGTACTCCCGGTAGAGTTCCTAAATGCCCGAATCGAGTGCCTACGGCGCTGCCTTTGGGTGTCTCAAATGGATGGCGAGGTTGACGTGCAGCAAGTGATAAGGGGTTTAGTTGATGTCGGAGGAACCTGGGAGGTTTCGAGGGTGTCGCAGCCGTCCTTCTTGGCATATGGTAGGGAGATGGACAGGTTGACGGCCGTTGGGTTCTTGTCGGTGGATGGAGCCCTGCTCCACCTTCGGCGGTGGACGATGGGCAGAGGGACATTCCCCAACCCCTCGCCCAAGAGGGTTCGCCCCATTTGTGAAGGGGTCTCGATTATCCTCTGTGACAAGGAAGGTTGACCTTATTGGAGAGGGGTTTTGCAAGGGTGAAGAGGGGGAGTCTTGGCTTCTGTTCGTGGGGGTCGCGGACGGTGCTTGCCCTCATGGTGTAGGTGGACAGTTCGGCGGACATCCCTACCATCGTCACTATCAACTTTGGTGGTGTCTCATTTGTCATGCGCCTATGGGCGGGGGAGGAGCTGCAGGATGCGCCAGCAGCTGAAGTAGGGTTTGCAGAGAGGTGGCGGGAGGTAGAAGACGTACGGCGAATGGGCCGAGTAGGCGATTCAAATTTGAATCGCGCTGCACCGTGGAGTGGGCAGGGATGCTTTGATTGGGACTAGGCCCGCAGTGGGCTCGATCAGTTCTGCTAGGCCGGGTGTGGGCTTGGCTAAGTTAGGCTCGGGGTTTGACGCTGGTGACCAGCCTAATTTGAGCAAGGTGGCGCCGATTTTGGCTAGTTCGGGTTTAAGTGCCAGGCCCACGCTAGGGACCCTGAACTTACCTGAATCCGCCCCCTCTCCGTGCAATGGGTCGACGAGACTCGTTACCAGTCTTCTTTCCTGCTCGCCTTCCCCACTATTCCCCCGATGCTCGACGCCAGAAAAGCGTCCTCCGAGTGGGCTCCCAATGGCGACTACGTCCACGTCCGATGACGGCCTTCTGTCAATCGGAGGGGGGGGGGGGCTTCCCCCTTGGTATTGCCATAGAGAGGTGTCGCTTCCAGCAGCACAAGTCCTCCCTCCAATGCGGACGTGGTGGGGTCACTTGGTCCAACCACGGCCTGGTCTTCCCCGTCCGACGTTCAACAAACCTATGGGGCCGCAATAGGCTCTTGCACAGGGAGGGGAGACTGGCCCGATCCCCTATGCTTCGTCAACCCTTCTCCATTGGGTCGTCGCTGGTCTTCCTGTCACTCCAACATTATGAGGAAATCGGCCAGCCGCGTCAATCGGTTGTTGGTCATCCGAAAGCTGTGGTGGGCAATGAAGCAGTGCAGGACGAGGACTCCGAGGAACTACTCCCTTCCTTCCTCATTGCTGCTCACAAACTTAGCCAGGTCTCTCCAACCTGAGCAACAGGAGTACCCTCTCGAGGTTGCTTTGACTAGCCTAGTAGTCTCTGTGAAGGAGCTTTTGGTAGTGCATTCTCGTTTGATACATGGGGGCAAACCTCTACCGGAGGCGGAGGAGGATAGTCCGGTGCCCCAAGGTGCGGCAGTTGCTTTGTTGACTATGGCGAAGGGGTCGGAGGATAGGAGTTCCCTGGGGAGGGAGGTAGTGAGGGAGTTATTAGGAAAGATTGAAAAAATCACGGAGGAGCAGGTAAGCGAGTTGGCTGCAAAGGTGAGAATCTCCTTTCAGGCAAAGACACCGGCAGATAAAAATGTGAAAGGGACTTTCTCCAAAATTAATAAAAGGTGGAATGCTACTATTTTGTAGACAGAGTGGTCTCAACAGAGAGGGGTTAGGGAGGGGGATGGTGATAGGGAGGAGAGGAATAGCCCTTTGCCTTAATAAGGATAGTCTCTTGGAATGTGCAGTGGTTGGGGGGTGAAAAAGAGGGCATTGAGAGAGTTGATTAGGAGGTGCAAGATTGATATTATTTGTATCCAGGAGACGAAGTGTGAAGGGGATGGTGCTACTCTCTTGAGAGAGATCGGAGGGGCCCACCTTTCTTTGGGGGTCGCCTCCATGGCGGTGGGTAAGTCCGGAGGTATTATGGTCCTCTGGAATCCGTATGAGGTGGAGGAGATGACGCAGGACAGAGAGGTTAGCATATGGTCCATCTCTTTACATTTTAGAAACATCAGGGATGACTTCTCCTGGGACTTCAGTGGGGTGTATAGCCCTCACAGCCTATACACAGCCTAGAGAGGAGAAGCGGCTGCTATAATATGACTTGATTAGACACCATCTCGCCTCTGCACAGCCTTGGTGTGTTGGAGGAGACTTCAATGCGGTGGCGGCCTCGTGGGAAAGGATAGGAAATGCTACTTATGCCGGAGACATGGAAGACTTTTCTGATTTCATCCGAGAGGGAGTTTTGGTGGATATTGGCATGGCCTTTGAGCGCTTCACTTGGTCCAACCTGAGAGCATATGCCTCTTACACTAGGCTGGATAGGTTTCTGGTTTCTATTGATTGGGAGGACCATTTTCCTCATATGCAAGTGGCGCTGTTGGCAAGAGTTGTCTCTAACCACAAGCCCATCCTTATCAAGACCAGTCGGTTGTTTGACAAAGACAGTTTCATGCTTGAGCAGTTTTGGTTCAAATAAGCTGACTTCATAGAGACGATCACAAGTGCTTGGTATGCTCAGAATGTGGATTCCTCTACTATGGCTACTTTGGTGAAAAAATTGAAACATGTTGCTCAGGTTCTTTAGGCCTGGGGAGCTAATAAAATCATTCCAGGAAGGTCAGCGAAGGACAGAATTCTTCAACAGCTTGACGGTCTTGATTGTTTGGAGGCAGGTCTCATGGATGATAAGGACACAACACGGGACCAGTTCGATGAGATACTCTCTAAAGAGGAGATCTACAATAGGCAAATATCGAGAGATAAATGGATTAAAAGAGGAAGACAAAAACACAGCATACTTTCAGCGCATTGCTTCTGGGAGGAGGGGGTTAACTCCATCTCTTGCATCAAAGTGGGGGACCTCTCCTTCTTCTCAGACGAGGAGATTAGAGATGAGACGAGAGATTTCTACTCTTCACAGTTTACAGAGGATGAGCACTGTAGGCTGAGGATTGCAGATGATCTTCTCCCTCGCCTTTCCCCTCCCCAGCCCTTCTCAGAGGTGGGGGTTCACCAGGCGGTCTTTTCTCTTGCAGGTGATAGAGCCTCAGGTCCGGATGGTTTCTCGCTAGCCTTCTTTCAGAAGTGTTGGGAGGTCATCAAGGAAGATCTTTTGGCAACTGTGAGGGAGTTCCAGAAGGAGAGAGCTCACTTGGGGGATATTAACAAAACCTTGCTGGTGCTCATCCCTAAGAAGGCGGGTGCTCAAAAGTTTCGGAACTTTAGACCTATCAGTTTGGTGAATGGTTCCTACAAGATCATCACAAAAGTGCTAGCAGGGAGGTTGGTTACCGTTATAGACAGGTTGGCCAGTCATCAAGGGAAGACATATTCAGGATAACTTCTTGGTGACGCATAAGTGTATGTTTGCTATGAAAAACCAGAGGAGGAAAGGAGCGGTCTTGAAGCTAGATTTTGAGAAGGCTTATGACAAGGTCAGTTGACAGTGTCTCTTTGATATGCTGGAGAGGATAGGCTTGGGGAAGAGGTGGATTGGCTGAGTCAGGGCTTACATCTCTTCAGCTACCTTTGCGGCCCTGGTCAACGGGAAGCCGACTTCTTGGTTCCACAATGGTTGAGGGCTTCAACCAAGGGGCACCTATGTCTCCTCTCCTTTTTGTGCTTGTGACTAGTGTACTAAGTAGGGTGTAGCAGAGGGCCGAGACTGCTGACTTGGTCAGAGACTTTCAGATGATTAAAGGCAGTCCTACTCTTACTCACTTGCATTATTTAGATGACAGCATCTTATTTCTTGCTGAGGGTGAGCAACAATTTTTCATGGTCAGGCTCTCATTGGAAATGATGGAGGTGGTCACTGGCCTTAAAGTTAACTTCAACAAGAGCCTTCTTGTAGAGGTGAACATGGAGGTTAGAACCCTTCAGAGGGCGGCCTACCTATTCGGGTGTAAGATTGGAGAATTCTCTATCTCTTGGGCCTCTCTCTCAGCCCGGGGCCTCTTCGGTGCACAGATTGGCTTCCAATCATTCAGAGGTATGAGTCCAGATTGGCTGGGTGGAAGGCTAGAGCATTATCTAATGGGGAAGATTGGTGCTGTGCAAATCTGTGTTAGATAGTCTCCCTATTTATTTTCTTTCTATGTTCCGGATCTCGAAGTTGGTGGCGAAGAAGATTGACTCTATTCAATGCAGGTTTTTTTGGCATGACAGTGGGGGGAGATACAAGGGTTGGCACGATTTAGCATGGGGAAGGCTGGCTACTAGTAGGGCAGAGGGAGGATTGGGGATTAAGAATGTGAGGGAGTTCAACTTAGCTCTCTTGTGTAAGTGGCTGAGGTTGGCATATAGAGATGACGGGTTGTGGGCGCAGTTATACAGGCAGATGTACTTTAATAGCAGGAGAGTCTGGAACTTAACTCCTCCTCTCCACAGGACTTGCCCTTTTTGGAGGGATATCTTCTCCTGCAAAAATGTTATCGCCTCAAGAGTCCGGGTCCGACTGGGAAAGGGCGACAACCCTTTTCTGAAACGACAGATGGTGTGGTCACTTTACGTTGGAGGCCTTGTTCCCGAGTCTTTTTGTTGTTGTAACGGACCCCCAGAGATCAGTCGCTCAGGCTTGCGACTTCCTTCTTCCAGGAGGTACTTGGGCACCGATCTTCAAAAGAGATCTCAGACATGAGGAGATGGTGCAATTTCAGGAACTCCTTTCTTTCCTCATACCCTTTTATCCTAGCCCAGAGAGAGAGAGAATGTATGGGTATGGAGGTGGGAAAAGGAGGGCTCCTTTTCAATTAGATCAGCGTACGACGTCATGTTGAATGGAGGAGTCCGTCACCACCTTCAAGACCAAGTGTGAAGATCGAAGAGCCCGTTGAAGGTGAAGCTCTTGACCTAGAGGATCTCTCATGGGAGGCTTCCAACTCGGAACAGGCTGTCCCATTTCCTCTCGAAAGGTTTGCCGACTTGTTGTTTCTGTAGTGAAGACGACGAGACCCTTGACCACCTATTTATAGGTTACTCTTACTCATAGGGGGTGTAGAGGGAGATTGCTAAGAGGACCCACTGCGTCATTGGCCAGCACAGTGACGTACACCACTTGTTTTTGCATTGGGCTAGGCCTTTGGCCCTTAGAAGCGACACAATGGTGTAGGGGCTCACCCTTCATGCCACATTGTGGACGTTGTGAGGGGAGTGGAACAATAGCATCTTCAAGGGAGAGTCTCATGCTAAGGACACTCCAGATTCTTTTGTTTGTGATAGAGCAAGGGAATGGGTTGTGATTCTATGTAATGTGGATTCCCTTCTCCGCTTTTTGGCAATCTGGGGGCTAGGTTGTTCCACACTATCATTATGTGGCCTTCGCTTGTATAGAATTTTTTGGGGTTCCCTTGTTTTTGAGGTTCTGACAGCCTTTACTTGAACATTCTCTTTTCTTTTATACGTGAGTGGTACTATCCACTTCCAAAAAAAAATATTATCTCTATGGGTTTGTTTGTTTCATCGTAAAACATTGTAACTCCATAGTTGTTTTATCTTACTATGTTTTCCAGTTTTTTGTTTGATTGTAAAATAGTGTAACTAAGATTAGGTGGTCTCACATGGCACTAAGATGCTCTTGTTTTGGTTTACGGTCCATATCCACCGGAAACCAAAACTAGAGAAAAATTTAATTGAAATCACAACAAAAAATCTTGTTTTATTTTACGGTCATCCAAACAAAATAGTTCCAGTTTTAAAATTAGAAAAATGTTCCAGTTTTAAAACCAGTGATTCTAAAACTGGATAATTACATCAAAACAAACATTTATGTGAATATTCCAGATAACAAAACACATAAAATCCAAGCACGTGATATAGATCTGAAGAAGATCCAGATAACATGCATATCCATTGACAGGCCTTAGTTCTATCGTATATGTTTGAGAAGGGTATTCACAATATTGTCAAACTTCTCATGAAAATCAAAATCTTTCTCTGGAAATTGGCCTGGCGTAGAATCTCAAACTGCTGATAGAGTCAGTAAGCTCAAATTCAACATACGGACTCAATGTGTTTCCTGTGGATGTTAACTTGAGGATTTGGATCACCTTTTCTTTATCTGCACTATCGTCCAGACACCGGCATCAATTTTTCAGAACAACAAGGGCTCAGGAGCTTAACAGGAATTACTTGGAGGAATGGCGCCCAGAATGGATACTCCTTAATCCAATCAAGGAAGAAAATGACCTCTGAAGTGGGGAATGTGCTTCCAGCTATGCTTTGGTCAATCTGGAGGGAAAGGAACAATAGAGTGTTTAGAGAGGAGTTCAAACACGTCTTACATTATCAATAACAGTATCAACTGCTTAATGGACTGGCATTTCACAGCAAGAGGGCTATCTTGCCATCAATCATCTCTTTTCTCTAGATTAGTAGGGTGGGAAAAGCTCACTTTGTAAAGTCTTTTTCCTTTCAGTGGGGATATGTTTTACCATCTTGGTAGAACTTTTTTTGTTTTCTGTCTTGCTGATTGAAGGCTGTATCTTTTTCCTTTTCTTTAATGAAATGTGGTTGTTTTGCCACCTTCCAAAAAAAAATAGGCACTTCACGAAAATAAAAGATTAGAAAGGGCATACATGTAAAAGGCCCTTTTATGCAACTAGATATATTTCAGATCATATGTTCTATTTTGACAATTCCGCTGAGTTTCATTTGTCCTCCAAAGTTCACCACTCTAATCATGATACATTTGGTCAGGGATCTAGTGAAACATTCTAATGCCTTCTTGGACATGTTGCCTTAAAAGGTGGCCAAAGTAACTAGGTGGCCTGCTTTTGTGTAGGGTTGTTTGACTGGCCAGCCCATGAGCCAGGTTGGGCCAGGATTTTATTTTAACCATCAATTAAATAAACAGAGGAAGTACAATCGAAGGAGGAGAGCAGAGGTTCCTCCTCTTTACAAAATTATAAGGCAATAAAGAATTTTGCTTAATGTCGTTGTATCTTCCTCCTCCAGTCATCAATAGATATATTGGGCCCGGACACTTGAGTAATAATGAAGAGCAAACTTCTTGGCCATCAAATGCATGACATCAGGTAGTTTCACTAGATATACATGAGACTAGGCCGGCTCCTATGCCCCCACTTTCTACCAGGTCAACTCGAGGCATCTGGCCTCCCGGCTCCCCACGGCAGTGCCTTGCCTCTTGTTTACACACACGCGAGATTTCGGGTATTTATTTCGTTAGATAGACATGTGCATATTTAGACTCATTAGCGTGCATATTGTAATTTCCGCACGCGTGATTTATGAGACAATTTTGGGTTCATGTACAGAACTTTTCCCCACCGACTAGAGTCGGTGTTAATTTACATCGGTATAAGTCCGAACAACTTTAATTAACTGTCTAAAATCTCCATTGCCCTTACGGTACTGGCTACGATGAAGATTTTGGCACTAGGGAAAATTCCCTTGCCTTAGGGCAAGAGCATTATTGCAATTTTTCCTTCATATGAGGGCTTATTTGCAATTTTCTCCTTTAGAAGTAATCCTCCCTATTAGAGGGGTTTATTTGTAATTTTTCCCTTTGGAGAGGCTTACTTGCAATTTTTCATAACATTGGATGTATTTGCAATTTTTCCCTTGAATTAGGGTTTTTATGCAATTTACCCTTAAATTAGGGCTTCCGTGCGATTTACCACTGAATTAGGGTTTATTTGCAATTTGCCCTTGAATTAGGATTTCTATGCAATTTACCCTTGAACCAGAGCTTATTTTGACATATACAATCCCTTTCGTGGAATTCCCGAACATTCGCATGATTTATCCAAGGGTTTACACAATTTTGTAAACTTCAAGGGTATAATTGCAAAATCCTGAGTTTCGTGGACCGGGACATGATATTTCACCAACTTTCAACATATTTGAAGGAATTTGAAGCATTTCCAAGGGACGCTTGCACTTCGTAATTTTTCATGATTTCTTGAGGACATTCTTGCAATTCCACAAAATACAGGGGTAAAATGTAATTTTACGCATGTCAGGGTCTTCCATATGACTTTGAGAACAAATTTTACATTTGTATGATCAATGTAATCTTTTCTGTAACTTTGATCCATAACATTATGTTCTCACATGAGCGTATTTTGGTAAAGTACCCTTTTAAGTGAGTCTTTTGTGCAAAATAGGGTTTAAAACATAAGAATCCAAAAGAAGAGCCGCCACCTGCTGCACCTGCGCACTGGACTGCTCCAAGCCTGCTCCTTGTGCTGCTCCAAGCTTGAGAGTCCGAGAGCTCTTGCTTCCGAAGTCTTCCTTCCTCTTCACCAAGACCTCCTATTTACAGGAGTTGGAGAATACTACACGGAAGTTAGAACTCCTGATTTCTCGTCTCTTCACCTCCCCTTTTCCCCCTTTTTTTGTTTCATGGAGAGAGGGCGAACAAAAGGAGACGGAGGGGGGCTCCACCGGGTTGGCAGACCCGGGGGGCCTTCCTCCTGGTCTGCTCCTCTCTTTTTTTGGCTTCTCTGGCCGCCGCACAGCGGAGAGGAAGGGGGAGAGGCCGGTGCCCCCCCCCCCACCCCATTGGGCTGCACAGGCCGGAGGGAGGACCTCCAGGTGTGCAGAACCCGCAGGGGGGCCCTCAGTCTGCAACACCCAGAGGTGGTACCTCCAGGTCTGCAATACCCGGAGGTGCCACCTCCGGGTTTGCAAAACCCGGAGGAGGGCCTCCCGAGTTTGCAGGCCGGCCAGCCAAAAAAGAGAAAAAAGAGAGGGGGCGGTCCCCCCTGGTCTCCCAGTTTAAAAAACTATAAAAATCCTCCCGGGGCTGTCCTTTTCCAGGAGACTTCTTTGGAATTTTTCTGCTCACTTGGAGGCGGTGGCACATGGCTTTTGTTTGACTTTTCTTGGCTTCCTTGAACCCCGTCCTGCTGTGTTAGGCATCAGCAGTGGAGAAATAACTCCACGGCCGTCATTTGTCTTTCTGCCACGTTGGTACATGACTTTAACACCGTCTGCCAGGTGTTTGATGAAATGACTGCATGTCAAAACACAGCTTTTGTATGAAAAATTTGCCCGACGGGATGCCGAGGGCGCTTGAATTTAATTCTCCTATAACAACTGCGATTTTAAATCGCTTTACAACGCCATTCAGCGAAGTTAATTTAGTTACCTTCTGAAATTACTCAGAATAATATGTTCATAATTGTGGGGTTCAACACCTCCCCAACTCCCACTTCTCTCGCTCCCCACATCAGCACTCAGATCAGTTCCAGTAAGAACCGATGCTCCACCTGGCTGGCTGGTTTCAGCAGGCAACAGTCATCACCAAGGTATCCTTCAGTGGGCATGCCCATGCGAGCTCCTGTGCTACCCTAAGGCACCCAAGTGCCACCACTGCCCCTGTCCACCTCAGGCTCTCTACACACTCCCCCAAAAAGCCAAACCTAGAAAATTCCAACCTAAGCCAGGCACATGTTAGGTTTACACCATGAAAAGCTGAATCAGGGCTCAGCTTTCACTTGTGTCAGCCAAGGCCTAGCCCATTGCGCCCTACTTTGGTGTCGCAGGCTGGTCAGTTGGTTCACAGGTTACCACTTCATTTTTCCCTATCCAATAGTTTTCGTCAAGTTGATTTGCTTTATCGTGTAATTACTGCTGCATGTTTTACTCATGGCATGCAACGATGTTTCTACCTGTTGTGTAGGTATCTTGGGATCTCATGTGGGTTGGATCCATGTAAAAGATTTGCTATCCAAATAATATGGCTACCTGGATCAAGCATGGCAACAATAACAAATTGGTAAAGAGATGGAGCAGATTCAGTCAGTGCATCAAGAATTAATGAGAAATGAAGTGGTTTTGATGAGGGGAAAAAAATAAAGTAGCAACTCCATATATAGATCCGACATTTATTTGTAACCAACAATTGTTTAACATCTTTATCCCAAGGTTATTTATATCAGTATTAATTGAGGGACAGAACAAGACCGATGCACTGACAGCATTGATCTCTAATTATTTCTATGTTTCTACTGTGATCTTCCGAGACAGAAACAGAAGAGGACCACCCACTGCCACCGTCAGCAGGCAACATTCTAGCCAGCAAGAGTCTATGACAAACTGCAGCAAGGTCTGTAGCACCAGTACCAACACCAGTACCGGTACGTACCACCCGGTACCGTGCAGCTCCCCACTTCCCCCTCCAGTTCCTCAGCCCATTTCCCCACCCAGCGACTGTGTGACTGTGTGTGTGTGAGTTGTGTGTGTGTGTGAGAGAGAGGGGGAGGGCCGAGGTCGGCAGTGGAAGTGGTGACAAGAGGGAGAGAGAGAAAGAGAGATGGAGGGAATACCTGGAGGATAGACAGCGGCTAAAGGAGGGCAGCCAGTGGCTAGACGAGGGCAAAACAAAGCCGAAGATGATGGCGAGGAAAACCAGATGAGTTGGCGGCTGTGGTGACGGGGGAGGAGACGGGGCCGGCGGCGGTTGCAAGGTCAGAGGGGGTTAATGACGGCTGCGATGTTGAGGGTGGGGGCGGTGGCAGTGAAACCCTAGTGTGAATTGGGAGGAGGGCTATCTGGGATGGTGACTGGTGAACAGTGGATCGGGGTTGGGGAAGGCAGGGGTTATTTTTGGATCTAGACCCGGGTTCACTATCGGTAAGAGTCCATTGTTGGATTGGGTAAAGCAGGCCCAAGGCGCCAGGTCCGCTATATTAAAATTTTAAACCCCCCACCCTTTGGTGCTTTCAGCCCCCGACATCCCCCGACCCCCCCCCCACCAGAAACCTTTCCCAGTTTCCATTCCCACCCGATCCCCCCTGCCTCTAGGGTTTTGGCGCTCTCCGCCAGTCGTCCGCCCGTCGCCGCCGTCGCCGCCGCCTGCAGCCATCCTTGCCATCCAAAGCCACTGTCGTCGTCTTCCGCCATCACCAAATGACCACTGTTCAGCCCAGAAGCAACAGGTTCCTCTGTCTCTCCCTCCCTCCCTCCCGACCTCCCATCGTCATCACTGCCACCCCGCGCAGCCACCGTCCGTCCACAGCCCCATTCGCCGTCCTTTAGCTTTTTTGTAATATGTACCGGCCTGTACCGGTACCAGTACCAACCTGGCCGAACCGGACCAGTCGGGTCCAATACCGGTATGTAACGCCCAATACGATACGTACCGGGCAGTACCGCAGACCATGAACTGCAGCAGCAGTAAACAACATTTTAAAAGAACCTTGGTGGGCTAAGGCAGTAGACTCCTTACTGCATAGGCAGACTGCCAGTTTTGTCAAATTTTTAATATTAAAAAAAACTGTATAGTGTTTGATCCATCTAAATATACCTTAAAGGCCGTAGACAAATTTAACTATATTTTCATCATGAAAGAAGAAACTAGATTATAATTTCATTTCTCAAATAAAGTAAAGATTAAAAAACCTATTCAGTTCATTATTAAGGCCCTTCTTGCATCCCTCATAAATAATTTTCATATAGTTAAGGGTTTAAAGTACTTCACCGGGAACCATGAGGTGACAGAATCAACTCCCACCATAGACAGAAATACAGGGAGGGCACCAAACCAATGGTTCAGATGAGCTCCGACCTCACAGACTTTGCCAGGCCAAGGGGGGCCCATCGTCCAAGAGACGTTTGGCCAGCCATGGCTCGGGCTACCGGTGATTGAGGCTTGATCCTAGGTGGGTAGGTTTACTATTGGTATTCAAAAAAAAATTTAAAGCATAGTTTTCATATAGTGTGTGATCCAGCAAAATGTAATTAAATCTTCACTTGTCAAAAAGGATACACTGAAAATCCTATTCAGGTCATTATTAGATTGATCTCTATCTCAAATCTCACTCTCTCTGTTCTTCTCTCTCTCAAATGTTGTCAACAAGTTCTCCAATCTTACCAAACATACGGAAATTAAGTTCACATCATATGACGTATTTTTAAGAAAATCTAGGTAACTACGTGATGAAACAAAAGAATTATGCAAAGCTATTGAAAGGAGGCTGAGACGGAAACCTTTGATGCAGCCAACCTATCCAAGCCATCTAGGTGGAACACTTTGTCGCCTAGGCACCCAACTTTTAAAACAGTGGCACCAACCAAAGCCCAGAATTGCCCATAGCAATATTGACTAGCAGCAGTAGTCAAAGCATGCAGCAGCAGCAGCAGCAGCAGTAGTCAAAGCATGCAGCAGCAGCAGCAGATGCAGACATAGTGAGACAGCAGATGAGTTCCTTTTTGCTTAAAAAATCTACAAAATCTAATACCAGGCTTCTTCGTCTATCCCTTGATAGTCGTGTTTTTCCATCTCGATTCTTTATTTTGCTTGTGCTCTAGTTCATTGGGTGGTATCCTGCTTATTTACATCTGGAAACAACAATCTGGGAGCCATATCCGAACATAAAGGGTAGTCATAACCCAGTCATCCTACATACATTAGTCCATTGTAGTTCACCAGTACCCTCTGCAAAAAAGAAAAAAAGAAATGTTGGCATGTCATTATAAAAGGATACATAAGCTCATAACAAAAACACAGAGGATAGCTAAGAGAATTAATCACTCTCGTATGTCAAATTATATGGCAACTGCCGTGGGCCAATGCAAAAACCATTAAAATCTGCATAGATAGCATGCCTTTTACCGAAGAACAAACAACATACTCCTAACAATATGGCAAACATAAGAGAAGATTTAAACTTATACAGCTAATAACAAGCCGTCTTCACTGGAACCGGATGGCCTTGTCATCTCTCGAAGTTTTCAGGTAGGCTTTGTTAAACTTTCAGGCTTCTTTGACGATATAAGTGCTGAAGACAACAGAGCATCAACGGCATCACGTTGTCGCTTCCTTTTAATAATCATATCCTTGCGTGAATCTTCTGAAACATCTAAACTTCCTTTCCCTTCTGGTTTTTTTAATTTATGACTTCCCTCACTGGACGTTTTTGAAACCACAGCCTTCATGCTGTTTGCATCGGAACGGATAGAACGATCAGAAGTTTCATGCACCCTCTTAGCCTTTTTTATCAGATTCTTAGTAGAAGAATCCATCTCCATCTGTCCACTGGCTGAATTGGTCTTACTTCCCACTTGGTTGTCATTGGGCCTATCCTTAGAAATGTGTCCGCTACCTGACGATTCACCTTTTTTTCTTGGATCTTTAATATTATCTTCAGCTTCACCTTCAAAAATATTATCTTCAGCTTTTCTTGTCATCCTTCTTTTCACGGCAGGTTCCCCATCTTTACACTTGTGTGCAAGCCTACCAGATGAGAGATCAGTGGCTGCCCTCTCTCTTCCATTTACTTTTTTTACAACATGATCATGCAAAACCCCACTTCTATCTCTTTCTATTTCATTGTCTATAGACATTTTCTTTTGCTGCCCTTCTCCAGCATTCAACATGGCACATTGATTAATACGTCTGGCATCTTTGAAATGAACCTTCTTCTGTTGCCTCAAGCTCGTTTCTAAAAGAGAGGAGTTCAGATACTTCTTGGAAACGGATGAAGTACTCTGAAAAAAGGCACCATAGGGCCTTGATACAGACATGAACAGGTTTCTCTCTTTAGAATTCATCACCAAAGCATACCAATGAAGATTTGTCTGCAAAGTCTTTGCATTTCCAACAATCCATAAAGAGAGCTTAGCTCGTGTCAGAGCAACATTCATTCTTCTTACATCTGCAACAAATCCAATACTACATGAGTTGCTTCCATGTTCTCTAGCATTGGAAATGGAAGCTCTCACAGTTGAGAGCAATAATATGTCTACCTCACGGCCTTGAAACCCATCAACAGTATTAAATTCTATATCGGCAGTGATACTCGACCCAAAGGCATTACTGAATCGAGATCGCAACAGCGAAAGTTGACTCTTATAGGGAGTAATAACTCCAATTCTTCCAGCAGCAAATTCTGAAGAGTACCTATCTCAAAAAATTGCAGATCCAGATGAGTCACTGCATCTAATATTGTGCCACTTCTTAGGTGGGAAGACTGAAAGATGGACACAAGAAAGAAAGAAAGGATGTACCTCTTCATGAAAATTTTAATAATTTCAACAGCGGCATCAGCCTCAGATTCATTGCACAGAGACAGAGAACCGGCTCTCTTTCCATGACTTTCACGACCATCAACAACATCAAAAAACATGTATGGGCCAAGATGAGCACTATCATGGAATGGTGCTGACTTACTAGCCATTTGAAAGCCATTTAATAGCTTGTCCTCATAGAAATGCATCGACGGAAATCTGCATATTTCTGGGTGCATGCGATACTTGAAAAGCATTAAAAAAAATTGTCAGGACCGCACCTCCAAAACAGTTAACAAAGCAATAAAACAGATATTTGTGACAACAAAAATTTCGTACAACGTCACAGAAATCTCAATGTCCGCAAGATGACATTTCACACTGGTCTATCATCAGATGCATCCAAGTATCATCCTAGAAACTTCCACTTTCATTTCAAATAATTTATTAAGACAATAAGACATAACGAATTTAAAAATCTGCAAGCATTTCTTTTGAAACATAAACAAATCAATTTGTAACTTACATAATAGGGCATAAATCTATTTTTAGTAGCAGTTCACTGCTCCATGCATCAAGCACAGGAATTCAAAAATCTTCCCACAACACAGTACCTAGAAGATACTAGTTTTCCTTAATCTGGTTCTCTTAATGGGAATAACCAATAAACAGATCCACTGGCTTAGTTAAACGCATATTTTCTCTGACAGGGGAACCATGGATACTATAACTATAAAATTAATGCCGTCAAAATTAAGATCTCCTTCCTCCAAGAAGTAACTAACCACAAATACAACAGCAAAGCTCAAAGTCAGAATAAGAAAGTAATACAAGAAAAGATCAGAGCTTCTAAGCATAATATTGCATGTGTCATTAATTTTTCTATTAATAGTAGATCATCACCCGTGCTTATATTATTCCATGATAAAAGCATAAATAACTTGATCCCCTATGGACCTCATTGCCTTATTGTCATCATTTTGTACCACAGATCCAGGCCAGGTTCGACAAATAGCTTGGAGAGAATTTTTAGTGTGACTAAGTCCCAGGAATAAAGTCATTCTTTGGACAGCCTGTTAGGCAAAAAGAGGATTCCAATAAAATATTTAAAAAGTACTAGACGGTCTGAAAGCCATCGTTAATACTCATAGAATATATAAATAAATCCTTTTGATTATAAACAGCGATAGAATGACCCATGATCAATGTTTCTAATAAGGTAAAAATATTTTACAAAAATATTAAAGAAAAGGGAGAAGGTGAGATATACTTTGCTATGTTTCTAATCAAAGTTTGATGTGCCGGCCGTACCGGTTATGACCCGGTACTGGATGGTACGGCCGGTACGGCACTGTGCCGCTACGGTATGAAAAGTTGTTTTGAATTTTTTAAAAAGACTTAAATTTTTTTGTAAGTTTGCAAAAAAAAATTCTAATACTAGTTCATTTAAGCTGTAAAATAAAAAATTCATCCGAAGAATAACAAAATGTATCATTCCTTTTTGTTGTGATCATACATTCATACTAAGTTACATATAATTAAATTCACTCTTTCATCTATTATTAAGATACAAACATTATTGATTACGCATTAGTAAATTTATTATGTAACAATAAGAATATGTAATTTTATACACATAACAAAACATAATTACATATATTAAATTATTAATACCTTATTTATTGTAATAACCTATTACATCTCTCAATTAAACATCATATTTGAAGAAAAAAAAAGATAAGTTAAAGTGAACATATACATAATTGACTTTATTCATGAGATCATTCAACTCTACTCATAAAGTACAAAATGTGGAAGGTCACTGATCTGACTCATCTGTGAATCACGTATCCCAATCAGAATCAGATACATGAGACTCATGACCCGGATAATCTAACTCTATCCTACTGGGTGGAAGTGCATATGGGTGAATTTGAAAATATGTAACCATCTGCACAGATAATGGGTAACGTGCAGCGATAGAGGGTACACGAAATCCTCTAAAAAAAGCTCTAACAACACCTATACATACATGCTTATCATCTGCTATTGGTGGGACTGGTGCAGGTGATGCTTGAAGTGGAGGAAGTTCCTCATCGGTCCGGTGTTGGTGGTGAGGGAACCCTAGACCTAGAAGACGATGCCCCGACTCTGCTACAAGAAACATACCCCTCCCATAACTGTGCCTGAAAGTAATCTCGAACATTCTCTGGAATTAAAGAGCATTCACGACAATCCCGTCCCACTCCCGCGAGATGCTCTGCAAATCTGCGTATGTCAGTGAGGTAATGTTGGCAATATCTACAGCGCACATGTCGATCACCCTCAACAATGTACACGTGCTCCCACGTAGAGAGGCGTCGTCTGTCTATGATAACTTGCAAGTGTTAAACAGTTATGCATTAGTAAGTCAAAGGACAAGTTCAGAAGTCAATACATAAATAAATAAACGATAAATTTATAGTTACGTACAAATGATACATACCAATAATCATATGGGCCCAAACTCGGCCACATCACATCTCCAAATAATCTGACATTGCGTGTGCTCCACAGATAAGACAAGTAGTCTGTATATTCCATGGAACCTGCATAGTTCTCCCAGTACATGCGTACGTAGTGTTCATACTCTTGGGAACCCTCTTCGTACACGACCAACGATAGTCGTACAGCTGAGAGCTGACCACATCTTTCGGTATATTACGGCATTGAAGGATAGCCATGAGAGTATGGATACGATGGGAAGAATGAACTACTACTCTCTAAATCGTCATGATATCTGGGCTGTTGTTGCCATGATCGTCTATACTCACTGCCAGATCCCTGAGAGTCATGTGTGCTCATCCTCTCAAAATGAGACAGCATGCCTTGATAGCTGCTATTGTCTGCAACAGAGCTTCCATAGTAGGGATCCCAATAATCAATTACCCGCCTTGACCCTGGCGACGGAACACCGTGGTCCTCATCCTGTGTGGCATGTATGAAGTGCTGCTTCCCATGATCTCTGTCTTGACCATTACTATACTCTTGGCCACCAGCACTAGTATCCCCACGACGACTCTGTTGACCAGCACGAGAACCGCCACTACTATGGGACGAAGAACATGCAGGTGTACTGTCGTCATCGGAGTCATGACTCCCGTTGATGCGGAGCTCTACGAATGGCTCGGGAGTGTCGTCATTTGCATTGGGATCAAACGTCTCCAAGTCTACAACGTTCATCAAATTTATTGGTGGTTGCTTGTCCTTTTTGCTCCTGAATAATGTGGTTCATGATAACTTCTGTGGAGCAAGCGGCAACTTCTTTGCTGCATGTTGTCTCCCTCTGAATGCCTGAGAAGCGGATGTCATGTTTGATAAAAACTTCAAGTGATTTCATACTGTGTAACTCAACTAGTATGAGTATACTTGAGACGACTTAGTGGGTGCCCTAGACGCCGAGCGTCGTAGCGCAACAGACTAAGATAGTTGTTTGGATGTTGTCGAAGGCTACATAATTGAAAGTCCAACAGATTCAATTAACAATGAAATATAGTTTAACATATAAATATTCTCATGTAATATAATTTCACCTCTCTAAATGACGAACTCCTCCTAACCTCTCTAGAAGTGGATGTCCTTCTGGATTCTGTAGATATTGAATATGTCGGATCGGTCTGTAATTGTTTTCTTACATCATAATAGATAAATATATGTCTGCGCTCTCTAATCCAATATGAGATTTAATATGTACGTGTTATTTCACCTTAGAAGCCGGTGGATGTGGGTCTGTTGGAGGCTACATCAATAGCTCCCATACTGCATCATCGTACGCATATAATGTGTCCCTGCCCCCAATGATGAAATTTTCAACCAAATTAACTTCCTCATCACGTCACGCCACTGACTCGTCTCCAACCATCAACACATCAACGTCATCTCCCTCCCCCACTACCTGCAGCACAGCTGCTGCGAGAAAAGTATTAAGACCGTGGTGTTCTCTCCTGGCTCTTCGGCCTCCTCCTCAATGATGCAGGACAATTCCGCTTCACCCTATCAATTTAATCTGAGAATCTGATGCAGGATAAAAACACAGTCAGCCCTCTCATGGACATTTTATCCGACATGTAACTTGCTACAGATCCCTGATTTATGACAGAACTCAGTAAAACAGACAAACTCAATCCCCATACATTACTTCCCCGCATCAAATACTCATCTTTTATTTTTGCCAACCTTTCTGTTGTTCCTGCCTTTTCTTATTTCTTTCCTTGCTTTTTTGTTTGTCTCCAGTATAATAACAAGGCTCCACGGTCACATGCCCTTCACTGTTTCCTTTCTATAGTAATCATAATCACACATAATAACACAATAACGAGAGAGTGTGTGAGAGAACCGATTGGGAGATGGGCACGGATGCCTGTGCCGGAGTGGAGAGGGGTGCCGGGCGATGCAGGCAAGTGGACGCCGTGAAGGGCTAGCCGAATGGGGCTGCCTGGCCAGCGGCGGCGGCGGAGGTCTGCATGGTGGCGTGGACAGCCAACGGCAGCGGCGGGGCACACCGGTGAGTGGCGGACGGCAGATGGCGAATGGCGGCTGGCGGTGCGCAGCGGGCTGGGCTGCCTGGCAAGCGGCGGCGGCGGATATCTCCGTGGTGGCGGCGGCCGCGGGTGGAGGCCGGTTGTTGCGGACTCGGGAGACCCGGCGGGTGGGGAAGACGATCTACAGTGTAAAGGTGGAAAGACATACAATGAAATCAAATCCAAAAAAGAATAAGAGAGATGGGGGGTTTGGCTTCCGCCAGAAAGAAATCAGAGAGGGTTTGGCCTCCGCCAGAAGAAGAAGAAGGGGGGGTTTGGCTTCCGCCAAGGGAGATTACGAGAAGTAATCACACAGAGTTTTTCTTCCAAATCATTGTCTAACCCTAATTAGGGCTTGCACAATAGTATTTATAGAGAAACAAAATTACAAACAGACCCAATATCCTTCCAACTTTAACACCTACGATATCCAGACTATTAAAATAAATAAAATGACATAACCGACTAAATAAACTCTAAACTAAAATAGCATATAAATTAACTACGAAAATATATAAAAAAATAGTAAAATGATCTTCCGACTGGATGTCTTCGGCGCTTCCACATAAATCAAAATTATTCCCCGTGAATTCGGCGACTCGCTCCGCATCACTCAAGTTCCACCTCACCACGCTCGGTTGTTGTTCTTGCAACCTATGAAACCATAGGGCCATCATCGTCTCGCAAGTACACAACATATGTTGCTTCATAATTTCCCTCCCCTCTCCTTGCATCCATGTACACATGCTTAACTTTTAGCATCATGTTGTAAAGAACATAGACCATTTTGTCCAGCCTCCTGTGCTAGCTTATTCCTCAGCTTGATATGTAGGAAGGAGAATGTTGATCAATTCCGCTCGCAGCAACTCGAGGAGGATGTTTAGGATAGAACTTTCATTAAAATCTTCCTCAATGTCGATGCGCTTGTGTCGTAATTGAGCCACCACTCAACTGTTAATAAGGCGAAGGATGAACATTATAAAAATTAGATGCAATAATTACTTGTCAAATAATAAAATATATATTATACAAGTAAATTACGAGCATCAAGTCTATCACGGCTGACAACGGCATTAGGTGTCGCAAATGAACCAATTGTCTCTCTAAATGTTGTCATCTGTATTTACAGATAAAAAATAGTTATATAATTATTTCCATGTCCAATAGGGTGAAGTATCTTAATATACCTCATTCAACGCATCAGCAACATCTATTGGACTACGAGACAGTCGGTCCACCACAATGTTGATGGATTCTATGAAAGTATCGTCATAAGCGAGACCGCGAGCATATTGAAAGGTCGGGTGTAAGTAGTATGATACAATGACCGCAGATTAAAAACAAGTTTGTCATGTAACTGGGGATATAGATATTAGGGTCAAGTATGTTTACTTGCCATGTGAAGATCGTGACTCATATGTTTGTCTCATTTGTCCTCCACAATTTCTAAGATCGTGGGACCATATCTCTTGGACGTTACAAGAATCTTCTGTTTTGCGGCTTCAATTTTTCTGTACACCAACCCCATGGTTGGTACTCTATCCCCGTCCACACACTTCAATACCTCATACAGTGACTCTATCAATGAAACTAATATCTTGACTCTGTCCCAAAAGTTGTCGGAGTTGACAATCCCTTCGACTTCTGCTCCTTCACGTGAAACGACAAAAGGGGAACGCAACCAAGTCTCAACCCTAAACATTTGTTTCAACCCATCCTTGTACTTCAGAAGACTCAGCAAGAGGATGCAGTTAGTGACAAATCGTGTGATGTCAGGCCTCAACAATTCGCCACCACAATGCTCTCTCATCCATGCCAATATAAAGTGTGTGGTTGTAGATGTATTTTGTGACTTTATGTGCCACCTCGACCACAGACTTGACTACACGAAGTTAACCAATCTCTTTCAGCATCAGGTCTACACAGCGTGCTGCACAGATTAACCAATCTCTTTCAGCATCAGGTCTACACAGTCTGCTACACAGGGGGTCCAAAAAAGGTGTCGTCTGGTCCTCATCAGCTCCTCCCCAGCTTTCTTATAGTTTGAGCCATTATCTGTGACCACTTGAACAATGTAATCCTCCCCGATCTCGTTCACCACTTGCTCCATCAAGGACAATATATTGGTAACTGTAGACATGACCCGACGCATCTACCGGCCTGTGAAAGCTACTTTTAGTGGTGTCTGACCATCCATCACACATTAATGTGACTTCGTACTTACTCCATTTCTGTTTAAAGGAGTCCACATAACTCTTGATCTCAACAACTTGTTCATCCAGGTATGTGGCGCCCAACTCTCTCGCTGTACGTAGTTCCACATGTAACCCAAGCACTTGTACTTCTTGGAACATTGGCTTGTAGTAAGGACTGTTAGCCACATTGAAAGGCAATCCCGCGTGGTGCCACCATTTTGAAACGACCTATCCGAGTTTTTATTTTTTTCCCCTTCCGGCCAAAGGCATCATCCATCCTCATTTGCTTGCCATGGTCTCGAGATAATACACCGGGCTCTACATCTTCAATGTGGATAGATTGTGTCCTTTTTCTTTGTGAAGCCGAGTCACCAGTGAAGAAACTCCTGATGCCCCGTGGTTGTCGAGTAATAGATGAATCATCACTAGTTGACGCTCCGATTTTTGCCGCCTTGCGACTTCACACTCTCGTCTCCTCTAGATGTCTTGTCTCATCTCTACTCAAACATAATGCCTCAAGGAATTGCGCTTCATCTGGATTATTCACTGTGACATACACATTAGGCGGGTGAGTACGCGGTTGTTGTTCTTCACCGCTGGTTGTCCAAGCGCATTCTTCCTCGTCACTGCCGCCTGCTCATCCGTTGATCCTCGCTTCATCCCATTTCTTCTTTTTTTCCTTCTGTAACATCTCACCTCTCCTCCCGCAGGTGCGTGGCCATTGCAAGTTTCACATCTCTAGGCACATGGGTACAACTAGCAACCTCAGAGTATCTCGCACATGCTCCTCCTGCCAGATGCTTCTTCAACCGGAACACACCTCCTCCCTTGTGTTCTGTTTTACAGTAGTTGCAACACCAGCAACTACAGTTACTATCCAGCATAACTCCATGTGACCATCCAATGTCATTTGGACGTTCCTTGGGAGCCATCAAGTGACCAAATGTTCCCCTTATATTTAGGAATTACAAACTTCTGTATAAAAAAATAACAAAATATAGTGTGAAGACACAAGTATTAATTCTAAAATAGGACCGTCGAATAAACTTTACAAATGTAAATTAAATCCAAAACATGAAAAGTAAATCTAAAACATCTAAAACATGTAAATTAAATCTAAAAGTTGGATCGCGTCTGCCGCCTCCTCTGCCCTCTCACCACTGTCCACCGCCCCCTCCGCCCTTCCAACACCCCCTCCACCTCCTCCGCCCTCTCACGGCACTCCCACTGCCCTCCCACTGCCATCCGCTGCCGCCATCGCCTCCGCCCTCCCATCGGGTAGGTCTCGCCCTCCTCCACCCTCCACCACCCTCCCACCGTCGTCTGCAGCCTCCTCCACCCTCCCACCGACCAGCTCTGGCCGATGGGAGGGCGGAGAAGGCAGCGGACCTCAGATCCCACCCTCCCACTGCCCCTGTCGCCCTCCTCCGCCTTCCCACTGCCTCCCACCGCCGTCTGCCACCTCCTTCGGTCTCCCACCGGCCAGATCTGCCGGTGTGAGGGCGAAGGAGGCGGCAATGGCCAGATCTCGGCCTCCCGTCGCCCTCCTCCGCCCTCCTCCGCCTCCCGCCACTGCCCTCCCACCGGCTAGATCTGGCCAATGGGAGGCCGAAGGAGGCGACGGTGGCCACATCCCGCCCTCCCACCGTCGTCCACCACCCCCTCCGCCCTCCCACTGGCCACTCCCGCCACCGCCCACCTCTCTACAAAACAAAAGAAACAGAAAAAAAAATTATCTCGCCGGAGGCTTCCGGTCGTTGGTCCCCGCCGTTCGGAAGCCTGCTCGTCGGCCTGCACCACCGCCTACACCGCCGATAGACGCCGCCCACCTCCGCTGCGCTCGACGCCTCCATCCCCCCCTCCAGCCTATGGCCGTCTTTTAACACCGAACCGGCACGAGCCAAACAGCCCGCACGTACCAGGCCAGTCCCACGCCGAACGGTCTGGTACACATCGGGACGCACAGTCACGTGCGGTCTAATGGGAAGCGAGGGCATGCCACGCGTCGACCGTCCCGCCGGCCTGGTGACCGGATCGGTTTGTAAAACCCAGTTTCGAATAGAGTGCTTGTTCATAGAATGCAATATTGGCCGATCATGATCGAATCTGGCCGACCAAGATCAGGATCATTAGTGGCTGATCTGATTTCAGCTCTTATGATTGTTCCCATTCAAAAGAACAAAATAAAAATAAAAAATAACCTGACTTGGGAAAAATAGGGCTTATCAAAAAAGATATGTAATCTTTATATAATCCATGACATAGTTTTGCATTTGTGTAATACTTCTTTATTTATAAGTACACTTTTAACTTATAAAAATACTTCTTTTGCTTTTTAAAATAGTGTTTGCTCACTTCCATTGGATTGGCCAATCCAATCCAGATTGGATCGGGGTCAGGCATACCTGAACCAAGTGCCCAATCCGATTCAGAATTTGTTGGTATGTTTTTTGATGTTTCCTATCTAAAAATATATTTTGAGAGAGAAAACCGAAATCAAACCAATTGGGTAACACCACCTCCGTTTTTTTAAGCAGTTAGGTACTTCATAAACCCTTCCTATAAAAAACAAGTGGGCATTTTTTCTTTGAAAACACTCAAGATGCATCCTTTGCTCCTTTTGGTTGGCACCTAGCTTCCACTCCCCTTTTTCTCTGCCTTTCCTCTATTGTCACACCTCACCTTCCATGACCATGCAACATTCAGTCTAATCACAACAGTTTTCTTGGAGTAAAAAGGAAAATTCATGCACGTCGGTCAGTTTAAGTGCTGAACATATTAATTGTAACAATGATTCTGCCAAACATATTCTCGATGCTTCTAAAATTATGATGATTCTGCCAAATATATCTATAACTGTAATTATGTATTTCTAAAAAGGAATTTTTATCTTTTAGTCCCTAAAAACATAAGCATTTACGTTTTAGTCCCTCAATTACGACTATTTGTCTGAAAGCCCCTACCATTGTCGTTCCCTCGGTACTGCACCGTCCACAAAAATGTTAATCCATGCAGGGTTAACTTCACCCATGCATAGTAAAAGACTAAAATAACCCTTGGTTATTGACAAGATCATATTAGATCGAATCGCCCGATCCGACCGGATTTTGGGTGGTCCAATCCAATACCACAACCACCTATCCCGATTCTACAATGGGATCGAGCGGGATCAGCCTGACTCGACTGGTATCGGGTCGGATCGCCCGATCCAACCTGGTATCGAGCGATCCCACCCAAGCAACCCCATTTGAAATTCAAATCGAGTGGGTTTCAGGAAGGAGGGTCTTTTGCCCCTGGGTTTTTTTTGACCGGTCAAACTCTTTCACACACACACAATCTCTCTCTCTCTCTTGCTCTCCATCGCATGTCTCTCTGTCTCTCTCACAGACACACACACACACACACACACACACACACACACACACACACACACACACACACACAACCTCTCTCTCCCCTCTCAAATCTCACTCTTGTAGAGGCTAGTTGAAGGAAGACTAAGGATGGTTGGTGTTGGAAATTTGCATCTAGACTCATCTAGGACCATTTTCTCCGAGAGATCTTCAAAGTTATATTCTCTCTCTAGAATTACTCTCTCCTCGGGTTTTTGATTAGGGCATTTTTTTTTGCTGTTTTAATATTCATAATCTCCTAAGCCTCTTGATCACTACACCATGGTCCCCCTCTCTCTAGCACTCTCTCTTTCTAGGACCACATTCTCTCTCCTCAGATTTTTTGATTAGGAGATTTCTTACTGTTTAATTAATTGGCAATCCCCTAAGCCTCTTGATCACTCCGCCATGGTCCCCCTCTCTCTAGCACTCTCTCTCTAGGTGGATTTTCTCTCTCCTCAGAATTATGGTTCAGGAGCGGTTGTTTTTTACTCTTTTAATTAATTTGCAGTCCCCTGAGCCTCTTGATGACTCCACCATGGTCCCCCCTCTCTCTACCACTCTCTTTCTCTCTAAGGAGATTTTCTCTCCCCTCAGAATTATGGTTAGGGGTGTTTTTTCACTGTTTTGATTAAATTGCAGTCCCCTAAGCATCTTGATGACTCCACTATGCCCCCCCCTCTCTAGCACTCTCTTTTTCTCTAGGGGGATTTTCTCTTTCCTCATAATTATGGTTAGGAAGTGGTTTTTTACTGCTTTAATTAATTTGCAGTCCCCTAAGCCTATCTAATGCTTTAATTGTCGTCCTTGGTTTGTCTTTACATTAGCCGAAGGTATGGCATCTCCTAGTGGTCAGCAAGAGGAGTCCTCCACCGTCTCACGCAACGTGCCGGCATGGAACCATTGCACACTCGTGGGCATGGCAAGTAGGAAGATCAAATGCCGATATTGTGGAAGGGAAATGCCTGGGGGTGTCTTTCATTTGAAGCAACACCTTGCACATGTAAAGGGCGATGCTAAGGGTTGTGTGTTCCGATGAAGGTGAGAACACAATTCAAAGCTCTCTTGGACAAACATTGGGCTAAAAAGGCAAGAATGGCCAAGAAAAATGATGTAATTAGAGAAGAGTTAACACGGCCATTTGGGGGACCTGGCGTTCATATATATGAGGTTGGTCATGAACTTGAGGAGGATGCAAGAAGATCAATTGCAAACGAAGCTTGGGATCCAAGTAAGAATTACTTATATAAGATGATTATTGATCAATTCTAATTCTCAATTGTAACTTATTGATCATGTCTAATTCTCTTTCTTAAGATGAACTTCGCCATGCAAGGGAGGCAAGTAGAAAGTCGTTTGCCGAAGATATATATCATAAGAAAACCGGCTGCTATGTGGACGAAGTGAGTGGATCCGGACAGGACAACAGATGTGGACAAAATATCGATCTGACTAAACACTAAAGATAATGACCCTAGAGTGAATCCTATAGACCCTTATCTCACTAGGGAAAGGAACAGGTAACCAAGCATCACAACTGCATTCAAGAATTTGAAAATATGCATGGAAAACATTGGTAGTGCAGTCTCTAAAATGGTTCTTCTACATCTACAACAGCAGTCTCTAAATGGTTCTTCTACAACAATGTGCTGATAAATACTGCCAAAGGGGCTTAATATGACAACAAGATTGACACCGTTGCAAAAATTGGTAAGAGAGTGTCGGAGCCAACTTCAAAGAAAATCTACAATAGTTACCTACCTCAGGAGGTGAGTGACTTGAAAAAATACATCAAGTCCTTCAAACGAATATGGAACGAGAAAGGCTACACAATTATGCAATACGGATGGACATGTATAGTCTTACATTTTCTTGTGTACAAATTCATAAAATTCCAACTATCTTAGTGATCTTAACCAATTACATTTTGTGTAGGCATTACAAAAAATACAATGACCAACTTTCTTATCTATTGTCAAACTACGGCAATCTTCATGAAGTCAGCAGATGCTAACAGGCATATTAAAAATGTCGACTACTTGTTTAAGTTGATGGATAAAATGGTTGAACAAGTTAGACAACATAGAGTGGTGCAGATTATTACAAATAATCCAGAATCATATAAACTGGTTAGCCAGATGTTGACGGAGAAGCATTAGCATCTATATTGGGTGTCTTATTCCGCACTCTATAGACTTGATGTTGGACATGTGCAAGGATGAGGAGATAGCAAGCATCGTTACTTCTGCTCAATTCATCACAACATGTGTACAACCACAATTATGTCCTCAAGTTGACGCGCAAGCACACTGGAGAGACGGAGCTCATACGTCATAGGGAACTCAATTATGCCTCTACGTATATATCTTTAGAGAGTCTACATTCTCAGCGGCATCCCCTATTATAGATGGTTTCTTCAAAGGGTTGGTAAAAGTGGCTTTCTTTTGAAAGTGGTTGGGAAGAGTGGCTTGGTGTCCATGCAAAGCAAGATGTCTGAACCAAGGGGAAGAAAGTGGAAGAGCTCATTGAAAATAGGTGCCTAGGAAAAGACATCAAGATGGTTCTTAGTTTGGTGGAACCAATTGCCAAAGCCTTAAGAATTGTGGATGGTGATAAGAAGGCCGACATGGGGTACCTATATGACACCATAGAGAAAACAAAGGAGAAAATACAAAAAGTCAACCCGATAGCATATTTAAAGTGATGGAACATAATTGATAAAAGATGGGATAAGACTATCCACCATGATCTACATGTCGCAGGTACTTGCAAAACTAAATGTCCAACATATCTGTTCTCCCATAAGTCCTTATTGACACAATTCTTCCAATGTGCATGCTATTTTCCCACACCATCAATATGGCCCAAATGTGAAAAATGATGACGAGGTTTTGAATGGGACAAAGAATGCCATTCGATGCATGCTAGAAGATGAAGATCGGGCAATTATAGCGTGCAACAAGACGCATAATTACAGGCTCAAATTGACACATTTTGCAACTCACTGTGTACAAAAGACAACGATCTTACTTAGCCCCAATAAATTGTATTAACTCATCTTCTTTTACATTGGGTCTAAGTCTTGTGCATCATATGCATCAACGAATTACAAACAATTTTTTTAAAGTGCAACTCATTGGTGGATGGATTATGACAAGACCCCTGGATATGAGGATCTAGCACATGTTTCTCTCCGGGTCTTAAGCCAAACAATATCTGCATCTAGATGTTAAAGGAATTGGTCCACTTTCTCTCTTATTCATACAAAGCAAAGGAAGAGGCTCATATCCTCAAGGTTGGAGCAGCTTATGTTTTGCCACTACAACATGCAGCTGAAGATAAAGAACCTCCAAAGGATCCAAGAAGGAAAAAAAGAAGAAACAAAGTGGAGAGAGAAAGCTATGGGACGGCCAACCACACGGTCCACACAACCTACACCAACCGAAGAGTCCATAACTTGGATGATATTTTTGATGAAGAGAATCATCTCCACTCATGGGTCGATGCAAGAATGGCATTGGGCGAACCAGAATTTGATCCAAATAATCGACTTAGGCTAAAGTGGAGTTAAATGGTATTCCTTTATCAATTGCATTTCAGCTTCCACCCACAAAAAAGCACAAAGGGAAATCAAAGAAGACCACCACCTCCCAAAGTATAAGCAAAACTCCGAAGGACATTGCAGATTTGGACACTATAGAAGAGGAGGATGAAACACCTTCTCCAAATGACACCATTGTTTATCAAACATCAGAGGATTCCACTTCGGCTAGTAGTCATGATGATGATGATTATGATGCTAGTCAAGGTGGTGCAGGTGCAGCCATTCATTCCCAAGCATCAAGGCCTACCTCCAAAGAAATTGTCTTCACATATGAGTAACATTTCAACCATGCTACACAAGATAGGGATCATAGTAGCAAGAAAGCAAAAGATATCTCAGCAGGGAAAGGGAAAGAAAAGATTAAGTCTGTGCATCCACAAGAACAACACTTGAACAAAATATTGAAGACATAGGCTACAATCCAAACTTCATCCCGTATCGGCGAAATTGGATGAGAAAGAAGACAATAAAGGAAGAGTTCTTAGAATGGGCAAGAGAAACAAGCGAAAACTATGGCCAGCCAAAGTACCCTGACTTATCATCTCCTCCACTAGGTTTGTAGACTAACTTTGTCGTTAGCTTCCGTTATGAAATGTTTAAAAAACTTACATATCTTCCGATCTTAATTTTTGCTTCATTTACAAGAGGAGGGGCTTATGCTTACCATGTAGGTTTTTATGGCTATCCCCTCTCTGATGTGTCTTCTTACTCAAAAAAAAAGGTATTATGAGTATGCTCCATATCCAACCTATTCAGACACATCATTACAGCAATCAACGGGAGGTAGCTACCAAATCCCAGAGATCCCAGGTTAGACACCTATCATGACAGTGTACACCAACATCGAGAAGTATAATCGGTATCTCATAGACTACCAACTCATGTATGCCATGTACATGTCATGGAATGACTATGTACAATATGTAGAAACCTCTTTCAATGTTCACCTCCAATGAATGAAAAGTAGTTATTTCATGCAATCTTTGCATCATTTGCGTATGTCAACTATTTCATGAAAATTTGAGCATATGTGAACTATTTCACATTAAATTTATCCTTACCTAAGTTATAAAAGTTTTTCATTTTTTTCAGAATTTTTTGAAGCTTTTTAGAATTTTTATGGACATGGCTATGTTCAGCCAAGTCCGGCGACCTGATCGGGCAGGATCGGCTGATCCCACTGACCTAAATCGATTTGGGGTCAGCCGATCCAATCCCGATCCCCGAGTCTGCCTTGGTTATTTTAGGGGTGGGGAATGGGGAAGAGAGCAGAGAAAGAAAACTTGCCCAGCCCTGGAGAGGGCTTCTCCTCTGGCTCCCACAACCCCCCTACGGAGGGTGCGAGAAGAGAGAGAGAGAGAGAGGGCTCCTAGGGAACCATTGCCATGCACTCCACAAACCGTGAGGTTGTACTTGCATATGTCCTTACCGTCGATGAGCACCCGACCAAAGTTGGGCTCATAGAAGCACTGTATGAGGGAGATGACGCAGCTCTTGCCGCAGCCGCTGGGGACGATGAGGGCGACGGTCTTCAAAGAGCGGGCACGCAGGGTGAGGTCTCGAAAGATGGAGATGTCCGAGTAGGGGGGGTAGGCAAAGTCAATGTGCTTGAGCTCGACCTGCCCACAGAGGCAGTCAAGGAGGGGGCTGGCGTTGGGGTCGTCAAGATAGATCTTCGTCTTGCGGTCAATGAGCTCGAAGATGGACCTCATGGCGTGGCTGCCCTTAATGAAGTCGGGAGCCAGCGTGAGCATATCCACCGCTCCTTGGCAGACACCATGAGCACCATGAACACCTAGATGACATTGGGGAAGTCAGAGATGTCGTGCTTCACCAGACACACCGCGTACCAGAGGCTGAGGGCGTAGGAGGGGTAGAGCAGGAACTGGGCCACGCCGAAGCTGCTGCTGGTGATCTGCCTCTTCCAGAAGCACCGGCACAGGCGGGCTTAAAGGTTGGAGGCACAGAGCTGGGTGATCTTGGCCTCCGAGTTAAATGCAGCGACAGTGCGGGCATTAGCGACAGCCTCACTGGCTATCTGTGTGGCTTTCGCATGGACGTCTTCCAAGTCACCAGAGAACCCTTGCAGGCTGCCGGCTATCCACCGACCGACAACCTTACCAGCGCCACCCGGCCTCTGCCAGCTGTCACCAGCTCCCAGCTTCGTAGCGACAGCCCCTGCCAGCCACACACCCACAGTTGGGCGCCTCCGTGAACTGAATGCACATGCCAACCATTGGACGACATCTGCACATCTGCCACTCCGTCCTCAGCCCCTTTGCAGCACAGGCGGCCACAAAGCACAGCAGCACCAGCTGCGAGATCACCGGGGCCTCTGCCCTATGCCGCCACTGCCACTACCCCCGCAAAAGATGTCGGGCCACATCGGTACTTGCCGATCCAACACCCGGTGGCAAGGCTGAAGCCAGTGCCGGTGCTAGAGGTCATGCCCGCAGAGGCATGTAGAAGGTGCCATCGTCGGGTGGGTGGTGGTGAGAGAGAGGGAGGGTTATTTTGGTAATTTTACTACCTAGATGAAACATTCCTTCCATTTTTAACATATTCCTTTTTTCTACCGTCGACTAACCACAGGGGTTTTTATCAAGAATTAGAAGATTGTAGGGGCTTGCAAATAAAAAGTTGTAATTGAGGGACTAAAACATAAATGCCTATAGATGTAGGGACTAAAAAATAAAAATTCCATTCTCAAAATCAGAGTGAAAATTCAAATGACATAATTTTTAAAAGTAAAATAGCTTCAGAAACAAGAGTGTTCCCAAACACCCTATAAAATATTACAAATAAGAAACAAGTGGCAATCAATAAGCAAATGCATATTCAAGACTTCCTGAGGCAGTGATGAGATTCCCAGGGAGAGAAATGGGGTCCTCTGTTTGCTACCAGAGCTGAGGCCATGCCAATGGGGAAGAAGATGCATCTCGGCGAGGGGTAGGGTATCTGGTGAGCAATGAAGCCAGGGCCACTCCCTGACAGGGAAAGGCACCAGTTCATCTGGCCCAGGGATGGGTCCCATTTCCAGCTTCTTCTGGCCAAGAGTTAGCCCCAATTCCAGGGCTTTCAATCAGAATGAGGATCCATGTCTTTGTTGCCTTGGAATGGTGAATATCCAAAGATTCTGCAGAGCACATCTGGTGACTTCAATATTGGAAAACTTGAGCATATAACACAGTTCAGCAGAAGAGGGACCTGAAGAACCTCTGCAGCAGAGTCTGAGAAGTAGCAAAAAAGGACGTTAGAGGTGTTGAGGATGCAAGGAGTGGCTCAGGTGATGACTCAGGACAGCAGCTGTTTGGAGGAAAGGAAGAGGTGATTAAGTCACTTCATGGCGGTGAGTAGGGTAGTGAGGCAGTGGAAGGAAGCCAAGAAAACCTAGACCATCGAAAAGGCTACATAAACAGGGAGAGAAAGGGGGGGATATATGGACTGTCCAGAAAAATTCTGGAGAGTTCATACGTGATCATTTGCCCAGACAAACAGGCAGCAGAAGGGTTGCTAGAGGCTGGCTTCTCAACAGAAGATGTAGTGTTAATCTGTCAGGGGATATCTGGGGAATTTATCTCAATCCTACGATGACAGGGGCAGCTTTTTGCCTAATCTGGCTCCCACTGCAAGTCTTTTCCAATAGGATATTGAGGCTATGATGACAGCCTTTGGAACTGAGGTTACAAAGACGTGAGACCCTATCCCAGTCTCTGAGTCATTGAAGGAGTTTCAACCCCTACTGAGGGAAGGATGTTGCATGGGAAGCTTGGCATCAAAGAGAAGTCTGAATCTCTGCTATGAGAAAAGATACCCATGGCCAAAGAAAAGAACAATGCAAGAAGAAATGGAAGCAAAAGAAGGAGATGTTGCAAAAGAATTTGATGACTACTCTAAGTTGGTATCAGCGACCCTGATACCACATTTAAGAGAAGGGAGAAATAATAAATGATTTTCTATTCAACACCAGGGCAATAGTCAATGTATATAGAAGTACACAAGATGTTTCCCAATGCACTATGACTAGGATGTATCCCCAGCACTACTACAAGTAGGACATAACATCTCTCAGACACAGTACATACATACATAGTAGGGCATATATGCAATTAGGACACATTCAAGTACAATTACGACATGTATACAATACATATGACTCTCTGAACAGAATGGAAAGGCAAATTATTATTTTAAAGATGAGGTTGACTCTCCGCAGAGCTGCACTCCAAAGCATTCCCATCTACGTTCTTTCTTTGTTCAAGATTGCAAAGACTGTGTAGAACACTGGACTCGCTTCAATGCAGGTTACTTTGGCACGGGCATCACGAGAATTGCAGAGTGTGGCATAATGTAAGATGAGGCAGAATTTGTAAAGATAAATATATTCATGTTCAGGGGTCAAAAGCAAAGACATGAACAAAGCCTTGATGTGCAAATGGCCGTGGAAATTGGGGGAAGAGGATCATCGTGTTTGGTTAGAACTGCTCTAGCAAAAGAACTGTAGGAATGGCAGAACTTGGGATTTACTCATCTCCAGCAGCCTCTCTGATATATGGAAAGAATCCTGCAAGTTTATGGTGTATTCTCCATACGCACATCCATCTCCCTCCAGAATTGTCTGACAGCTGGATTCCTGATGGATAGATGTTTGGACATCTGTGTTCAGCTGGGGCTTTTCCTTGACTTTTCAGCCTAACAATAAATACTTGGGGTACAATAGATGAGACTTTTGTGATTACCAATTTACGATAGAACGGGGAACATGGTTTCCTGACTTCAGGCGTAACTTGCTGAATAGAGAGAGAGAGAGCAGGTGAAGTATCTGGTATGTTGCTTAGAACGGATCATAATTCACTGTTCTTACTCTTACTGTCCGAAAGAAAATTCTCCAAGGTATGTGGTTCAGAAGGCAGCCACCAGATTGTGTGGAAAACCTGTTTCAAAGACGTGCTATAGATTGGGCTACCAAAGAAAACAACAAAACTTGGTGGCTAATCATACAAGTTGCCCTATGGGCCTCTGGGGCAAAAGAAACCACCAGATCCTCAAGGGGTCCAGTACGCACTGTCAGGGTTCTCTTTCAGTTTGCAATTTGCATAGGTTTATGGAGTATGTATGTCTTTTGGGGAAGGGAAGTACCATAGTGCTCTGCTGTTGGACAGGTTCCGCCATTAGAGTGCTCAATACTAGCTTCATACTGGGAATACGCATTGTATTTTCTTTGCGGGTAACAAGCTTTTTGTGCAGAAGGTTTGGAGGGTTCATAGATTATGCTTGTACACCTTCTCATTTGGAGTTAAACTTGTACACCTTCTTCTATTAATAAAATTGTGGTACTATCCACTTTCAGGAAAAAGGATACTTTTGCCAAGTTGATAAGAAAGTCATTAGACTGACTGACAGCAGAATGGAAATGGACATACTTCAAAGGTATTCTAGATGAGAGGTTGCATAATATACCTGTTCAGTTAGCATTACTACTGGATAACCCGCTCTTTGCATACGCTCAAACATGCTGCATTCATAAAGAAATTTGCTGGCCACACTAGACAACACAGTTGCAGGAAGCTGCTTCGGATCGCCAACCTTCAGCAAAGGAATTAAACAGAAATGAGAAGGTGGTTTCCCAACTAATGATGGTGTCACCTTGATGCATTGATCTAATATACATAGTACAAGCAAACAATACCATCACACATTTTGTTCCATTTGATTTAAGCAGCTGTAGTGGAATTAACGTTGCCGGTTCCAAAGCCTACATGAACCAAACTGAAACTGTTACAACAAAAATAGCCTTATTCCAATGATGAAGCAAGTGAATAGTGTACAAAGAGAACATACTTGAGCAGCCTCATCAATAATGACTGCATCAAATAAAGAATATTCAGTGAAGCTTCCAGCTTTAGAATGGGAAGCAGAATCAAAGCAGGCACCATATATGTCACCACCACACCCACTTAGTGTTGCCAGTATTATTTCTGCCTCTCTCAGTATAGATTTACGGATTTTTTGCCTAATGAATTTGCTTTCTTCTGAAAGTTTCTTTTCTCTAGCCTGAGCAACAGCAATATCCATACAGATGGCTTTCTTTTGCCCATATAACATGTTCAGCTTAGATTCTACGGCCACATCAGACATCTCCCCTCTGCAATCCACTTCAGATGACCCATCTTCTGAACAATTTGTTTGGTGTCTGTCATCATCTCTTAATTTTGCACGCTTGGATTCATATAGTCGAATGCTCTCAACCAATTTCTCGAGTCTAGTCTGCAGTGATGCAGAAGAATCTACACTTCCATCATTCTTTGCATCACTATGACTCTTGTCCTCTGCCAAGCGTTCCTCAACTAGTGTATCAATAAAAAATGGTAGGGAATTCGGATGTACAGTTTTTACATTTCCAACTCTCACTAAATAAGGCTTATACATCTTTCCATCATCTCCATAAAGGCCCTCCTTGATCCTAGATACCAGCTCATCTACTGCTGCATTTGATTGTGCACAAATGAGGACTCTTCCTCTAGCAGATTTTTGTAATGAACGAGAACGAACTTCTTCCTCATCTGTGATCATTTGTTTAGCATATGCTGCATCTTGCCAAGCCCTAGCTATTGCTGCAGACTGACTAATCTGAGTTCTGCGGGAGCACATAGAGCTATCTTGTCTTGAATTCTTATTCAGTTCTTTTGCAGTACCATGCTGATTCAACAAGCATGATGCAAGTAATGCACTTACAATAGCAACAATTGTTCTTGTCTTTCCAGTCCCTACAAAAGGAAAAAGAAAAAAAATAAAAACTTGAAGCAACGAGAACATCCCAGGATAGGAGGTTATGTTTTCCAAATTGTGACAAGAATGGCAAAAGAGCAAAACCTGGAGGACCCTGGATCAGGGACAGTTCGAAAGATCTTTTGGATGCCTGAGTTCCAATCGCAACACTAATGGCTTGGAGCTGACTGTTATTAAAGTCTGATTTCAGCATCTTCTGCATTGCCGGGGAAAACCTACCCAATTCAACTTTTCCAAATTCACTGAAACTAGAAGCACAGTGACTAGGTCTCAAGATAACTGGAAGCATGGGGATATCATTTAATGATGAAAGAGCCTGGAATTCCCGCAGTTGAGGTGTTATGCTCATTATGTGACTTACATACCATTTGCTTCGCTCCATAAGAAGCCTATAAACTTTGTTTAAACGTGATGAACCATTTTGAAGATAGAACCTAATCACAAGAATTACTGACCTACTTTTATTGGCTTTCTCACGTCTCTCCACCTGAGAATTAAGAACGCATTATGTCAGACAGAATGGAAACAAGTGGCCATATTTAAAAAAGAAAAAGAAAAAGAGAAGGGGTCTGCAAATGAATCAGAAAAACCTGATACCTTGCCAACCACATGCAAATGTTGGGCAGAGTTCTCCAGGGGCTCTTTCGTAAGCAAAACTAGGTCATTTTCTGAACAAACTCTCCCAGATTCACTATCCTCAGGACGGGCACGAACAACATGAAAATCATCAATTCTTTCAACTGAAAGTATACATAGTTTCCCACAGGACATTTCAACTGAAGATGAAGCCCCTAAAAATGAACTATGTAACTGAGCTTTAAGTTCTTCTAGGACCAAAGGACGAAAAACCTCAATGTAATGGTCTGCTGACACAAAACTAAGAGGCACCTCCTTCAACTGTGTCACAGTCTTATTCACACTATCATTATCGGATGACAACCCCACAATAGAAAAGCAATCAATTTCTAAAATTGGTCTGTACCAGTCATCCAGTTTAGGCGGTTTAAGCCTTCTAACCCTGTTATTCATCCCATTATGCAACCCATCCTTACGGTTCCCAGGCATTTCTAACTGAATGACCTTTCGTTTAGGAACAGAGATGCTAAATTTTGTTAGCTGTGGCTGATGTCCACGAGAATTTAATGCAGATTCTAGGGGGTCATTGGGGTTATCATATATTATATTTTTAGGGATGTCAACCTTTTTCTCCCGTTCTTCATTACCACTAGTGGTAGAAACCTGATTTGATTTTCCATCAGGAAATGTGTGGGCAGATGAACCAATGAGAAAAGAGTCAACCTTACTGAAGGACAATGAGCTATTTGTATCATTCTTCCCATGTTTCCCAAGATTGCATTCAGACTGGATAGAAGAAAAGGTGCCTCCAACTACCGGAGACACAATTTCAAAAGAAAGTTGGCATTTGTCAAGCACATGATCACCATGCTTTTGCGAAGTTGATATGCTGCAGCTAGCAACATTCGACGAAGAAGACTGTCCAGCATTCTGAGACACAGTAGCCATGGCAGACCCCACATTATCAGCCATTGCCAAGCTGCCTTTATGTGCAGACAACTTCTTCTCCAACATGTACTTGCTTGACTTACTGGAAGGAAAAATCACCACCTCTGGGGAGGGCAGCCTTTCTGTCTCATCATCTGAAAGAACAATAACCTTATCTTCTTCTCTTTTACATACAGAAAACTTATCAATATATTCAGGATAAGAAGTATCCGGAACTGAAGACTTTCTTCCAAGAGAAGAATGCTCGGAAGGCAAAGGTTCCGCTTTTAACGACGTCTCTTTAACAACTCCAAGAGCCTCCTTGGATAACAGAAGTGAGAGTTGAGATAATTCTCCTTTTAATTCATCTATTGGAACAGTATCTGGAATACAAGGAAAGTTACCACATAAAACTATGATCCTACACTGAAATGAAACTAGTGATATAACTAGAAAAGATAAGAGAAACCAACCAGAATACATCATAGTTTCAATAGCACCAATAGTGCATGCCAAATTAACGTGAGAATAGTCTTTTATTAAGCTCAGTAATGACAGAATGGACTGCTTCCAATGTCTAGTGATAACAATCAGAGAAGACTTTCCCCAGTCAGCCAGATCTGATAGCCAGTTGAAGTCAAAAATCCTTGATACCATGACTTGAAAATGCTGAGGTAGCTTAGGTGCAGAAAAATGGATTCTTTCAAAAGCAACAGGAATAATTTCCAGTAAACGTACGCAAGTCATCTGAAACACCAACAATAGTTAGATAAGAAATAAATACAGAAAGACAGTCAGACTAAACGAATGCCAAGGAACATGCAAAAGGAAAGAATCTTAATTTTAACATGGACAAAATGGTTCTCCTATCGCACTAATAAATCAAAATTCCTGATTGCCAAAAAACATATATGGCCTTGAGGTGAAAGGATATGCTCATCCAACAAAAGGGATTGGATGGTGCTACACTTTTGAAATCAAATAAGACAGAAGGGTGGCTCATATCATATTTCTACCTGACAACTCTTATCATTAATAAATTCCTTCCCATTTAACAAGGACTTCAGTATAGATGGCCATGTAATTGCTGATAGAAAGGAACTGAATGCCTCCCAAGATTTTATGTCCACAATGTTTAAAGAGCATCTTTGATCTATAACTGGTGAATGATCAAAGCATGGTTGCCACAAAAAGCCTCCTGATGATATGAACTTCGAGTGTTTTAAATCCCCTTTAGATATAGCAGTTGTCTTTTGTGAAGATACAACTTCCTTCAGAAGCTTGCGTACAATGAAAAACATGTGATGAAGACTGCAAAAGCTAAGTAGGCTAGAATTATGTTGGACCTGAGAAATAGAACACCATTGTTTTACAATATTAAATCTAGGAAGTGTGAGAAACTAAAAATAGCTTATTAGATAGTAACGCTAATAGATTATTCATGGAAGTACTTAACTGGAACTAGAAATGAGGTGAAATTCTTAAATATGAGCACATTGAGCACAACCCCATTGAAATAAAGCAGAAATTTGGATAATATACTTGGTTATATACCCTTGTTAGAGGATAGTCTGCATAGAGAACCTTCTTCAAGAATGTAAACTAAACAACACACATTTCACAATTGCTTTTCAATCATGTAATTCTAGAAAACTATTTGTCTACACTGTAGAAAAGCTTTCAGAAGCCACTACTAAGTAAACTCGCACAAAATAATTCTAGTGACATTAGAAGCATGCCATATGTCCTGGAAGACAATTTCATGGACAAAGGACAACCGACTTATTGGTTATACCACTTTGGTTTTCAAAAAGTAGTCGGTAACATGTGTCACTAATAAAAAGAAAAGAACTAACAATATTCGTAGGCCTATAGGGACAACTTCTTCAATGAAAATCCCCTTGGGGAACTGTAAAATCCACATACTCCAAAATCAGAAACAAAACAAAAGCCCATTCAACCAGTGAGTATGTGGATTGTGATTTCCCCATCCCCCTTGCAAAATTTATCCCCGTACAAAAGCTTCCCACCATCCAAGACAGAGAATCCCCTCCCCCTGCATAAATGTGGAAGTACACACTTTTCACAAAGCCAATGATCCAATGGCACGTACCACTGGGCTGGGTGCTGGCATCAACTCACTGCCTACAGAAGTCCCTCTTGTTCCTGTCCATCCATATGTACCACAATGAAGCCTGAAGCGCTATCCACCATCCCTTTTTATCTGCAGATTCTGCACTAGTTCACTCTCTGTTCCAGCCTTGTAAAAGCTCTTCAAACTTTGTTGCTTGGTGCCGTGCCACACTGCCACCATGAGTGGCCTACAATGAACACCACCTCTCCCATATCAGTTTAAAGAACAGAGGATAGCAAAGATACATACTTTGTACATTCTACCTTGGTCATGGTTCGCAGAAATGACCAGTCTGGACCGGATTTCCTGAACTGGATCAGGATTGAAGGTGGCCGCTCCAGTTCAGCCGGTTCCAAGACTGAACCAGCTGGTCCTTTAAAAAAACTAAAAATGAATCAAAACTTAAAAAATGAATCAATTTGAAAAAAATTGGAAAGTGGGTGGTACACATTATATTAAAGAAAAAAGAGGCTATGCAAGTATGACAGCCTAAGCTCTCAAAAGGCCTCTATACAAAAGGCACCAAGGGAGACCCAGACCTGCTCACCCAAAAAAGACAAAAGGGGAGACAAACCACCGCCAGGGTTACAAGATACCCTCCCCCACTGCCATACCCTTTCACAAATAAAGGGCACCACACCATCCAATGGCCTATTTTCCCTCTTGAATATCTAGCATTTCTTTCACCCCAGAGGTACCACAAAGTAGCATGAAAGACGAGCCATCAAATCTGTTGATCTCCTCTAACTATTCACAATATGCTGCATCCAATCACCAGCTCGCGGATAGCTATAGCAGCCGGATGACACTATGGATCTTCTCTATCACCTTATCCCATACTTCGGAAAAATAAGTATTTGACACAAAGCCATAGTCCCATCACCTGCCCCACAGAGACTACAAGTGGTGACCAAGTCAAGCATTAAAGGGCTCAACCTGTCACAAGTCAGGAGAAGCCCGTGTGAAATTCTCCATATCAACACCTACACCTTCAACGGGATCTTCGTATTCCACACCTGCCTAAAGAAGGGAAAAACCCAACCCATTCCTTGACCAGAACAAGATAGTGGGTCACGGGTCAATGGTCTAACCGTTCGGGTTGACCCATAAATCGTTAGACCAAAATTTCTCACACCAATATCATATATACCTATAGAATTTCAATATGCCTTAAGTATCAACTTAGAAGTGAAATACATTTGATTGATTCCCGATCATTTGACAGTCCTTTTACAATACATGTGAGCATTTTCTTGCTGGTGGTTCCTCCAGTTCTTCAATTATATGGTTCCATGCTGGATCACTTTTCGCACAGATTACATTGATATTTTCAACTTCCAAAAAAATGATGTTAATACTATCAAATGATGAGGGATAGAATCTCAAAGATGACTCCGCACTTTTCATGTTTCTTTGCATGCTACAAACCTAAAATAATGATAGAAAGAGTAAAGAAAATATGAAATAGGTTTAGAGCCAGCCTACTTATATGGGTTTCACCAGGTTGGAAGGTTATATAGAACCTGCCTGGGTTAATCGGGTTTTTCCGGGTTGTGGTGTTGGCCAGTCCACATAGAATATCAACCCAGTTTTCCTACCAGGTTGCAAGTCATCCGGTTGGACCGGCTGGTCTGGTCCAAGTTTTTAAACATTGAAGGGAACCACACCCCCCTATCTTGGAGCCGTGAATAGGTTGACCAGACAGAAAACCTGCCCCCCTAGTCCCAACTCCAAACTCGAGAGTCCTCGGCCCCAAAGTCAAAAGCAGAATCCTTCAAAAGCTGGAAAAGCTCCAAGCGGGACGGGAGTTCCACATCAGATATATTCTGCCTGAAAAATGGGACCCAACCTCCAAAAACCCAGCACCGTGCCACAACCATTGCCTGGTCAACAGCAATAGCCAAAAGAGAAGGAAATCTCTCCCAAAATGATCCCATTGCACCACCTATCCAGCCAAATCGGCAAGCAAGACCATTACCCAGGCACCACTGGGTACATAAACTAGCAAATTTCCTTTCCAGACAACAAGAGATTATAAGTAGTATCCGACGTGATGTTTGACTAGTTCTCATGCCTGAAATATTTACCAAGAACAACCTCCGTCAAATATCCGTTCTGCCCAAATGCCACAGCCATTTGCCCAGTAGGGCCAAGATGAAAGCACTGATATTCTTAACGCCCAGACCTCCAGCAACTTTATCAATACACATTATCTGCCAACTGACATCATGTCAGCCCTTTGTCTTCTCTCCGTGCCATGCCAAAAAAATCTGCAGGAAATAACCTCCAACTTCCAAATCATCAATAGGGATATGCAGAAGAGAGAGAAGTAAGAAATGGCCAGGCTGTCGAACACAGACCTACAGAGCACCAATCCCCCATCATAGGAGAGGAGTCTCCCCTTCCAGCCCACTAATCTGGTGTCAAATCTCTACACAAGCTTCTCCCAATCAGAACAGTGGATCGGTGCAAGAGTCAAGGGAAGACCAACGTATGTGATAGGGAACTGCCCCACTCTACAACCCAACAAAGACACCAACAGGCATAGCCTGTCCTGCTCCACATTGTTACCCACTAAGAGGCTCTTCTCAAAGATAACTCTCAACCCACTTACACCCTTCCGGGATCTTCAGCATCATCCTGATCACCACAATCTGGCCAAATTCAGGCGCAGAAAAAAGAATAGTGCCATCCGCACACTGCAAGGGGGAGATATGTCTCCCCTCCCTATGCACATAGAAGCCAAAGAAAAGTCCCACCTCCTCAGCCCTATGCCACACACAGCTAAGAAGATGTGCCACCAAGACACACAACAGAGGCGACATCAGGTCCCCCTATCTCAAGCCTCATCCACTATGGAAAGGAGAGGATGATTTCCCATTCACAAGCACTACAAAGGTGGTCGATGAGATGCAAGAAGAAATTCATCTCACCCATGAATCCCCAAAGCCCCTAAGGGTAAGTAACTAAAATAAACAACCCCAAGTGACACGGTCATAAGCTTTCTAAAGTCTAGCTTGATGACCACACTTTGCTTCCTTTGGGTTTTGAAAGAGGACATATATTCACGTGCCACCATGAAGTTCTCTTGGATATGCCTCCCCTCTATGAAAGCCCCTTGATTACCACTCACAATTCTATGCACCACCTTCTCAAATCTCATAGCCAGAAGCTTGGTGACATTCTTGTACATCCCATTGAGAAGGCTGATGGACCGGCCTATAGTCATGGAGTTCATCCGCCCCAACTTTCTTAGAGATCAACACCAGGAGGGTTCTATTGACAGCTCCCAAGTGCACTCGCCCCACCTGAACTCAAGAATGGCTTGGCAGACATCCTGCTTGACCCCAGCAATGCTGAAAGAAGAAGAGAGGAAAGCCATCAAGGCTACGGGCCTTATCCCCCGACAGAGCAAAGATAGCCTCGCTAATCTCATCCTCTGAAAAAGGGCATGATATTTCTCTCTTCTTTCGGAGAAAGCCTAGAGAGAAAGCCAGGCACTATCTCAAGTCTCCTCCTGTTCTCCTCACAGTAAAGGCTAGTACAGAAGTCTCTAACATGCTGCTCTCTGTCCCTCTCTGCTGTAAGCACCGAGTCACCCGCATGGATACACCTCAATGTAGTCATTCTCCTTCTCCTTGAAGTCAACTTCTGAAAATAAGAGTACTATCCCCCTCCTTAATCCACCACTCTTAGATCTCTGGCACCAATAGATCTCCTCATGGAGTAGGATCTCCCCAAACTATGCCTTGAGCATGTCCCAGTGTCATTGGTCTTGGTCATCTAGCAAACCAGCTTCCTCTAGGCCATCCAACCCCTCAATCTGCTGCAAGATGCTGTCCTTGGCAGCCTTGCCTGGTAGTGTTTTAGATTGTCCCCACCTAATCAGCTCCTTGGCCAGCAGCTTCAGCTTGAGGACCACCTTAGCCATAATATTGGCACCCCCAACTTGAGCTGACCAGACCCCTGACACAACCTGAAGAAAGTCCTCCCTCAGCCAGTGTCTTTCAAGGTGAAACCTAGAGTATCTTCTTGGCTGGGAGGTCTTGAGAAAGATAGATTTATGGTCCGACACCAAGCGGGAGAGGCAAGATGCCTCCACCAAAGGGAAGTGGTGTTCCCATTCCACAGAAATCAGAAACCTGTCCAAACAAGAAAGGGAGGCGGACTCCCTAAAGTTAGACCAAGTAAAAAAAGTATTGGGGGGTGGAATGTCAAATCAAAGCTGCTTCATGTATGAATACTTGGGAAGTCTCCCAATTCAGCCCCTAAAGCATAGCTCTTGGACCCTTCCAAGGGAGAAGTCGTGATATTAAAATCCCCTCCCCCGAAGCACCAGGGTCTCCTTGAGCACCTATTGCTCTCTAACAAGTGGCTCCACAAGTCCCACTTCTCTCTACCTTGCAGCCCATACACCCCTGTAAAATCCCAAAGGAAGCCATCATCCAGCAACCGAAAGGTGAAAATAACAGCAGTCCTGCCAACTTTCCTGAAGGGCTCAACCTCATCAATGGCAAACTCATTCCAAAGGACGACGATCCCCCCGGACCTCCTAACCACTAGAGAGGACACCCCTTTCTTGAGCCTAACACCTCCAATCTCCTTCATAATGTCCACTGCATCCCCTTCGCATTTGGTCTCCTGGATGCACAACACATCCGGCTTGCATTGTCTCACAAGTCCTTTCAGGACCCTTCCCTTCTCCACCGCATACACCCCCCTCACATTCTATGATATGATTCTCATGATGACCTAAGAGATACCACCTCCTCTACCTCACCTGCCCTCTCAGCCTGTTCCCTCCCGATGACCCTCACCACATCTTCCCCTTACCCCGTCCCATAGCTAATCTATCACCTTTTCACCACCTTGCCACCCGTGCCGACCAGCTCTTCTTGATCTTGGACATCCCCTTCCGAATCTCCTTATCCATCCTCACATAAGAGAACCCCAGCTTGGAGGCAAGCTCCCTAAACTGTTTCTTAATGAGACCCCCCATTGCCTTACCGAGGTCCCTAACCTCTTCTTTGCTCGGGGGCAATAACTATTTCTCTTACTCCCCGGAATCCTCCTCTGAGGCAATTTATTGGCCACCTCTAAACTCCTCCACCTCATCTTTCTCCACCCCCAATCCCTCTTCCTTGCACCACGCCTACAGTCCAGGAAGTAGGAGTGGCAGACCCAAAGCCTCAAGCCCTCCCCCCCACAATTGCCGCGCTTCCAGTGGTGCAGCCGGTTCCCCCTCCAAGTTTGGAGGGCACATGGTAAGGTCCAGGGCACTCTCCCTGCCCTCAGTCGGCATCAGGAGCACCGTCACGCAAAGGGTGTTTGCCTGTCAACCAAAGGCAGGTTGAGGGAGGAGAGACATGTCGTCCACACCCATTCCAGACTGCAGACTACCTCCTACCCCCCAATCCCCTTCTGCTGTCGCCAGGGGGGTGACTGAAGGGCCTGCCGTACCTCTAAGACCCTGCTACATGTGAGCACCGGCCAGAGGAGGGCTAAGGGCCAGCCCTATAGCTGCCTAGGGACGTGGCTGCCATCGGAGGCTGCAAAGAGCCCAGAGGGACGAATCGGGCAAGGAAGACAACCTTGTTTGCATCCCGAGTGGGCATCGGCAGGCGAACACGCATCGGGTAAGTCACGTGCCCCCAATACAAGACCAAAACCCCTAATTCGTTCCTGCTTGCTACCCAATCGACTCAGTGCAGCTTGAATAGGGACCGGCCCGGTTCATTGCTCCCCGAGCAAATCCGATGAAAACAAAGGCAAGTGATTCAAAATTTTAAACCCCTCCCCAAGCCAGGCTGTCTACTTTTGCCACGACCCCCTAGGTTGTCTCCAGCCTCCCTCCAAGGAGAGGGTCGCCCTAGCCTGCCTACACTGGCACATGTCTCCCTTCTTCCTTACTGGACGATCACCTTGTCCCAAACTAGGAACAAACGACCGGCCAACTCCACTTCCAAAATGACTGAGATTGCCTTCAAGTTGGTGACCCTCATTGCCACAACCACTATGACCACCGATGAAGAGGCTGAGAAATGGAGCTCCTCCTCTCCATCCAGAGTCCCAAAACTAGCAACGAGATGTTAATCCCATCTGTCGTAGAGGACAATGGGGATGCCCAAGAGAGAGACCTCAACAGTAACGATCCTCGGGTCTAGGAGTGTACCCCTCTGGATCTTCCATCTGGACACCTACAACAGACATTCGCCCCTTCAAAAGACTCCTTGAGCCTCCAGGCGACTGACCTCTTCCACTGACCCACAAACTGCTAGCATGAAATGCATTCTCGCGAGATCTCGTCGAGATCTCGATCTCGTCGCGTCCATGAGACGCGAAGCGTCGCAAGTTCGGCATGTCTCGGCAAGACCGTGTGCGGGCGGGAAGCGGGGTTTCGTTCGGACGCGAACATGGTGAACCGGCTGGTCCGGCCAGTTAACGTGAAGCGGTCGAGGCGAGAGTCGGTCGACCATAAAGGCTTAAAGCCTTAAACCCTCCCCCACCCCGTCGAGCCCTCATGCCTCACCCCGACACTCTCGCACAAGCCCGCCGGAGCCGCCCAAGGTGGCTCTCCCCGCCCGCCGATTGCATCGATCACCGGCGACAACTGTACGACGGACTTCGCCGACGTCGGATCTCCGAGCGGACGAGCGATCAGCATCGGCTGTCTCCCCCTCTCTCCGGTATGCCTTTTCTTCTTCTCCCCCCCCCCCGCCCTCGTCTTCCTCCTTCCTCATCCGTCTCCCCCCATCTCTTCACAAGTGTGTGTGTGTGTGTGTGTGTGTGTGTGTGTGTGTGTGTGACAGAGAGAAAGGGAGAGAGATCCCATCCCCTCTCGCTCTCTTTCTCACCCCCGATCTCTCTCCCAAGTCTCCTCTGGCCGTCTCCCACCCTCCCTCTCTCTCTCTCTTTCTCCCCCCCCCTCTCTCCTCTCGCGCTCTCTGTCTGCCTCCCTCTCTCTCTTTGTCCCTCTATGTCTGTCTCTCCCCCCGGCCACCGATCTCTCCTCCCGCCCTCTCTCTCTGTCTCCCACCCTCTCTCTTTCTCCGCCTCTCTCTCTGCGTCCCTCTCTGTCTGTCTCTCCCCCCGATCTATCCCCCCGACACTCTCTCTGTCTCCCACTCTCAGACTCTTTCTCTATCTCTCACCCTCTCTCAATCTCTCTGTCTCCCACCCTCCCTCTCCCAACCTCCCACACTCTCTCTCTCTCACTCTCTATGTCCCTCTCTGTCTGTCTCTCCCCCTAGCCCCCGATCTCTCCTCCCGCCCTCTCTCAATGTCTCCCACTCTCTCTCTCTCTCTCTCTCTCTCTCTCTCTGTCTCTCTCTCTGTGTCCCTCTCTGTCTGTCTCTCCCCCCCGACACTCTCTCTGTCTCCCACCATCTCTCTCTCTCTCTGTCTCCCACTCTCAGACTCTGTCTCTATCTCTCACCCTCTCTCAATCTCTCTGTCTCCCACCCTCTCTCTCCCCGCCTCCCTCTCTCTCTCTCTCCTCTCAATCTCTCTCTCTCTCTCTCTCTCTCTCTCCCCGTCTCCCCCTTGTCTGTTTTAGATAGAGTGAGACAAAGAGAGACAAAGAGAGAGGTAGAGGGAGACAAAGATTGAGAGGGGGGAGACAGAGACAGGACGGGAGAACCAGAGAGATAGAGAGAGAGGAGGGGGGAGACAGAGACGGAGACTGTGGAGACAGAGAGAGAGATAGACGGAGGGAGACAGAGACAGAGAGACGAAGAGGATTTGAAATTTTTTAATAGTTTATAATTTAATGTTAATTTTTTTGTCAATTGTCTTAGTTTATTTTGTCAAAATTGTTGATAAAAGTGACAGCGGTCTTCGAAAAATAGCGAATTCTTGAAGAATTATTTAAATTTCAGAAGGTATAATTTTAGATTTATTGTAATATTTTTAATAGTTTGCAATATTTATTTTGTTCATATTGTTGTTACGTGGGGTGTATGATATAATTGAGACATTGTGTTGTTTGTTTTTTTGTTTTAAATATGATATATTATTTATGTTTTTTTTTCTATCAGAGATTCAGAAACATGTCTTCTGAAGACATAAGTTGGCAATATGGGAAGCCTCTAGGAATGGGGTCGAAAGGTAATTTTTGTTGTAAGGTAATGAAGGCGGGTGGTGTTACAGGATTAAAGAATCATTTGATTGGAGAAAAAGAACAAGATGTAACCAAGTGTCCGAGTTGTCCACCTGAAGTCTGTAAACAACTAAAAGAAGCTAAAGAAGAGGGGCAAAAAAACTATGAAACAAACGTCAAATAGAGAGCATATTATGGAAGAGTTGCATCAAATGGGAAGGAATGATGATGACGGTGAGTCTGATGATGATTGTGAAGAAGTGTCAGATCCTGGAGCTGGTACTAGTGGAACTGGTAAGAAAGCCAAACAGAGCATAACTGATTTTATGCGCCGTAATTCAAGTATGAGGATTGTTGAGCCACAGATAGAGTCTAGAAAATACAAATCTGATGATGCCAAACATCAAAGAATACAATCAATGTTGAGTAAAGAAAATTTAAAGAGTCTCTTGGAAAGATGGTATGAAAATTGTTTATATTCACATTCCAGCCAATATTGTAGGGGACCATCATTTCAAGAATAAGACAATTGAAACTCAACAACTTGGTCGTGGAGTACTTCCACTCACCCCTAAGGAAATCTTAGGGAAATATCACGATGAATTGGTTCTTGAAATGGAAGTTGAAATTAAGAAGTTGGAACCACATTGGGATGCACATAGGTGCTCTCTTTTATGTGATGGGTGGACAGGACCTACAAGAATGTCCATCATTAATTTCATTGTGTACACTGTACAATGCAGGTCATGTTGTTCTGCTAGACTCTGTCGATACCGCAGGAAAGGAAAAAAATCATGAATACATAATGAAGTTGATGGAGGACAAGGTTAAAGAAATTGGAAATGGAAGAGTTGTAAAGATTGTTAAAGATAATGCTAGCAGCTACAAAAAATAGGTAAATTGTTCTCTAATAAGTACCCTCTTTTTTGGACTCCATGCACTGCACATTATATTGATTTGATGTTTAAGGCTGTGACAAAGCACAACATGGTGAAGAAGGCCGTGGATATGGGTAGACTTGTCACAGGATTTATATATACTCATGATTGGATTGTAAATCGAGGGCGAAAACTTGTGGTCGAGATATAATTCGACTTGGAGCTACTCGATTTGCAACAAATTATCTTGCCCCTCAGTTTGGTGAGGGAGAAAGATGGCCTGCGGAGTTTTTCCCTTGGATCAGAATAGTCCAATTCTCGGTATAGCACCAGCCCAGTTGGAAAAAACGTGCAATAAATTATATGCACTCCTATGTTTTGGGATTATGCAAAAGATGTAATAAAAATTATGGAGTCAATGTATCAAGTTTTGAGAGTTATGGATACTGAGAGATATCCAAGTATAGTTTTAGTATACCATTCTATGATCATTATGAAGGAAGACATCAAGGTATCTTCTCTAAGAAATTGGACTTGGGTACATAAGATTATTGATGAGAGATGGCTAAAATCTATTGATGCACCTGTCTACAAGGTTGGTAAATACTCAACTTTGAATTTTAATAGTTTTTCTCTTTCAATTTAGTCTTATTTATTAAAAGACATAATGAATTCTTTCCTTGACGATTTTATATGATCGACATGATTTCTTAACCCCAAGTATCAATATAAGTAAGAATTGGAGTATGATCGGGTATTTGATCAAGGCCATGCATGAAGTATTTGAGAAATTACTTCCTAAATCTAAGAGGAGAGCACAATTTGGCAATGAGGTAATTTTAAGTTATTTACATTAAGATCATATTTTTTAACACCGAGATGCTTGTTATATTTATCTTGATAGATTGTTAAGTTTAGAGATGCACTAGCCTCTTTCTAGACTAAGACTGCTATAACAAGTAGGGAAAGTATGTGGCCAGATTAGTAGTGATGGATTTGAGTGGTTTTATTTTCTTTGAAAGTGTGATGTTTTGAGATTTATTGAAATTATTTTTACTTAGATTACTTGATTTTCAGGTGAGTGGTGGAAGATGTATGGAACAAATGCTCCTACACTTAGACAACTTGCAGTTCGGGTTTTATCACAAACTGCATCAGCTACCTTGTGAAAAGAATTGGAGCACATTTGCCTTGATACATACAAAGCCTAGAAATAGGTTATCGTATACAAAGTTGAAGAAACTCGTGTATTGCTATTATAATATGAAGTTGAAGGTAAAGAGAATGGAGGGTGAGTATGGATGTGGAGGTGATCCTGAGGATGATCACTTGACTATTTCACCTTGTTGGATGAGAATGAAATGGATGATCCGGAGAACCCATATGCAGAATGGATTGCTTCCAACACTTTGGAAGAAGATGGCCGGCCATGTGAAGAAATATGTAATGCAGCACGAGAGGTAGGAATTGATGTAGATGTTGTGACACACCAAATTGTTGATGCATCTTCGAAGGCTGCTCATCACCATGACACCGATCCTCCTTCAGATATGGATGTCTCTAATCCTCATGATGATAAAAGTGATAAAGGAGATGATGGTGATGGAGGTGAGTTAGGTGGTGATGGAGGTGGGATAGGTGGAGATGAAGGTGTTGGTCACATGAGTCCATTCACAGAAGAAGATCATTTCACTAATGCTACTCAAGATGAAGATCATGGATCTGAGCCGGCATATGGAGGGTATCGAAGTTATCAACGTAGAAAGAATGATCAAGGCACATCAAGACAACATAGATTGTACGATGATGATGAACAAGACCTTTCACATACTTCCACTTCTATGGATCTCTCATTTGGACAAGCATATGGAGGCCATCAACACCAAGATTCATCAAGTTCATCTAATGTCTATAGATATGGGCATCCAACACATGAGTCATCAAGTTCGTCATATGGATATGGATCATACACTAATCCATATGCATATCCATATCGTGTCCCAGTTGTTGTACCTGTACCTAAAGTGACATATTCGTATCCCCTCTATCCACGCATTGGTGTGTAGGTTCACGTTTCTGTTCAAGATTATGATAGATATGTGAGAAAGTATATGCAGATGTATGAACAAAGGATGACATGGGAGCAATATTGTGCTCATGTTCAGAGTTATTACTTTAGACAATATGAGAGTGGAGAGATTGAGACGCACCGCTCTTCTTCTTATTATCGATAATTTTTGATGTATTCTTCAATTTGTGATTCATGTATCATTTTATGTATCTCTTTTTTGTTTGGTAAAATTGAGTTGTCAATTACAAAAACATGTTTGTGAAATTGAGTGGTTAGTATAAAAGAATTACGATTATTTTAGCAATAGAGTATACATATGAAAAAAAATGAAATCATCGAACCAGAACTCCCGAGATTTTTCTGAGATCTCTCTGAAATTTCTTCTCTCCAACCCCCCCCCCCGAGACAAAGTCGAGATCCGATATGGCAAACCATGACTGCTAGGAAGCCCTACCCTACCACTCAGTACTCCCCTTCAACTCCCTCCAGGGCGAGGATCGACGTGACTAAAGCTACATCTAGGTTACCCTCCAAAAGTAAGACCCAAAGGCACCAGCCCAACCACTGGATCCTACGAAGGATACATTCCAACAGCAAGGGAGGGACTGTAGCCACAAAGGCGACGGGCGGCAAGGTCTATTGCAACCGAGGCATAGGCGACTTGAAGGCCACTTCCGCATAGAATAGAGGTCTCCCACCATGTACTTCCGCCTTCCTACCGCCCTCGCGAAACCTCTGCATACGCCCCTCTCTTCCGCATGCCAAGCACCTCACCTGGCCTTTGCAACTAGAGACCATGAGCCCCTCCGAAGGCACCGGAAACAAACAGGCCTTGGACCTCGGAAATCCAGATAGAAAGAAGGCTTGACTGGCCGACTGAAGGCCCTGCCCCTGCAACCTTCAAAGAGGTAGGACTCCAAGCAACAGGGCTCACTGCCACCCGGAAGGGGACTCCGGATGCCCCCCCCCCCCCCCGTCACCCCGAGACGCCATGATGGGGGATGGTATGTGTTGAATCAATTTGCAAATTCAACCAACAATCTTAATGGCTATTAGAGACTTAAGTCATTAGAGACTCAAATCTAATGAGATTAAGTGAGATTAGAATTTAAATATCTTTGATATTAGGGTTTAAATTGCTTTCAAATTATGACAGCTAATGGAGAAATATAGAGAGATGAGAAAAGATTTGTATATGATTTTTCTTGATTTGGAGAAGGTGTATGATCGAGTACCGAAAGAATTGATTTGGTGGACATTAAAAAAGAAATGAGTCTCTCAAGGATATGCTGATTTGGTTAAGGATATATACGAAGGTGCTATTACTAGTGTTCGAACTATTGCTGGAGAGACTTGTGAATTTTCAATTTCTATAGGTTTGCATCAAGGTTCTGCACTAAGTCCGTATCTTTTTGCCTTAATTATGGATGAAGTAACAAAACAATTACATGATGATATCTCTTGGTGTATGTTATTTGCAGATGATATTATCTTAATTGATGAGAGTATTAATGCTTTAAATGCTAAGTTAGAGCATTGGAGGCATGCCTTGGAGTCAGAAGGTTTTAAAATTAGTAGGAACAAGTCAGGGTTTATACATTGTAATTTTAGTAATGGGAGAGTGGTACAGGAAGACATGATTCTAATTGATGGACATAACATTCTGAAGAATAGTAGCTTTCAATACTTAGGGTCTATTATACAAGAGAATGGGGAGATTTATGACGATGTTACACATAGGATTAAGACAGACTGGTTAAAATGGAGAAGGGGATCAGAAGTCCTCTATGATCATCGTATGTCTATGAAACTCAAAGGGAGGTTTTATAAAATGGCTGTGAGACCTGCTTTGTTATATGATACCAAATGTTGGGAAGTACGAAAGGAACACATTCACAAAATATGTGTAGTAGAGATGAGGATGTTGAGATGGATGTGCGGCAAGACTAAGAAAGACAAGATTAAGAATGAGCGTATCCGTAAGGAGGATAATCCCAATTGATAGCAAAATGAGAGAAAACAGACTCAGGTGGTTTAGACATGTGCTTCGTCGCCCTAACTCAGTATCGGTTAAAAGATGTGACCGCCTCTTAGTGGATACTAGTAAAAGAGCTCGGGGAAAGCCTAAAATGAGATGGTGCAATGTTACTAGGAAGAACATTAGTTTTTTGGGTTTAAATCTGAATATAGCACTTGATAGAAATCTTTGGCGGAACAGAATTCATGTAGCCGACCCCAAATAGTTGGGATAAGGCTCTGATGATGATGATTATGTGAGATTAGGGTTAAACCTCACTTGATGTAGTGAGATTGGGGTTTAAACCTAAAACTGAGCCCTAATAACTTGAGATTAAGGTTACATCTTTCTTAAAACTTTAATGTACATGTATTTAAAGGAACTGGCTCCCAAACATTGGAACCAACCGGCTCCCTATCTGAATCATAACCAGTCCAGGGACCGGTTCTGGTTCTGCAAACCTTGACCTTGGTACCACAAAAAACAAGCCAACCTTGTGCCAAGAACAACGATTGACAACTACTATAGATGTGCCACTTCGCTGCATCCGATGCTAGATATTTAACTTTCAACCATGTGGATGGTCCCCAAACTACTGTCGCAATACTGAACCCATTTCCTCCACCTGTAGTAGGCAACTCTTTGTTTTGTCCACCTCCATATCCACTGGCCCTCTTTCTATTGCTTCAACAACTGTAGCTTTACAGAGTAAATATTCCCATAAGCTTCTGTGAACCCAAAGGTAGTATAGATAAATAAATAATGCAAATATGAAATAAGGTAATAAGAAATAAGGTAAAGTCCTAAGCCGATGGCAAAGGCATCTTTCTGTCTATCAGAATCATCTCCATCACCATCATCTACCCATCAAGTAAGGGTTGGTTAACCAGAAGAAAAGTCTGTGACATCGACACAATACAAAATGTGCCAAGTATCTAGTCAAAGAAACTTCGTAAAGAATGGAACTATATGGAAATCCAATGACATTAGCAAGCTGTTAGAAAACTACTTACTAGATTTTGCAAATCTCAAACAAACAGGATGAAATCCTCAAAGGCTCCCACAGATATTAGAAAAGCTTAGAAAATGAAGGGAGGAAGAAGGTCTCATAGAGGATAAGTGATTTTCCAGCTCTACCAGCAAAGCATAGGCCAGACGGTGAACAAAAAGTCAGAAATACCATCCTACTAAGCAAAGAAGGTCAAAATTGGTGATATCATTGGCTACGGTTCAGAGGGCTTTTAATTGCAAGAACAGGTGGAAGTATTAAAAGTCATGTTCTCTAGATATCAACGGCATCCACAGTTATAGATTCAAAAGAAATGCTTAACCTGTCTTAAGACATATTTCAACCCCGAATACATGGCGGAGATAGAAGAGACGCTAGAACAAAGAAACTGTAGACCGGGAGTAAGACCATGTGTCTTTGAAACATGTTCCAATATAACTCTACCAGCTTGCCTCACATCCTGCAAAAAAGGAGATAAGTATAAATTAACAACGAGCAGAGATCTCTCTTCCCTAAAGGTCATAGAAAGGATAATCTATAGCTTAGCAGTTCTACTCCATTATAATTAGTATATAAATTCGATAAGGCCATATATTAGCAGTCTTACATCATGAGGATCTACAAGCAACAAGATCAAGCTCTCTGCCATTTTGGGTTCCCAGGTAAATTGCTTTTGAAGCTCACGTTGTACCATTTGGATCACAAAATGTATTGCACACCTAAAACAAACTTAAAACAAAGAGTTGTCAAAATAATTTGTAGCTATGAAACTAAAAGTTTAAAGAGAGTAAAAAATGAAATGTCCAGACTACAAATTTCAATGTTTGATTCAGATAAAGAAACACAGAATTTATTAAAAAACATTATGAACCTTTTGAATGCTCTTATTAGAGGGATGCACAAAGATGATGCCTTAACTGAATTTTTTGACTCTCTTCCTTCTCCACCATCATCTGAACCACTAGGTACCTCCCATACAAGTGAGCTTAATATCTCTCCAGCATATGTTGTCAACCAATCTCTTAATGGGACTTCATTTGCCACATTAGAATCAGGATCCACCACGGAAAAATGGGATAAAGCCCACACAACAGCCTTGGAAAAGGATATTGGTAAAATAAAGGGATCTATTTCAACGAAAACATCAAGCCATAGCATGGGTACACATCTCCACTCTATGCATTCTTGAGAGGCAACTTTTTGCTGGACACTGAATTCACTCCAGCAGCTGATTTCAATTTCCTCAGCACCATGTGAAAAAATAATATCATCTTCATCACAATTGAAATCGGTGTACACAGTCATATCAATACTTGACTCTGAATGATACTTCAATGTTAGAGATACCAAAGCAGCAGCATCAGAGACTATGATAGTTTGCATAAGATCAAATGCTGGTTGACGTAGAGAGCTGTGAAGTGATGAATCCTTCAAAGAATAAACCAAAGATGGGCCCCTGCTCAACACGTGAAGATTCGTATAATTGAACAATATAGTTCGTGTACATGAGTTTATAATTTCCAAAAGTACACTTTAAAATTTCCAATGAGAATGCATGGACATATTCCCCTCAGATGCTACTAAAATTTAAGTAAAATATAAGAGAAAAATTCTGCTTTCATATGTTTTAATTTTAGAAAACTGAAGGAAAATCCAACTTAGCGAGTTACCGGGTAATCAGTGATGTCTTATCACACATGCAAGCACATATCGCATGTACAGAGCCATGCAGCCACACTCCCAGAGTAGAAAGACTTGAGACAACAAGGCATCAAATTCTATAAATAGTTTAAAGTTATCAAGTTTCAACAGATTGTTCAAATGACCATACCCCAAGTAGAACTTAAAATGTTTGCACCTGGGGCTGCTCAAAAGCCAAGTTGAATGACATAGCACATACCTACAGTCCTCTGCAATTTTGCAAAAGTAGCCTCTGCTAAATGGTAGTAAAGATAATATGTTACAGTCCTTTGAAAGGATATATTTCATTCTATGTTAGACTCTAAACATGGAAACTACAGCTTGCATAGTTCAGAACCAGATTATTGCTAGTCGCATTGGACCAGTAAAGATACGCTTGCCAAGATTCAGAACCCCATATTAAAACACTAGTTTAGCTTACTATTAGAAGCTTGGGAATGGGAAGAGCAAGTTCCATAACAGTGCAGGAGGCAATTGAGAAAATAGTAAGATAAACATGCTAACAACCAAACATAGAAACCAGCATATGCATGCTTCATGAACAACAATGTGAGCATTTGTGTGCACATGTACCTCGCAAGAAGGAAAATTCATTTTTCTCCTCAAATATGCTGCCATCATCAACCAAAATGATGTAATTCTGGTGATGTAAAGCAAATTGAAGGACAAAGTAAGTTATTCCTGGACTGACTCTGGGCTAACCCCGGGTTCCCTGTTCCAGCCCCGATAGCAGAACCAGGGCAGTTAACCCCGGTTTCCAGCTTTTGCCCTTGTTTCACATGGGAGGGCGTCCTCTTGCCTGGCCGTACGTCTTTTCCACCCCCTCCCGGGTTTCCACACTCCCAACTTCTCTTCTGCTCACTCTGATTTGCTTAAAGCTCCCAATCATGGCAGAGGGTTCCCACACCATCGAGGACACGGTTGACTGCAACCCCCTCACCGCACGCACGCTGGTCTGCGCAGGCATCCAGTACATGTTTGGCGTGGTGAACATCTCTGTCACCACCCTCGCCACCCGTGTCATTGCCGCCACTCCTCGCCTTCCACACCAAGCAGTTTGTCGGCTACGCCGCCTCCACCTACGGCTACCTCACCGGCCACCCCGGCATGCTGCCCACCATCTCCGGCCCCAGCTGCATCCACAGCCTCACCCGGTTCTCCAACGTACAGGCCAACACCTGACCGATGGTGCTGATCTCCGGCTCCACATGGAGGCAGTGAAACCCTTTGTGAAGTTCTCCGCCAAGGCCACGGAGATCGCACAGATCCTGCACCTCGTACAGAAGGTCCTCTGCCATTCCGTGACAGGTCAGCCGGGCAGGTGTCAACTGGACATTCCTGATGTATGTCCTCCACCAGACGATCTCAGAATTGAAGGCCAAGTCACTCTTGTCCGAGCCAGAGGAGCCCCACATAAGGAGGGGGGAGTGGGGAATTACGTTTGCAGTGAACCAACATAGTGAATCTTCCAAATACAGGAACCCGAGGACATTCTGATTGTTTGCTATTCTTAATAAATTCAGAATTTGTTTTCATCAATAGGTTTGTTGAGTCTTGGTTATTTCTAAAACAAGGGGTCCCATTGAAAGTCTTGTGGAACACAACCATATGCAGGGTGAGGCACCAAGCAAGTGGGTTGGCAGTGTTTCATGTGAAAGCAGGGGTACAAATGGCTATTACCCACCAATTCATGTCAAATCCAACACCCTATTACACCTTTTTGCAACGAATTACAACTTTTTCAAAGTGGGTTAACCCACCTACTCCAACTGGATAAATCCATGTGCAAACAAGCTCTAACATGAATTATTCTTGGGTAACTTATCCCACTGGGACAGAAGAGGATAACCCCAACCCTTTACCAAATAGGGCCCAACTGTCCAAATTAAAACTGTGGCGCAAATATTACTGTTAAAAAGATTATTTGAAAGCAATAACTGAGGGATCACAATAGGATTGTTTCAGGGAAATCATTCTAAAACTTCTCTGTCAAATCCATCCATGCAGCCGTGGCAATAAATGTGGACAAGCAAAGCTTAAAGGTGCAACACTTATGGCCAACTCATAAGGAGCAACTAGTAGGTTTTCCCACCTAAAATATTATGTAATATTGGTTAACACTGAGTATGGATAAAAATGCCAAAATTCAGTTTCACGTGTGGATCAACTGATTCAGATGTTTTTCAGGGCAAGCATTCATCCAAAATCTGCCCAATTACAATTCTTACAATAGGATTGAACTGCCCATTTCTCTCAATCTCAGCTTGGATCCAAATCATGTCAGTATGAAATCTGCCAATCCATGCAAAGATAAGTCCATTATGGACTGAAAAAAAACCTCCCTTTGGGGCAATTACAATAAGCATTTAATGAATTAGCCTCAGCAAATAGGTTGTGTGATACTTTGGTAGCAATCGGTTAAAGGAATCCAACACCACATCGGAGCATCATTTACACAATAAATTGGCCATGCGTTGATGGACTAACCATGATGATAAAATTACCCAAAAGGTATGGACTTAAAACCATGAATCGTGACTGATTGGATAGCTGCAGAAAGGGGGAAGGGGGAGAAAAGGAAAGAAAAACAAAAGAACACTCAACTCTTGCAATCTGAGACTCTGAGCATGGGCTACTGCCCCATGCCACATGTTTGATTGTATCCTGTAATCCACAGCCCAGAAAAATCCATAAAATGGATGTTTCTCCCTGTCTGTCTCTTTTTTTAAAATATTCCTTGCCACAAATGCTGCAGCTGTTTTGACCTCCACAAACACAGCAACATAAAACATGTGCTACATCTAGCAGTATAAGCCACCAATAGTAACACATGTTTGATCATGTACCCGATGTTCAACAGATACCACCTGCAATTGCCTGATGAACCATGACTGCACCCTGAACACGTTTGGCATGAAGCCGGACTAGACCCACCATATGTTTTTTTCTGCCAATGCATATGCATAAATACTTATTTATTCTCAATCTAAATTGTCATTTGACAGTAAAAGCATATTTTCCTATTTTTTCTGCTTGTAATGTGTGAAAATCAGCTGAAATAGGCCAGATTCAGACTAGGTCTATCAAGATCTATTTTGAGCTGCCAACAACAATCAACTCTGAAGTTTCGACACCCTAATAAAGATATGGAGACGCTGAACATAATGAATTTGAAACTATTTTACATTGAACAACAATAACACAAGCATTTGCACAATGATGCATCTAGATGTTTAGGTTTAAGCAGTAAAATAAGTGATAATTGTTTATAGGTAGGCCTTCCTGACTAAATCTGGTATTGTAGATAGCAACAGAACGCGTCTATAGGGGAAAAAATAAAGTCACATGGTAACAAATAAAAAAATATGTTCAGTATATACCACATATGTGCACATTCAGATGGTGGGCAAGGAGGATTCATCGTGTACCCTCGGTGCACAATAAGAAGAGCAATCTGAAATAAAGACCAAGGTAGTTGAGATCCACTTGAATCTATGAAACATCGGGAAAAGTGGAACATAGACTTTAACCAGCAACATTATTTTTTTTATTGTATAGGTTATGCAAGGAAGTAACTAACCTTGCAAGCATTTTTCCTCATCAAACAACTAAAATTACCGCTATGTGTTACTTGATGGAGAAGGAAATACAGCACATGTCTTCTTTGCTTTTCATAATCACCATCTTGCAAAGCTTCAAGAGACTAAGCAGACAATTTAGGCCGTATTAGTGAACTTATACAGTAAGGCATCAATATTGCAATAAGAAGAACAAAAGAAAACCCTCGAAAAGAAGGTTTTCTGGAAATAAATATGGTAATGGTGAAACATGCCTGCAAAAACGGCAGAAAAAGATCAAAAATCTCTTTGTGGCTTTTTTCATTACGTGTATGAAAAGACTGACCCAATAGAGTGTTGCGCATCACACTTGGTGATAATGTTGTCCTCAACCAAAGTTTACAGCCTAAACAGAAAGAAAAATGATACAGGATCTTTCAGCTTGACCATATAATAAACTTTGCCACCATGTAATAAGCAACCAAGAGACATACCAAGCATTTCAAAGAGAAGCTTTAGGCAAGTAACTGCATAGGAGAACTCAGGAGTATCATCACTGACATGGTTCAGTACGATACTCAGAAAAATGGGATACTTCTCCAAAATCCCTTCTTCAAAAGCTGGTGCCTCTAGAAACCCAAGCCTTCAAATTACAAAATATACCCTCAGATAATGGCCTAGAATGCTGAGAGGAGTAACATTCAATACCACGTATAAGCAAATGACAACCTTCAAAAAAAGTATAAGCAAATGACAATACAAAACCTGAGGGACTTGGGATTTTTTTTTTTAATGGTTAGTCACGTTCATCTCAGTCAGTCTGGACAGCTCTCCTTCAGCGGACAGGGATTCTATGAACACCCACCATCAAATTGGATTGCTGATCGACTGGCGCAGACAATGGTGACTTGGGAGTGACAAGCATGTTTGTTGGATGGTGCTTCATGTGCTCAGAGCAAGAGCAGAAGAACAGATCAGATTCTTTCCTTCATTGGTGACTTAAGTCAGCTACTAGGCCAGATTTTGGAAGGGATGGATGCTGTTACTTCTTATTTAGTTGAGTAGTCTTTGTACATAGCTCAAACAAACCATCTTGATGTGGATGTAGGGTTCTCTTCTGAGCCACATCTTTTTTGTATATGCAGGGATCCTTTGAGTGAGCGGTGTGAATGGGATTTTTTTGGAAGGCCTGGCGTATTACTCTTTTTACATAATTGTACACTTTTTTTCTTTTTTTTGGGCTCCCCTTGAGTAAAGCCATCCACTTAAGATCAACCCCAAATCACCGATAAAGTGGACTCCCATAACTCCTCTCTTTTCCTTTTGTTGGGGAATAGATAGGGATTTCCCTTCGGGCATGCACATTTTGTATAGGGATTGTTTTGGGAGCTGACTGTTTACACTTGTGTATCCCTTCTCCTATTCATTTAGTACAATTGGGGTACCATCCACTTTTCAAAAAAAAAAAATGGGCCGGCCAAACATCTCGTGAACATTTCAGAAAAATCCTCTATTCTGTAACAAAATTGGTGATACAACCTACTTCTTTTTCAATAAAATCAAATCAGAAAAGAGGATTAAATCATAATAACAGAAATAAGACCAGCATGGCACTACACGGGGAAGATACAAACAACATGGCATTAGTTTCTTTTTCCCCTTAGAAGATGAATTCCATTTGCCCATCTCCCAAGTCATATGCATATGTTAAATTTCAGGAAATTCTCTTGCATCAATTTCAGTGATTCAGATACGTGTCTAAGCAAGGTTGCTTTTCAAACATACGGGCTTATAGCTCCCATGTAACATCCTTGTCCTTTCAGAAAAAAAGAACCGCATTAATCTGCACCTTCTTGGATATTATTCTACCTTTTTTCTATTTCAAATAGGGAAAAGGAGGATTGTACCACCAATTTTATTGCAATAAAGGAGGTACATTTTTTCTATTGAGGTACATTTGATTTTCTGAAATGTAAGTTGATGATAAATTATCCGAGGAGTTTTCTATACCTAGTAATGCAGGAGTGCTGGGCATCTGCAGCTTGGTCGTTATTATTCATGGGAAATCTCATGCCTTCGGCAGAGTTTCTTTGTATGCTCTCTTTGGGTAGTGGAAATCTGTTTTATACATATTGCATTTTCTGTTTTATCTAATATGTTATTTTCTAGAACAGGTTTAGCAGTTAGTTGTTTGAGGCAATCAATCTCAAATTCCTCTGGCCCTGTCTGGATCATGCCAGAAGGCTTTAGACAGCATTCCCTGTGCAACCATTGGTTCCACAGTTTGCTGCCGAGCAGGGCCTCTAGTGATGGTTTATAAAAGCATCTCACCTCAAAATTCTTGCATGCAACTCCCTTTAATAATAAATAAAATTAGTGGAATGTGCCACCAGTTTATCAAGAAAAGAGAGAAAGAAGAAGTGGATTTGCAAGAAAAAATGAATTAAAATCAGTTACAATGTTTTAATTCCAAGCCACACAGTTAGCCGTTCATGCTGAACTCTTGGCCTAGAAGCCTCTGAACTTGAAGGCAACACCTCTATCTCCAAAAGCCCAATGTATTTCTTCAACAATGGTTGCAAGGGTTCCAAATCTGTTGCCCGCCTAAACACAAGACAAGCAATGATACCCCACAGTGAATGTCAAGTTGCAAAGACAGGAAATCTTCAATATCTATTAAAATTAATTTTAAAGTAAGCATCAGCAGAGTGCATAAAGTAAGCATCAGCAGAGTGCATAGGTGCATAGCTTATACAATATTCTATTTATTAATTACTTCAATAGACCAAAATGTCAAAAGAGGTGAGCAGGAAAAAGAGAGGGGATTGACCTGTCTGAAACATGCTAACATGGCGCATGACAAGATACAATGCAAAGAAGCAAATAAATATGCTGAGAATTTACACGGGGTGTTCTCTCTATGTATGTAAGTTATTTAGCAGGTCACATATTAAAATCCCTAGCATATGTATTCCCTAATAATTAAATATATAAAACAGTATGATAAACACTTTCAAAATATAGAAAACAGCATGATAAATATCGTAATCATCCCAATTATCATCCAGATAACTAAAGTGAATAAAACCATCCATTCCTCACCAAATCACTAGTGCATCATCAAGAATATGTGAATTCCGTATCAATCATATATCCATTATGATGATCAACCATACATGTACTTTGAACTCGAACATCATACTCAGGATGGCAATTGGTAAGGTCAATGCAGTGCAGAACATGCTTGGCATTTAAGATTCATAATCATTTGAGCAATTAAACGTCAATAAGGAGGGGACAGAGACAGACTGGATGCGAGCTTGATCACAGAACAGAAGCTAATGGAAGATAATTACGGCTAGCAATATTCTTGTATGTTTAAAAATGGAGGGTTGACACGGCAATAAGGCAGTGTCTGGCAAAATCTGGGTATTGAAAATTCAAGACAAACGTGCAATATCATCAATACCCAATAATATTACCAGTATACATCAGTGAAACATTAACCTTAATCGAGAGAGGACATGGATGGCAGTTTCGGTTTCACGCGAAACACAATGAAATAATATTTTTGTTAGGATAGCAGGTCCAAAACTGAAACGTGTCGGGCCGAAATGCCCGAAACCAGGCGAACCCAATTCCTCCCGAAACATAACAAATAATATTTTTAAGTTTCAGACCTGCTACAATGAGCAGGTCCGATTTCGGATCGTCCAGAGCCGAAACCAATACGTTTCGGCCGAAACGTATCGGTTTCAGCCGAAACTGACATCCCTGAGAGAGAATGATGCAAAGGTTCAATTTATAGTCATCTCGAAGAATGATAGTAGATCTGCCAAGATGGTTGTGTATGCACGTGTGCATGCATGTATGTATTTTAAGGAAGACAAGCACAGCAAAACCAATTGATTTTCTGGCATTTCCTATGCATATTTTCAGTTCTTTCTTTTCTATGTACCAAATTTAAAAAAAAAAACAGTAGAGAAAAAGTGCATTGTCCTAAACTATACATCTTTTCAAAATCCCATACAAGAAATATCTCATCAACTTTTCACAGGATTTAGTGTGCTTTGCAAATCACATTACAAACCTTCAAATGGAATTTTTGACAGTTTTTTCAGATGTGTGAAATGTGATAATTAGTGCCAACTAAAATCAAAACTATTTCCTTCTAATTATTTCTATTTCTTCAATTGCTTTTCCTCTTCTTTTTCTTTTCCTCTTCCTTTTTTAGGGTGATTTGGGAGGGTTTAGAAATCTATTGTTGAACTTCAAATTGAAATATTACTTTGACCTACCTCAACTTTCCCATGGATTGTGCCAAACGAAGACCAATAGCTCGAGCTTTAGAACTCTTAAGGAAAAGGAGAGCGTACACTCCCTAAAAAGTAGCAGATAAGATAAGTATCCAAAACAAAAAGAAATTCAGACAATCAGAACAAAATGACAAATTCAACAAGGACACATATCCACAAAATCTTAACATGTTTCAAGGTAACAAAATACCAGATATTGTTGATGTCCAGATAGTTCTAATTCATGAGAATTATCAATTGCTTCAATAAAGACCTGGAACTCACTAGCCAATGATTGATCATCTAATAAAGTAGGAAACATTAACACCTGAAAATGGTTATAAAAAAAGGCATGAGATGATGGAAGTAGAAAAGCTCATTAGCATCAGAAGATTCAGAACAATTCACGGTTGCATTATTTTTTGAAACGTGGATGGTACCACAAGTATATATAAAAGAAGAAAGGGATGCACAGGTATCAGGTAACAGCTCTCAAAACCCCTTTACAAAAGGGACCACCGCACCAAAAAGGTGTTCCCAATTAACTCCCCAATCCCAAAAAAAAGGGAGGAGTTATGAGACTCCACTTTACATAATTGCTTTGCCCAAAAAGCCACTATCTCACAAACAAAAGAAAATAGCCTATCTTCCAGTCTTGCTTCCCTTTTGAAATTCGCGGTAGCATTATACAATACAGAGAAATAAAAGGGGTGTGCCTTGACAACTTTTATGCTGAAATAAGACAAAAGGAAAAAAGAAGTGAAATTCCTTGGACAATCATAAAAAGAAAAAAGAAAGGAAATTCCTTGGCAATCCTTTACATTCTAAGAGATAAGGAAGCAAATGAAAAGCGGCGCATACCTCAAACATGATGCTGACAACTTCAGAACTGTGATACTCAGGATCATACTCTCTTCTGGCCATTCTTGTATTAATCGCTTTGAGGTGTTCTACAACCCTTTCTTCATCAAGACATTGTAAAGTTTTAAGAAGTGGTCCAACAGTATCAGACTCATACTCAATGTTGAATGTTTCCTGAGCTTGATGGTGTTGACAAACACACTGGGTGCACTGTCCAAGTTCTAGAGAGACTCTTTTCCATAGCAGTTTGAGAGGTGAGTCATTGCATTTATCCTTGAAGAAGTCATGAAAGGTTTCTATAAGAGGTCCCATCAACTCGCAGCAACCACACCAGATATGAATTTCCTTTGGCAAATGAATCAAGAGGCTAAAGGCATCTGCAAACCTGAAGAAAGAAAATGGGATAAATGGTGAACGTTGGAAAGAAATGATCAAATGCAATACTTACACATCATTGCAACAGAAAATTGATTTAGGTGTTGTTTGTTTTGATGTAATTCTCAAGTTTTAGAATCATCTGTTTTAAAACCAAAGTATTTCTCTATTTTAAAACCAGAACTATTTTGTTTGAATGACCGTGAAATAAAATAAGATTTCTTTTTGGTTAGTTGTGATTTCGACTAATTTTTCTCCGGTTCAAGTTTTTGGTGGATATGGACGGTGAACCATAACAAGAGAATCTTAGTGCCATGTGGGATCACATAATCCAATTTACACTAATTTACAATCAAACGAATGACTGGAGAACATTGTAAAATAAAAACAATTACAGAGTTTTACAGTGTTTTACGATGAAACAAACAAACCTTATTCAGCGTATGATTCATATCACCGAACCACCAACCAAGAAAGCTAGTGTTTTTACTCATGACAGTGTTGTTCTGGTAATAAAAACCAAAAAAACGTCCCTAAAGGTGTTATAACAATGACCACTGAGGTTTAGAAAAACAAACCGCACAATAGCAGTTGAGTAGTGAAGGATTACTAAAGTGGATGCATCATCTTCGCTGACATTCTTATCTTGGATAAAGAGGTGGCAAGGACATTCTGCAGCAATGGGGATACTGTGCCCACCCCATGTTTGCATGAAGAAGCATTTCCGGTGGTGGAGTTGATCCAAGATTCAAAACAAAGACATTACCCCATTCGCCCTCAGAAATGCTGCTAATAGTAGTCCTCTCTTCCTGGGGGGTGACAAGTGAAGAGAACAATTGTACACGCGCCATGAAAGGGAACCCTCTTTTTAGCTTCCCGGGTTGCGGGGCAAAGGCTTCTCTTCCACCACCAAATCCCTGCCATATCCCCCAGCCCTTCATCGATCATGTAATCTCACTCCGACATAAACATAGGCAGAATGTTGGAACAAACCCCCATTTGATACAAGAGCACACCCGAGAACACTTTCCCGCTTCAAACTCTGTTCAAGAACCAAGAAAAGAATCCTAGGAACAACTAACGAGAGAGGATGAAGTGAGAAGGAACGAACCATTCCTCTTTGGACCGATGGACCCGTTGCCGGCTCGACGACGGCATCGGGAACCCGCCGCCCTCGTCGTCCTCCTCCGCCTCCGCGTCCTGGATTGCCCGCAAGCGGTCCAGGAGCTCCATCCTGATACAGGCCCTCTTCCCCATTGCCGATCTGCGGGAGATGGAGCGGTAGGGAGAGGGCGAAATTAGGGTTTCGGGGTTATCCCTTCCCCATTACCACCGCGCCACGGCGAGATTGGGAAAAGGGGAAGGCCGGCGTTTCCCACCCTTTTTTCACTCTTGAAACGCCCGTCGGCCCCGCATCGGTCTCTCGCCCAACTGAGGTGTGGCCCACCCGGGGATAAACTTCTGGACGCGTCTCAAGGGTACATCAGAGCCTCGTGGACGTGGAAGAGAAAGAGCGGAACCGTGAGGCTTTTGCGGCTTTGCCCCCGGAGTTTGGTGATAATTAATTAGAAGGCTTTTGGAGATAATTTCATACATTCGTAAAACAAATTGCATATTCTGCTCTATACTCTCAAGTTTTTATCGTCGCTTAAGTAATATTATCCAAGATTTGTCGACCCGGTCGACCCGGTCGACCCGGTCTCGACGCGGGATGAGTCGGGTCGGCCGGGTCGCACAGCGACTCGGTCCGTCCTCTCGGGCTCTCGACGCGTGATTTTTTAATTTTTTTAATTTTTAATAAAATTTTATTTAAAGATTAAATGTTATATATATTTAAAAATATTAGAATGTAAAGTTTTTTTATGATAATAGATCCATACTAATTTACACATAATTAATTATATAAAAATAACATATTACACCGCTTAATTAAACATCCGATTATATATAATACATAAAAAATTTATTTAAATTACTTAATATGTTAAAGTAAACAGTGACATAATAACGACATTCATTCATGAAGTATAAAATACAAAAACTCACTCATCCTCCTCATCTGTGAAGTCCGAATCCCAAAACTCACTAATCATCGTCATCAGTGAAGCCCGAATCTCAAAACTCACTAATCATCGTCATCAGTGAAGCCCGAATCCCAAAACTCACTAATCCTCGTCATCAGTGAAACCTGAATCCCAAAACTCATCATCAGATACATGAGATTGATCACCCGTATAATCTAACTCTATCCTAGTGGGTGGAGGTACGTGTGGGTGAGACTGAAAATATGTAACCATCTGCACAAATGATGGGTCGTGTGCTGCGGTAAGGGTACATGAAAATCTATAAAAAAAAGTCCTCACTACATCTATAGCTTCAATTCTATCATGTGCGACTGGTGCTGCTCGAACTCTGGACGTGGAGGAAGATCTTGCTCCACCCTGTGCTCGTGGTGGGGGTACCCGGGACGTAGAATAAGATGTCATGGGTGTGCTACGAGAACCGTATCTATCCTGTAACTGTGTCCGAAAGGAATGTCGGACATATCCCGAAACTCGGTCGCATGCACGAATATCGCGTCCCACTCCCGCCAGGTGCTCCGCAAACCTGTGTATGCTGGTGACGCGATGTTCGCAGTATCTACAGTGCACATGTCCATCACCCTCAACAGAGTATCTATGCTCCCACGCAGGGTGACGCCGTCCGTCCATGATGATCTGCAAATGATGTAAAAGTTTACATTAGTAATTTCAATGATAAGTACAAAACTCAAGATATGAAGAAATTTACAATTAATTATTAGTTAGTTATAAATATAACCAAATGATACATACTCATTAAGAGTATGGACCCAAATTGGGCCAGTGCCCATCTCCAAACAAATGATACATACTCATTAAGGGCAGCACACAAGCCGCCACGCCGATTCCCCATCCCAGAGAAAGCGGGAAACCTCCAGCCCTATGTCGGATAACTAGACTCGCAGTCCAAGGCCAAACACCTGGCCCACGAGGGAATCACAATCCAAAGAAACTGGCGACATGCGGGGGAGAGCCCACCGCACACACACCGATACACGGTGACTCGATCGAGCGTTAACACGAAAGCCCGGAATACGCGGAGTCACCCGGACCCACCACACCTACGGGCATGCTATTCGAGATAACATGGTCCTCCCGACACCCTCAAAACACGAACACAAAACTCTCGGGGTGTCTGGGATACTCACGAAACCGCAAGTCGACCATTGGGTCCCAACCGGGCCAACAAGGGACCTACACAACGCGAAACGATCGCGGAGAACACGAAAATACACCTCGGTGCAACACAAAGCCTGACGGTCTAACCTTGGGCCGTCACAGTCTGTAACGGTCCAATGCTGGACCGTCACAGCACCCAGGCGGTCCAACGCAAGAGCGCCACACGAGAGGGGAAACAACGGCTGTAACGCACCCACCCTGGGGCGTCACAGTCTCTAACGGACCAAGCCTGGTGCGTTAGAAGACGGAACAACACAGGCTGTGACGCTCACCCCTCGGCGTGTCACAGCGTCTGACGGTCCTACCTGGGCGCGTCAGAAGAATGGGCTGCGTCAGCTCTGACGCTCCCACTCGGGCGCGTCACAGTCTCTGACGGTCCTACCTAGGCGCGTCAGAAGACTCGTGACCCCAACGGTCTGAAAACACGAGAAGGCACGTAGCGGTCGAACCCAGGCGCGTCACAGAGCCGTGGCGGTCTATCGAGGGACCGTCACACCCACAAGCCACCAAAAGGCTAACGGGCCATGTGACGCACCCACCCTGGGGCGTCATAGGCTGTGACGGTCACTGGAAGGACCGTCACACCCGTCCGAGCGTGAAACGGCGGGAAACAACCCAAAAATCGGATCCATGCCCCGATCACCCCCGGGTGATGGGGAAACAAAGGGGAATCCATCCCCAAGCCCCTAGGCATGCATCTAAACCCCTGGATCGGCCAAAAATGCCGTAAAACGAGAGATCCGGCTCACTCCCCCAAAACATGGATTTTCCCTAAAATGCGAAAATAAACCCGCTCGGCTCGTCACGGCCTACAAAACTCGCGGGAAAGGGAATGCACGAGCTGGGGGTCCATCTCCCTACCTCCACCGAAGAAACGACGCGCCGTGGACGCCGATCCACGAAGAAATCGCCGCGAAACCCTCGTCGGCTCACGAACGCGCCACCGAGCTTCGCCTCGCCTCCACCGCCTCGATCCTCGTCTGTCCTCGCCCGCATCCTCGCCCACGCCGCCTCCATCTCGCCCCCACCTCGCTCCGTCGGCCGTCGGAGAAGAGAGGGGAGAAAGAGAGCGTGAGAGAAGAGAGAGGGAGGGAAGAGAGAAATGAGAGGGGAGAGAGAAAAGGGTTAATATATATAGAAACCCTAAAAATTCCAGAAATTCAGAAAATTACGAAAAATTGCCTCCAGGATCCTCGGGAGGAGCACAACGCGCCGGTACAGTCCCGGAGTCGGAGAACGCCACGATTTGCGCTGCACAGAGTTCCGAAGGCGCATCAGGGAAAAACACGTGTAAAAGATAAAATACTCTCCGAGACCCACTAAAAAGATCCGAAAAAAAGTCTGGGGCATTACAGCCCTCTCCCCTTAAAGGAATTTCATACTCGAAATTCAGAACAAAGACAGGAACATAGGGGAAGAACACTGAACCAACTGACAACGCCGTTAGAGCCCCAGCACAGAAAATCTCGATTCTCACGAAAACACCGATCCTGAGGGACACAGCTAGACTCACAATCACAAACAACACCTCGCTCCACGCGCCGTGCACACCGGCCATCAGAGCAGGCATATACCAAAGGACACAGTCCGACGTCACCTCAGTCACAATGAAAGCCACTCATGGCACCGCTGCCACCATCTCGCCCACCGAGGAAACACACCCTCGACACGATAAACAGCTACCGATCCATCCTATGGTCGGCAGACCAATCGCGCATCAGCTTCACAACCAGCTAACAGGTCGCACACCCTTCTCAAGGGAACAACCAATACATAGCCTCCATCGGCTCACACAGCCATCTCGACAGACCGCAACCAGGACATCAGCTCAGCACCAAGAATCACCTCACACCTGGCAAGCTGAAAGCCAGACATATCACTGTGCCAACTCTGCCAAAGCCCAGAAGATAAACTTCGACAGAGCCCAGATCACGTCCGGGAAGGCACATCATGGAAACGACCACCAAATGTCTCACCGATACACGGCCCTTACCGCTCACGATGCACAACCAACAACATCTTCTGTCTGTGAAAAGACCATCCACTGGTCACCAGGTACACGTCAACGGGGAACCTCCACCGGCCCAATAGGCACGATCCAACTCACAGTAGGCCATCCGCTGACTCACACAGAGACAATTACCACAACTCGAGCCACACTCCTCTCGGATTCCGCATCCGATCTCGAACATCGCGTCAACTCGACCCTCTCGGGGAGCACGATGAAACCAGATGACAAGATCTTGGTGTCCTCAGTCATCACCTCACTCGACTCATGCTCACAGGGGAACCATCCCATGCTAGTCGCCAAACCAGGGATAACCATTGCGACACCAACGTCCCGTCAAGGACCACTATCCGACGCCAATCTCACAGCAACCTGGTCGCCAACGCTGCGGCCAATACACACGGGTCCACAAGCAATACACATCTTACCGTGGTCGACTACGAGACTAGCCTTACCAGTCACTCACAGCTACCAACCGGAACCCAAAATCTCTTAGAGATCACTTCCTCAAAACACGATCTCAACCGAGGACACAACCTCCAATACAAGTCGGGCACCAAGCCACCGACTCTGACCAACACGTCCTCGACCTCCGTCAGGCGACATCCTCAACAACCCCTTCCAGGTCTAACACCGACGCCTGACACGACTTCCATCACAGGAATATGGTACTCATGCGGCACACTTGCCAACATATTCCCCAACACTCCATCATGCCAGTGCCAAGAACTACGATATCTCGGGCAACGGCACGACAACAACACGTTTCACACCGAGGAACTAATCCTCCAATGCTCAACACAAACTCAGGAATCCGCCCGTAGCAACCACAGCTACGATCCTGAACCAGCGGGTCACAAGCCCACCAAGCTTCCGCTGCGCACTCTGATCCACGCGCGCACAGCCGAGAAAGCAAACACCGCCCAACCGACACTCGTCCTTCCGGAACAGCGCCAGCACACCCTCTCACGACAAGGGAATGGGCACGAGTTCTCACAGGCAACCACCTTGCCACGACAAGGAGCACGTCTCGCACGGACTTAATGACACACAAGGTCAACCAATCCGAACACACAATGCAAGACGACAAACCTTAGGCCAACACAATCTTTCCAACCAAATGAGAAACCAAACGCACTTCCGACCAACGGAAGAACTCCACGCTCGACCTGACCTCAAACCTCGCGCATGCTGGGAACAGCACCTTCCAGCACCAAGAAAACCATCACCACGTCAGGTCAATGCCTTCGACACACTCAGCGAGTGTCACGTCGGACCACAATCACAGCATCTCTCAATGCACCACCGCTGCAATTCCACGAACTGCAACACATCACGCCAAGAGCCGCAACACGAGCCATAACGACAACCGCCGACGCTCATCCTCGAGTCCCGAAACTCGCCGCGGAGCCTTCACATCTCAAGCCAACTCCAAGGCGGACACCACCCATCCACTGACAGAAATGCAGGGGCAAAGACTTACTGGGACACCACAGCCCAATACTGCCTCGAAATCCGCAAGAACAATCGGGATCGACACATCATTTCTGACGCCACAGAGCACGACAAGAACATCAGGCTCGACGAAATAGCAGCTCACCGAGAAGATCCTCCGCTCACCCGAGCACACTTCTCCACCAGAGCACCCGCTCCAACGCCTCAAACCACGACCTCAGCGCCTCATGGGCTGGATAAACCTTGATCTGAAGCGGCCCAAAATCGATAGCCCTCAGAGCACGCTCACGGCCACTTATCCACGAACAATCCTCTCCAGCCACCAGACCACGTTGCAGATTCCTCGAACACAGCACCGTGAGTTCACGCCTGCCAGCAACCTCTGCCCAAAGCAGCACAACCAGGGCCACCACCGATGAGGGAGAAGGCTCTCGACCTCGATCCTTAGACCCCATGCTGGCATGAAAGTCGCGGACAACAACCACCTTCACAGCGCCGCACAGCGCACTCAAGCTCTCAAGCGAGAAACTAGGCAGAAATCGAACAAAAAATCCTAAGCCAGCTACCGACTGTACTGAACATTATGGAATCTGATCACTGCAATATTTCGAATTCCTATGTACGTCCACAACCTCTGCTCTGATAGCAGCTGTAGCGACCCGAGAATCCGGTTACCGGGAGAGACCCGATAACCCGAGACTCGAACCGCCGCCCACGAGTCGGAAGGGCTCGGAAGGGCTAAAAGAAGTGTGGAGGCACAAAGAAATAGGAAATAAAGCAGGACAACAATTAACAGAAATAAATAAACAACTACAGCTACAACAGAGTCCAGTCCAACAGAAAGTACAATCTAAAGCAGTAAAAACGTACTACATGCCGAGTGAACACTCGGCCTGGCGAACTGGCAACTGAGAACCTCCGCACCGCGCCCTCGAACCTCGAGGAAGAAGAACCGCCACACCTGAAAAGCAGGGAATGAGTCTCCAAAATAGAGACTCAGTAGGGATCCCGCAGAACCCCAACCGAAAACAACGGCAGTAGCAAAAAGGAAGGCTACAAGAGCAACCGCAACAGTAGGAACAGTAAACCCGGTGGCCGGTCGAAACCTGGCACTACAACTACTCCTACTGTACCGGAAACACACCCCGAGCTCACGGTCGGGGCTACCGAACTACACTAGTACTGCTTTCCGAAGTAAAAACCCACGGCAACCACGCCGTAGAGGCCTGTCTCCCAGAACGTGGCCAACCTGGACACGCTGTCCAAAGTGCAACCCTGACACCTGGTCACGGGTACCGCACGACAAGACGCAACCTCGGTAAAGTCACTAGCACTAGTCTCACGGCGCGAAAACCAACACACGCGCCACGGCGAAACAACCGAAAGTTCAACGGTCGACACGACCGAAAACCCGAAGGTCAAAGTCACGGACACTGACAGTCTGTCACTCTCTGTCCAGAACAGGAGTACCTCCCACTAGAAAAACGACCGGAAGCGTCCACTGACGTCTTACATCGCGTCACAAGTGTCTAGATACAACGCCCCGGGCGTGAGACTCGGACACGCAACAAGTACCACAACAAGGACTAGCTGGAGTCACGCTCGTCAGCGCGTGTCCTAAGCACCCAACTACGTGTGCACACACAGACCATCTGCTCTAGGTCGGGTCCTCTAGCTGGTTTTCCCCCCCACCGGACTCTGGTGGCAAAGGTAAGGGACCCTACGGTAACCAGCCTAAAAACTGCCTCTCACCGGTGTAGACACGCCAAAATTGACGTTACCGTGAGTACATCTCATATTACCTTGTAATGTCCCAATTTGACCCTCAAATCAATTTTATTTGAGTGGTTTTTCTCACTTTTCTTGGATTTCTCTCTTTTTTTCCCTCTTCTTACTTTTCCCTATTTTTCTGGTTTTTTTGAGCAGTTTTCTCTATTTTTTGGATTTCACGACTTGAAGTGGGGCGTGTTTTAATTAACGGCCTGATCTGAGGCGCGTTTTGAAGAAAGGACGATTAGAGGCAAAGGCGTCAGTTTCTGGAATTTTCTGATTTCCACAACAGAAAAATAAGAATTAACGACCCTCCTTGGGTCGTGTTTTTAAATAACGCCTCTCCCTCAGGCGCCTCTTCATCATTTTTAAATACAGAAAATTTTTATTGCTAAAATTAAATCCGTGAATTAACGCCTTTGTCCCAGTCGTGATTTCAATTAACGCCTTGACCAAGGTCGTCAATTCTTGTTCAATTCCGAACTCCTGCAGCACCCCTTCCTTTCCTCACTTACACTTCTTTTTCACTTGCGAGAGGGTTCCTATGGCTTCCTAATATTGAAAGGACACTTGGAGGAAGGATCCCCCTTTCCATCCTACCAAAATTAAGTTTTCTAATTTTTTATGGAATTAATTCCGAATTTCCCTTCCTTTCCTCATTTAACCTCCTTTTCCACTTGGGAAAGGGTTCCTATGACTTTCCAAGGTCGAAGGGACACTTGCCTAAGGTTTATCTCTTCCAAATCCAACTAAAACATGTTTTCTTATTTTCTCTTGGAATTAATTCCGAATTTCCCTTCCTTTCCTTATTTAACCTCCTTTTCCACTTGGGAAAGGGTTCCTATGACTTTCCAAGGTTGAAGGGACACTTCCCTAAGGTTTATATCTTCCAAATCCCACTAAAACATGTTTTCCTAATTTCCCTTGGAATTAATTCTGAATTTCAACCCTATAAATAGAATCTCTCTCTCCCTTGTGAAAAATCATCAAGATCAATTCAAGAGGAGGTGCTGCCGGACCAAAGGCTCAAGGAGGAAGACTCCCATGCACCTAAAAGCTTCATCCATGGAGTTCTTCTTCCTCTATTGAAGATTTGAAGCCTCTACATCCATGGAGTTCTACATCCTCTTCTTCCTCCATTGAAGATCTTCATCCTAACTTGAAGCCAAATTGGAGAAAACCACTAAGCTTTCACCCTCCTATCTCTTATTTTTGCTTTAGTTAATTGCATGCATCATATCATATTTTTCTTTTATCTCTTTTTATCTCAATATTGAGATCTTCCCATGTTGTGCACTCTAGCACATCTCCCTTAGTGCAACACTTGCACATCTCCCTCTATTCTTCATCATACATCATCTTTTACCTACCCTTTTGCATAGGGGTTTAAAGGCCAAACACCAATAAGGTGTGTTCATATCCATGCTTTCTATGTCCATATTTACATTTGGATTTGATGCTACACATCTTGATTTCTAATCCATGTTTGTTTATTGGTGTTTATTAATTTTGCAAGGGTAATCAATCAAGGAAAACTCTCTTCATCGGCCGGCCGATAGAAAGAGAAGGTGTACTCACAATCTCCCCCGCATTTAAGGTATTTATATCGCGATCCCTCCATTGATTATTTGTTATATCCTTTGAGGCCCTCCCGTCTCTGGCGATCACATTCCCCTTAGCATCCTCTCATGCTCCCCTTTTCTCCCTCTTTTCCCATTCTTCTATTCATTTTCTTTTTCATTTTAATTGTTCTAAGTGGATTTCTTAGAATCTACAAATTGGCGATCACGGTGGGACACCTTTTATTTTTCTTTTGATTACCCTTTCCCCTTGGACACCCACGTGTGCCATCTCCCCATTTGCACCCACGGTGCGTCTCCCTTTGTGCTCCACGTAGCACTCTCCCTATGTGATTTGTCAGTTTGATAGGTTTTTAGAAATTCCATTTATCCATCTCTTTTTTTTAAAAAAAAAATGATGAGCATGCTATATCCCTTGTCATGTTTGATTGCCATGATTCTTATACTGAGATTGTGAGTGTTTTTTATTTCTGTCGGTATTTTTCACTGTTTGAGCCCTATGGCCGTTGAAGTATTGAAGTAATTAACGCCCCTCTCAGAGGCGTCTTTTATCAGTATAACGCCTCACATCAAGGCGTCTTTCACTTGAATAGCGCCTTACTGTAAGGCGTCATTTTTATTATCATTATTTATTCGTGCTGATTACTGCCATTTGACGCCCCTCCTCCCGGGCGTCCATTCTAGAGAAAGCGCCTCACCCTAAGGCGCTATTTTACTCTGCTTGCACTTTTTACAGTGACTAGCGACTGACGCTCAGACGCGATTTATGGATGTAACGACCCTTCCCAGGTCGTCATTTGTTTTTGTTCTGTGTTGTTATCTGCTTGATACTGTCTGCCGCATTCATCCTTGCATTGGTTTGGGAGATCTCCTCTCCCCACACTTTTAGGAGTCACACCACCCTCTTGGTGAAGGAAGGACCCTCCATTGAGCACTCCGTCTCATTGGACCGGAAATTCCTAAATCAAGCCTCCATAAGTCTCCGCACCCGTGGATTCCCTCACGGACGCTGGGCATGTTGTACCTTTGAAGTCCCGGGTTTCGTTGGCCTATGCATGGTGAGAGAGTGTTCCTAGTTGGCACCGGAGAAAATCACATTTGAAACTAGGTTCATCCCTTGTGTGATCACATCAATTTGTTAAAAATCATTAATTCACCAAGGTTCAAATAAAAGAAATCAAAGGTAACCATCCCAACTTGTTTGCTATCTCTGTGGGCTGTTGTGATTGCACATTGAATTGTTTGGATTACCTTGATAAGAAGGTCAACATGTTTAACTCAATTAATGTTCATGAGGGTGATCAACCTAGCACATCTTATTCCCCTCAACCTCAACATATTCATCATAATTCTCACCATATTCTCAAGGGACCATGCCCTCACTTTCATGGTGTTGCCCGACCCATGGGCAATGTCTAATCTCATGGTCCCTCGATTCAATCACGAGCCACTACTCCTACTGGACCGTCTCCTCCCAACGATGAGAAAGTCTCCCAGATCTTGCATGCATTAGATCATCTCACCCCTCAACAAATCCAAGCCCTTAAGGCCGTTGTTGAGGGTGCATCTCATTACTCTCATCCTCCTTCCAATCCTACGCGGGTGGCCCATCACCCACTTCCCTCTTCTATTCACATTCCTACTCGGGTAGCCCATCACCCATCTCCTCCTATTCACACTTCTCCTCGGGTGGTCCAATGCCCGCCTCCTTCTATTCCTCCTCTACCACGGCCCCAAGGCCCATTTATTCCTTGCAACCCGACCCATCCGGGTTCTTCTGTGGGTCATCCCATTAATCCCCTTCCACGGCCCTTTTATGCGGCCCCTCCTTCAAGGCCCTGTCGACCCTCTGTTGCTCAAGTCACACCCCTCCAACGAACTCTTCTCGACAAAGTCACCTTGTTGGAGGAACAATTAAAGAGGGTTACGAGCCCACGGCCCGCTCCTCCTACTCCAGTCAATCCCCTTTATGCGGCTATAAATGACATTACAAAGATGGAGAAAGATTGGAAGGATATGAGAGGCGGCTACGGCGTCGACAGTTCAAGCAAGCAAGAGCCGACAGATTTCAACGTTCAAGTGGACGATGTCTATCCTCCACTCATTCACCCCGTTCATTCATATGGCCCTCCACCTCCGCCTACGCATTCACACTTGCATTCACCACATCATCTGCAATACCATTACATTCCACCACCTACTAATACATCTCCACCATGGCATCCACTTGAACTCGATAATGAAGAACCGGCAATTGAAGAATTCAAGACGGCACATGATGATGAAGCTCTGCAGGCATCCCTTCCGAGTTTTCTTCATTTTCCTCCCCCTCCGCTACCACTGGATGAACCCCCTGCTCAAGACGATGCCATCGTCCTTAATATAACCCCCGCTTCTAAGACTTATTGGTGTTATGACGAAGGATCAATACTCCAATCACCCATGTCGGCGCACCAAGACATGTCTCCTACCCCAGACACCGCTCGCCCCATCCGGCGTTTCCTCCGGACCAAACCTTATACTTTTACACCTCCTGCTATACCATCAGCCTCCACAGCACCGGCCTCCGCTAAACCTCCACCTGTTATACCATTAGCCTCCACTTCATCAGCTAACCTCCTATTACCGCCACCTCGGCCCTCCATTACACCTTTAACCCCAAACCTAGCCACTCCTACTCCACCACTTAACCCTTCACCTTTACCCATGGTTAATCCTGAGCAGAATCTGTCCCTTTTTGCACTCAAGCCAACCCCAACTGTCTCCGAGCAAAGGGGGAAGCTCGACGTGTTTGAATCTCCACTTCCACTCATCCTTTCTCCAACACTTTCCATTACACCATCACCAACTATGGAGCCTTTCGCCTCAGCTTCACCCCCCTTTACTACTAGGAATTGGAGTGCTTCTGCAAGTACTTGTACCGACGATGATCAAGAGCTGGGCAAGAAGGATTTGGCTACGGCCGAGCTATTCAAGATGCAAGAGTTTATTTGCCGGATGCCAATCCGGGTTGTTGTGCCAAGCATGGTCGAAGAGGCCAAGTCGCCGCCACTGCTCACTAAGAGAGAATGTCAAGCTTTGATGCCATGTAGGCTTGTGCCCAAAGGCCGGGAAGGGCACCCCTTGTTCCAACTTTCAAATTTTGAACCTTTTCTTCCATACAAGGGGTGAATGCCTATTCTATTCAACACTCCATATACGCCACAACCCCTGGGCAACACAATGCTTCCTATCCCAACTGTTCAACTCTCTCACACTATTACTTTTCACTCTTCAAGGGAGTTGTCACTTACCATTGAAGCTTCATCCATTGGGCCAATTGGCTATACACTTTCACTGCCATGGAGGGGCGGTTATCTTGGTGCTAAAGGGCCTTCCACTATTTTATCCACCTTCTATTCAACTCCATCCACATTCTTGTCTGTCACATTTTCTTCATGGGCCACTCCAAGGGTAAAGAGGAGGATCTCATCCTCTCGCCCTTCATGTTCGTCATATTCTTTTCATCTCATGCATTCTGTTGCATCCATGCATTCATCACATCCCTTCTATTGCATCCACATGCATTTACACTTCTTCTTTCCAGGGTTTCAAAACCCGTATCTTCCCCGCCTTCCGGAATCTCCGGATCCACCACGTTTCCCATATCTTCCGCCTCTATCTTCGGGATCTCCAGGTCCTCTTACACTCACCGGACATTGTGTCCCCTCCAATCATCCCTCAGGGCATCGCACCCCTTTCCAACCATTACATCCGCACTCCCCGGGTTTCTCACCCGTCCTCCTTGGGCATCGCGTCCCTCGATATTTGCTTCCTCCGGAACCTCCGGATCCTGCTCTTAGGGCATCGCGCCCCTGCACACCCTCAAGTCCGGATCTTCTGGGCTTCTTACTGATTCTCCCTGGGCATCGTGCCCCTTTCCATCTTCTTCCTCCGGAACCTCCGGACTTTCTCCCAGGGCATCGCGCCCTTTTCTATCTTCTTCCTCCGGAACCTCCGGATCTTTCACCCCTCTCTTTATCCCTTGGGCATTGCGCCCCTTTCCGTCTTCTTCCTCCGGAACCTCCGGATCTTTCTCTTCTCCTTGGACATCGCGTCCCATGGTACCTTCCCCCTCTAGAACCGCCGGACTCTCTTTCCTTCCTCCCAGGGCATCGCGCCCTTTCTGATTCTCTTCCTTCGGAACCTCCGGATTCTCCATCTTATTCTCTTTATCTTCTTTCGGGGCATCCCGACCCTTCTGATTCCATCCCTCCGGAACCTCCGGACCCTCCTGATCCTTTTCATCCACTCTTCCCCGGGCACCGCGTCCCTCGATATTTCCCTCCGGAACCTCCGGACCCTCCTGATCCTTTTCATCCACTCTTCCCTGGGCACCGTGTCCCTCGGCATCTCATTCCTCCGGAACCTCCGGACCCTCCATCTTTCTTCCGATTCATCTTTCTGCTCCTCCGGGACATCACATCCTTCATTTTCTTCCTCATTTTCCATCATCTTTTTCCCTATTTCTTCCCTGGGCACCGCGTCCTTCGATATCTTATCCCTCCGGAGCCTCCGGATGATTCCTCCTATCACGATTCTCCTCCTTTACTCCCAGACCCTCCAGATCTGCCTCTTTCCATCTATCAATTTCTTCTTCTAATTCCTCTTGATCATGGGTCCGACCCAACTTCTTCCACATCCACTGCCTTGGGCATCTGCTCATTCTCTCACTGTTTTCGAGGCTTTAGTCCTCACTCCTCCTTCTAATTATTCGCTTCTTCTGTAGACCTTTCATGTGATCAGGGTCCCCACACCTTAGTGAGGGAGTTCTAGCCCTCGCCTCTCTTCCTTTTTTTCCTTATTCGTCTGAGTCTGGTCTTGGCACCACTCCTTCCTGTTAAGTCACTTTCAAACCCTTTGCTTCCAATCCTTTTGACTGCCAAAGAGGACTATCCCACGATGATCAATCTCGCCTCTGACAGCTGCTTCTACAAAGGTTGCAATGTAACATATTGGCGTAAGTACTCATTTCATGATATCATTATCTCATTGCTTCACGATGATTTTTAATATAAAGTGCTTCTTAACAAGATTAAGAGTGGTAGTCAAGACCTTTATCCTAGGTCGAATCTTTATCTTTACTAAATCATTCTCAAAACAGTCTTTTAGGCTTATTTTTACAGCACCTTCGGTAATAAAAACCCCACGCTGGGAATTCAACGTTCTCTCACTACTTGTTAAGAGTAACCTTCAGCTGGGCATTCCACACACTTCACGGCGTCCTTAGCCGGCTCCTTTGGTTAAAACACCATTGCTACTTTGGCCATGCCATGAGAATTCCTGAAAGTCTTTTTCTCTTCTTTACTTGGCCGCGTGCAGGGGCAAGAGGTCGACAGGTGAGATGACCCACCCAGGGCAATCCTCAATACGAGAGGAGTCTCAAATAGGGGCAGTCTTGACCCAAAATCAATATGAGTTTTCATATGAGTTTTTATGATATACATCTCGCCAAAAGGGCTATTATGAAAATCAAGTCAAAATTTCGATAAAAGTAAAATTATGAATTATGACATGTCAAGAGTGGCAAAGTCCCCGCAGGGAAAACCATGATCGTATACATGTCAAGGGTCTAAAAATCAAAGGCACAAAGTCCCGGCACAACAGACTACCTCTTTGAGGGGAAACACCTTGGAAGGAATTCAAGTCCCAACATCTCCCATCCTACATAAAGCTTATCCTCAATTATTCTTCTCTTCTCCCTCTAAGACCGAATGTTTCTCGGGTATGGCCTTGGTAGGAGCACCGTTAATCAAGGGCAGTCAGTTATAGGGCGCCACCCTTCAATGCACGCTCGTCTTTGGGTAATTTTAGCGAAAGGGGAAGGAACAAGGACCCCTAGCCAGTGGTTCAAAAACATCATTTGATGCTGCATTAACAATGTCTAAACCAAAAAAAATAAAAAAATTAAAAGAAAAAAAATAAAAAAAACTTGAATATTTCCTAAGTCAAAATCCAAAAAAAAATTGAATATTTTTTAAGCCAAAATCCAAAAAAAAATTGAATATTTCCGGATGAAAATCCAACAAAAATTGAATATTTTCAAAATTCATAATAAAAATTCAAATATTTTTTAAAATCCACATAAAAATTCAAATATTTTCAAAACTCATAAAAATTTGCATATTTCAAAATCCAAAAAATTACATTGTATTTTTCTGATGGTGCTTTTGCAGGAACGACAACTTTGCAAGGATCAAGAGCACGGGATGAGTCCTCTCCATTCATTGCCATCTACCTTTTGATTCTTCCCATGTTCACAATTGATCACATCTTCATAATTTACTACGCATTACTCCGATTATTTATCTCCAAATCTTTTGTTATCAAATCTTGTTGATCACTCCGCCGATGGTCATTATCAGATCTTGATCATTCAACTCCAAATCTTGATTAGCCAAGTTGTCATCCTCATGACAAACGACGAACAATGATGCTATGCTATCTATGCTTTAATGATGCTATCTATGTTATTCATGCCTTTCACACTGTGCACACTTGAATGCTATTCTTGAATATGATACATACTTGCTATTGATGCTTTGATTCATGCTATGCTTGCTATGCTTAAATGTCTTATTCATTGCTTGTTATCTTTTATATCTTGGCTGATGAATCTTTGAGCGCAGGAAGAAGCTCTTGGTCCCACCGACTGAGCATCATCATCCAAGTCCCACGGTGCTTGCACCTCATTTCTCAGTTCCCCCATGCTCATTGCTATCACCATCCCCCCTGTATGCATTCTACTATATGTTACATACGCTACTAGATTATATCAAGGACCTTGTGACTTTGGTAAATCTGAGATTTGAGTTCCCCTTCATCAAAAACAATGATGATTCCAGAGGAGTCTTAGTCACACGGATAGCCCGTTGAGCCGTCCAAGACTGGGGACAATGGTTCCCTTTTGCGAGTTGATACGTGGATAAACGGGTTTCGGCTTAGTATCGACTCGCAGAATGGGTTTCTTGACCCAGTCTTGACAGTTTAACAATATTATCCTTGATTATCTTATATTTTCATTTGTTTTAATTTTTTCTTTTAAACCCAGCATGCATTCATATAGGAGTTTGAAACAATTTTTGAAAAATCATTCTGATAAGCTGATTTGGAGAGTCAAATTGATCTTAATCTTTCCAGATATGAGATATTCATTGCTGATGGAATCCTCAGTTCGTTTTGTCACTGTTTTGGGTCATTTTCTCGAAAGCTCCTTGTTTGGATTTCTATCATCTTATCTCAATCCTTTTACTTTGATCCACCTTGGCTGCAGCATGTCCACATTGGCTGGTAACCGCTCCCCAATGGTGAAACCTACAGGTTTGTGACCTGGGGTACTTCCACCGCGCTAGAAGTTGATCATTATCCGTCGTGTCCGCGTGCACACTCCTCCTCTTATCCAAACATCGTTGATTTCATTGAATTTCTTGGGATTGCTTCATCTCGAGCTTTTGATTTCATTCTCATCAAGTGATGTTGATTGTGTGTCTCATCACACCTTGGCATCTACTTTTCAGTTCGCTCTGATCCCTTGCAAAGCAGACGCCAAGGCGGGGCAGCTGTAGACACGCCAAAATTGACGTTACTGTGAGTACATCTCATATTACCTTGTAATGCCCCAATTTGACCCTCAAATCAATTTTATTTGAGTGGTTTTTCTCACTTTTCTTGGATTTCTCACTTTTTTCCCCTCTTCTTATTTTTCTCTATTTTTCTGATTTTTTTGGGCAATTTTCTCTATTTTTTAGATTTCACGACTTGAAGTGAGACGTGTTTTAATTAACGGCATGATCTGAGACGCGTTTTGAAGAAAGGACGACTAGAGGCAAAGGCGTCAGTTTCTGGAATTTTCTAGTTTCCAAAATAGAAAAATAAGAATTAACGACCCTCCTTGGGTCGTGTTTTTAAATAACGCCTCTCCCTCAGGCGTCTCTTCATCATTTTTAAATACAGAAAGTTTTTATTGCAAAAATTAAATCCGTGAATTAACGCCATTGTCCCAGTCGTGATTTCAATTAACGCCTTTGTCCCAGTCGTGATTTCAATTAACGCCTTGACCAAGGTCGTCAATTCTTGTTCAATTCCGAACTCCAGCAGCTCCCCTTCCTTTCCTCACTTACACTTCTTTTTCACTTACGAGAGGGTTCCTATGACTTCCTAATATTGAAAGGACACTTGGAGGAAGGATCACCCTTTCCATCCTACCAAAACTAAGTTTTCTAATTTTTTATGGAATTAATTCCGAATTTCCCTTCCTTTCCTCATTTAACCTCTTTTTCCACTTGGGAAAGGGTTCCTATGACTTTCCAAGGTTGAAGGGACACTTGCCTAAGGTTTATCTCTTCCAAATCCAACTAAAACATGTTTTCTTATTTTCTCTTGGAATTAATTCTGAATTTCCCTTCCTTTCCTCATTTAACCTCCTTTTCCACTTGGGAAAGGGTTCCTATGACTTTCCAAGGTTGAAGGGACACTTCCCTAAGGTTTATCTCTTCCAAATCCAAGTAAAACATGTTTTCTTATTTTCTCTTAGAATTAATTCTCCGAATTTCCCTTCCTTTCCTCATTTAACATCCTTTTCCACTTGGGAAAGGGTTCCTATGACTTTCCAAGGTTGAAGGGACACTTGCCTAAGGTTTATCTCATTCCAAATCCCACTAAAACGTGTTTTCCTAATTTCCCTTGGAATTAATTTCGAATTTCAACCCTATAAATAGAATCTCTATCTCCCTTGTGAAAAATCATCAAGATCAATTCAAGAGGAGGTGCTGCCGGACCAAAGGCTCTAGGAGGAAGACTCCCATGCACCTAAAAGCTTCATCCATGGAGTTCTTCTTCCTCTATTGAAGATTTGAAGCCTCTACATCCATGGAGTTCTACATCCTCTTCTTCCTCCATTGAAGATCTTCATCCTAGCTTGAAGCCAAATTGGAGAAAACCACTAAGCTTTCACCCTCCTATCTCTTATTTTTGCTTTAGTTAATTGCATGCATCATATCATATTTTTCTTTTATCTCTTTTTATCTCAATATTGAGATCTTCCCATGTTGTGCACTCTAGCACATCTCCCTTAGTGCAACACTTGCATATCTCCCTCTATTCTTCATCATACATCATCTTTTACCTACCCTTTTGCATAGGGGTTTAAAGGCCAAACACCAATAAGGTGTGTTCATATCCATGCTTTCTATGTCCATATTTACATTTGGATTTGATGCTACACATCTTGGTTTATAATCCATGTTTATTTATTGGTGTTTGTTAATTTTGCAAGGGTAATCAATCAAGGAAAACTCTCTTCATCGGCCGGCCGATAGAAAGAGAAGGTGCACTCACAATCTCCTCCGCATTTAAGGTATTTATATCGCGATCCCTCCATTGATTATTTGTTATATCCTTTGAGGCCCTCGCGTCTCTGGCGATCACATTCCCCTTAGCATCCTCTCATGCTCCCATTTTCTCCCTCTTTTCCCATTCTTCTATTCATTTTCTTTTTCCTTTTAATTGTTCTAAGTGGATTTCTTAGAATCTACAACCGGGTCTCGCTCTCCACCACTCCCAGGTGGGTCCGCACCCGCATGCGCAGGAAGCTTCGACTAGTGGACAGGTCACTGGAAGTAAGGACTGACTCACGGAGCCCACCGTCGAAGAAACGGGACCGCACACACTCGGTGCAGCGCAGAAAGCGCAGAAGCACGATTCTCAGGGCAACACACAAGCCGCCACGCCGATTCCCCATCCCAGAGAAAGCGGAAAACCTCCATCCCTAGGCCGGATAACTGGACTCGCAGTCCAAGGCCAAACACCTGGCCCACGAGGGAATCACCTTCCAAAGAAACTCGTGACATGCGGGGGAGACCCCACCGCACATACACCGATACACGGTGACTCGATCGAGCGTTAACACGAAAGCCTGGAATACGCGGAGTCACCCGGACCCACCACACCTACGGGCACACTAGTCGAGGTAACATGGTACTCCCGACACCCTCAAAACACGAACACAGAACTCTCGGGGTGTCTGGGATACTCACGAAATCGCAAGTCGACCACTGGGTCCCAATCGCGGAGAACACGAAAATACACCTCGGTGCAACACAAAGCCTGACGGTCTAACCTTGGGCCGTCACAGTCTGTAACGGTTCAATGCTGGACCGTCACAGCACCCTGGCGGTCCAACGTAGGAGCGCCACACGAGAGGGGAAACAACGGCTGTGACGCACCCACCCTGGGGCGTCACAGTCTCTAACGGACCAAGTCTGGTGCGTTAGAAGACGGAACAACACAGGCTGTGACGCTCACCCCTCGGCGCGTCACAGCGTCTGACGGTCCTACATGGGCGCGTCATAAGAATGGGCGGTGTCATCTCTGACGCTCCCACTCGGGCGCGTCACAGTCTCTGACGGTCCTACCTAGGCGTGTCAGAAGACTCGTGAACCCAACGGTCTGAAAACACGAGAAGGCACGTAGCGGTCGAACCCAGGCGCGTCACAGAGCCATGGCGGTCTATCGTGGGACCGTCACACCCACAAACCACCAAAAGGCTAATGGACCCTGTGACGCACCCACCCTAGGGCGTCACAGGATGTGATGGTCACTGGAAGGACCGCTACACCCGTCCGAGCGCGAAACGGCGGGAAACAACCCAAAAATCCGATCCATGCCCCGATCACCCCCGGGTGATGGGGAAACAAGGGGGAATCCATCCCCAAGCCCCTATGTATGCATCTAAACCCATGCATCGGCCAAAAATGTCGTAAAACGAGAGATCCGGCTCACTCCCCAAAAATATGGATTTTCTCTTTAATGCGAAAATAAACCCGCTCGGCTCGCCACGGCCTACAAAACTCGGGGGAAAGGGAATGCACGAGCTGGGGTCCCATCTCTCTACTTCTACCGAAGAAACGACGCGCCGTGGACGCCGATCCACGAAGAAATCGTCGTGAAACCCTCGCCGGCTCACGAACGCGCCACCGAGCTTCGCCTCGCCTCCACCGTCTCGATCCTCGCCTGTCCTCGCCCGCATCCTCGCCCACTCCGTGTAATATCCCGGACCTTTCGGATCCTTTCTTCGTGGGTCCCGGATCTGGTTTTTGGAGTGTCCAGCTCCGTTGTGTCTGAAATTTCGTTTCGGACATCTTTCGTGTTCGGATCGGCCCGACCCGGAGTTGTTTCGGAGGCCCGGAGGCGTTCCGTGACTTTTTCGCGTGTGTTTTTCGATTTCCGGTGTGTGTTTCGACTTTTCCTTCGGAAGCTCGCTGCGGGCGAACCGGGCGGTTCCCCCAGGCACGAGTGGTATCGTTGCGATCGGTGCGTTCCGAGGATTCCGGAAATGTATTTTTCTATTTTTTGGTATTTTTCCGAAAAAATCGGATTTTCTATAAAACCCCCCTATTTTATCTCTCTCCCCCACCCTCTTCTTCTTCTTCCTCCTTTCTCCCCCACCGTGAGCACCCCCCCTCTTCCTCTCTTCTTCGTCCTGCGAGACCACGGCGGCGTCCCCTCTGGCTGCAGACGGCACGGGGCGACGGCGAGGTGACGACGGCGGCGACGAGGTGATCGTGGTGGCGTTCGTGGGGCGTGGGAGCTCAAGGAAGAACGAGGGTTTTCAAAGCGTTTTCTTACGATCGGGGATGATCCGACGGAGCATTCGCTCCATTGAGGTAGGGTGACGTTCCTTAGCCTCTTGCCGTTCATTTCCGTGGTTTGTAGGTCGCGGGGAGGCCGAGAGGGGCTTGATTGAGCGGGTTTGGGGTTTTCCATGATTTGGGGAGAGCTCGCCCGATCTATGGTTTTAGCCCGCGATTTCACGTTTGGATGGCTTAGATGCATGTTAGGGGTCCCCAGGGGTCTTCCCCTTCGTTTTCCCCCTCTCCGGTGGAGGCACGGGGGCGTGGTCGAAGTTTTTGGGGTTTTCCCACCGTAGCGTGCTCGGGAGTGTGTAACGGTCACTCCAGTGACCGTCACATGCTTGTGACGCCCCTAGAGGGGTGCGTTACATTCCTGAGTAGTGTTTTTGGGGGTTGGGGGCTGTAACGGCCTCACGATAGACCGCCATTTGCCTATGACGCACTTGGGTAGGGCCGTCAGGGGCTTTCGACCGTTGGTTTGTGACCGTTGGGGGTCAGGCCATGTAACGCACCGGGCTAGGTGCGTTACATGCGTGTAACGCGCTGGGGCAAGCGCGTTACTTCCTGTTTTCACCCCAAGTGTGAGGGCCATGTAACGCGCTGGGCCAAGCGCGTTGCATGCGTGTGACGCGCCGGGGCTGGGCCGTTACATCCCTTTTGGCTTTGGGAGCGTGGGGGTGTGTAACGCATGGGGCCAAGCGCGTTACATTCTTGTAACGCGCCTGGACCAGACCGTTACATCCCTTTCCCCTCTGACCGTGCGACGGTCTGTTTTGAACCGTTAGGCGCATGTAACGGTCTCGCCTAGACCGTTACTTTCTTGTGACGGCCATAGGGTGGACCGTCACATGCCTGGTTACCCCATGAGGGTGGCAACCCCGTTTTTACTCCGACTGTGGCCACCGTGCGACGGGGCTGGTGCGTGGGGTGATTCCCACACGTTGTCGGATTCGGACGTTGTTTTCCGTTGACTCGAGAGTCTACTCCTTTGTGACCCTCCACTAGTCGTAGCCTATCAGTACGCGTGTGCTGGTCGCACCAGGGAGTGGTGTACGGGCTTACCCTGAGGACGGTTTTAGACTGGTTACCGTCGGGCCCCTCGTCACATCAGAGTCCAGTGCCAGGGGAAAACCGGTCAGAGGGCCAGACCTAGGACGCGTGGTCTGTGTGTGCACACGTGGTTGGGGACAGTGGACGCACGTCGACGGGCGTGACCCCAGCTAGTCACTTGCTGTGGTTACTTGTTCGGTGTCTGCGCCTCGGGTAGGACCTACCACGTCAGGCGGTTCACCTGCGGCGCGGCGTAAGACGTCAGGGGACGCTACCGGCTGTGCTTCTAGTGGGTGGTACTCCTGTCGAGTACGGAGTGACAGACTGTCAGTCGAGTGTTTCCGACCTTCGGGTTTTGTCGGTTCGACCTTTGAGCTTTGGTCTTCCCTCCGTGGCACGTGTATCAGTTTGCGTGCCGTAGGGTCTTGTCTTGTAGAGTACAGGGCTTTCCCTTCCGAGGTACTCTCCGACCGCTAGTGTAGTGGTTTCTCGTTTTACGAGGTAGGGTTCGAGTGATCCCTACTGAGTCTTGTTCCGAGACTCATTCCCTGCGTGTTTTTACCGTGTTTCAGGTGAGGCGCCACCTTCGGGGAGCGCGTCGGGAGTTCAGCGTGGTGCCGGTGCCCAGAGGTAGTGCCAGAGGTCAGAGCCGGGGGTGTCCCGTGTAGCTGTACTATCCTTTTTTGTCACTGTACTAGTCTTGGACTGTTGTTATTGTTATTTTATATTGTGGACCATGTAAAATGTTAATTTATTTCCTGTTTAATTTCTGCAATTATTTGTGATACTTGTGTAGTCTCCACACCATCCTTTTAACCCTTCCGAGTCTTCGGGCTCGTGGGTGGCGGTGCGAGTCTCGGGTTATCGGGCCTTCCCGGTAATCGGATTCTCGGGTCGTTACAGCTGGTATCAGAGCGCGGTTGTGGAATTACATGAGAATCATAGGTAATTGTAGTGGTCCACTAGTCCACTGCGATGATGTACAGGTGACGCTTGCATTGAGCACCGTGTGTTTATTTTGACCTTGCCGTTTTCGTGTTTTCTATCTTTTGCTTCAGGAGCGAGTATGGCGCCGAGGAGGAGCTCTCGCTCTCAGCAGGGGCAGTCGGCTGGAGGTCAGGAGATCCAGCAGGGGGTCCAGAGGGACCAGGAGGAGCATAGCAGAGCGCCACCAGGGGCTACCGAGGTCGCGGATGCTGCGAGGGTTCCGGGGGCCGAGGATTTCTTCCGTGGCATGTACCAGCTTATGTCTCAGCAGTTCTACGGAGAGGCCGGTGAGGGCTCGTCAGTCTGGGGTGGGCCAAGCCGAGCAGTGAGGGACTTCATGCAGTTCCATCCACCTTACTTTAGCGGCCAGGCAGACCCTGATGCGGCTCGTGATTTGCTCGATGAGATGGAGCGGGTGTTCAGTTCTGCGAAGAGTGCTGCCGAGGACAGAGTGGTGTTGGCCTACAACCAGTTGCAGGGTACGGCTCGGAGATGGTGGTCTTCCGAGTGGAAGACGTCTTTTCAGCTTCGTCCACTTGAGTAGATCGAGTGGGATGACTTTGTCAGTGCTTTCGAGCGTACGTACTGTCTAGATATTGTTGCTACGCAGCGGATGCGGGAGTTTCTGGAGCTGGTGCAAGGTGACATGTCCGTGTTGCAGTACAGGGCCCGATTTGTCGAGCTGGGTCGATATGCACCTCACATCATGGAGCATGAGAGGGTGAGGACCGCGCAGTTTGTGCAGGGCTTGAGGCTGGAGCTGAGGCACCATTTGATCGCGAATGGGGCCACTGATCTAGAGACAGCGTCTCGTGTTGCGATTTCTTTGGAGATGGATATGCAGAGGACTCGAGGACCGATCAGCCAGGGGCAGTCCTTGTCAGGTCGCAGCCAGCAGTCGGCTACCCAGCAGCAGAGTTTCTTCCAGCATGCATCGGGTGGTTCAGGAGTACCGGCATCTGCAGCTTCGGCGACAGGATCTGTGTCCTTCGGTACGAAGGTCAAGAAGTTCTTCTCGAAGAATTTCCGAAAGAAGAAGTCCAAGGATCAGGGGCAGGCTTCATCGGGCAGTGTACAGCAGCCGTTTCCTTTGCAGCGTCAGGGATCAGGGGGTGGATCGCGAGGACCTTGTCCACGGTGTGGTGGGACCCACCCAGGCAGGCAGTGCACGGCGCCGATCATCTGTTTTCGGTGTGACCAGCCAGGGCATATGGCGCGCGACTGTCCTCAGAGGCCGCCGCAGCAGCAGGTTCCCCAGCAGCAGAGGCAGCAGCAGCAGCAGGGACAGTATCCGCCACTACCCAGGTCATTTAGCGTGGGAGGCAGGCAGAGGGCTCGGGGCCAGATCACGCACATGACCAGGGCAGAGGCAGTGGCGTCGCAGCTCGTGGAAGGTACCGTTCAGATTTTGGGTTGCGCGGCTCGGATTTTGTTTGATTCTGGCGCGTCTCATTCGTTCATTTCGGAGGATTTCGCGTCGAGCGTCGAGGATCCGGTGACCCAGTTGTCTTGTGATTTGGCAGTGGAGTTGCCTTCGGGAGATTTTATGATCACTCCGTATTGCTTCGATCAGGTTCCGATTTGGATCGATGGGCGGAGTATGCCAGGCAGGTTATATGCGTTGCTGCTTCGGGATTATGATGTGATTCTAGGCATGGCTTGGCTCGAGACCCATGGAGCGGTGGTGGATTGTGGAATGAAGAGGGTCTACTTCCAACATCCGAGCAAGAGGACCTTCTATTTCCAAGGTATCCGTTCCGCCTCTTCTCGATTCCTTATCTCTGCTATTCGAGCCCGTCGATTGCTTGATTCAGGTTGTCAGGGTTTTCTCGCGTCCGTGGTTGTGTCTGACCGGATGGAGCCGGATGTCGAGGACATTGCGGTGGTGTGCGAGTTTCCCGACGTTTTTCCCGAGGAGTTGCTTGGATTACCTCCCCAGCGGGAGATCGATTTCGTGATCGAGGTTGTGCCTGGTACGGGACCTTTGGCGAAGGCTCCCTACCGTATGGCCCCCGTTGAGTTGAGGGCGCAGTTGCAGGAACTGCTGGCCAAGGGGTATGTTCGTCCTAACTTTTCCCCTTGGGGTGCGCCCGTGTTGTTTATGAAGAAGAAGGACGGTAGTCTGCGCTTGTGCATTGACTATCGACAGCTGAATGAAGTGACCATTAAGAACAAGTATCCGTTACCGCGGATTGATGATTTGTTCGACCAGCTGCAGTCTGCGCGAGTGTTCTCGCGGATTGATTTGCGGTCCGGTTACTATCAGCTGAGAATTCGCGAGTCCGATGTGGAGAAGACTGCATTCAGTACGAGGTACGGACATTATGAGTTTTTGGTGATGCCGTTCGGGCTCACCAATGTCCCTGCAGCCTTCATGGACTTGATGCAGAGGGTGTTTCATCCGTATTTGGACCACTTCGTGGTCATCTTCGTGGATGACATCCTTGTTTATTCGCAGTCTGCTGAGGAGCATGCGTACCATTTGGGTGTGGTGCTACAGACGTTGCGAGATCACCAGTTGTATGCGAAGCTCAGCAAGTGCGAGTTTTGGCTCAGCGAGGTGCACTTTCTGGGGCACGTGATTTCTGGCGATGGCATTTCCGTGGACCCCGCCAAGGTCGAGGTAGTGATGCAGTGGCCGAGGCCGAGGTCGGTAACGGAGATCCGGAGTTTCTTAGGGCTTGCGGGTTATTATCGTCGGTTTATCCAGGATTTTTCTCGCATTGCGGCCCCGATGACTAGGCTCACGCGGAAGGATGTGTCTTTCGTTTGGTCTGAGGAGTGTGAGCAGAGCTTCAGGGAACTGAAGAGATTGCTCACCTCGGCTCCGGTGTTGGTTTTGCCTTCTGGATCGGGAGGTTTCGTGGTGTGTACAGATGCTTCCGGCGTTGGATTGGGTGCTGTGTTGATGCAGCATGGTAGAGTGGTGGCTTATGCATCTCGGCAGCTAAAGCCCCATGAGGAGAACTACCCTACCCATGACCTTGAGTTGGCGGCGGTGATCTTCGCGCTGAAGATCTGGAGGCATTATCTGTACGGCGAGAAGTTCGAGGTGTTTACTGACCATCAGAGTTTGAGGTATGTGTTCTCGCAGAGAGATCTGAACCTCAGACAAAGGCGTTGGATGGAGTTCATGAAGGACTATGACTTCACCCTGTCTTATCAGCCGGGCAGGATGAATGTCGTTGCTGATGCCTTGAGTCGGAAGGTTGCGGTCAGTGCCCTGATGTTGAGAAGTGGAGGCTCTGGGAACAAGTGCCCGATGTATCTTTTAGGCTCAAGATTCCCCAGGAGCCAGGGTTGGCAGTGCTTGCGAGTCTGACTGTCACTCCTGCTATCCGTCGTCAGGTGACAGAGGCTCAGCATGCGGACCCTGAGTTGTCCCGGATTCTGGCAATGGCTGACGTGGAGCTCGGCGAGGATGGTGCTGCGAGGTTTCGTGGCAGGCTGTACGTCCCAGCGGTGGAGCAGGTTCGTCGTGCGGTGTTACGCGAGGCTCATGGGAGCAGGTACACTGTGCACCCGGGTGCGACGAAGATGTATCGGAACTTGCGGAGGCAGTTCTGGTGGCCTGGCATGAAGAGAGATGTCGCAGAGTTTGTGGCCAGGTGCCTGATCTGTCAGCAGGTGAAGGCGGAGCATCAGCGACCAGGAGGTACTCTCCAGCCCTTGGATGTTCCTGCTTGGAAGTGGGACCATGTGACCACGGATTTCGTGGTAGGATTGCCGAGGACCCCGAGTGGGCATGACAGTATTTGGTTGCTGGTGGATCGGCTGACGAAGGTGACGCGGTTGTTACCGGTCAAAGTCAGCTGGAGCGTGTCTAAGTTGGCTCGTCTTTATGTGGAGCGGATCGTGCCGTTGCATGGGGTTCCCATTTCGATCGTGTCGGATCGGGATCCGCGCTTCACTTCTGGATTTTGGAGGAGTTTCCAGCGAGCTCTTGGCATGGAGTTGGCATTTAGCTCGGCGTATCATCCTCAGTCAGATGGTCAGTCCGAGAGGACCATTCAGACTTTGGAGGACATGCTGAGATCCTGCTGCCTAGAGTGGCAGGGGAGTTGGATTCATCACCTACCATTGGTGGAGTTTGCCTATAACAACAGCTATCATTCGAGCATCGGCATGGCTCCTTATGAGACATTGTATGGGCGTCCTTGTCGGACTCCACTTGATTGGTTTGAGGTGGGTGAGCGTGTTTTGACGGGATCGGAATTGGTGCAGCAATGTGTGGACGTTGTGCACTTGGTTCGTCAGAACATGTTGGCGGCCCAGAGTCGGCAGAAGAGCTATGCTGACCGTAGGAGGCAGCCCCTCGAGTTCGCCGTGGGCGATCATGTGTTCTTGAGAGTTTCTCCGATGAAGGGGGTGACGCGGTTTGGACGGCGTGGGAAGCTGAGTCCCCGCTATATTGGTCCTTTCGCGATTATGGAGCGCATCGGTGAGGTTGCTTACCGGTTGCAGTTACCACCTGAGTTGGCGTCGGTGCATGACGTGTTCCACGTCTCGATGTTGCGGAAGTATATGCCCGATGACTCTCATGTGCTCGAGTTTTCCGTTTAGCATGAGGTGACTCTAGATCTTTCTCTCCCAGAGTTTCCGATCCGCGTGGAGGATAGGCGAGAGCAGCGCCTGCGGAACAAGGTCATTCCCTTGGTAAAGGTCGTGTGGCAACGACACTCTGGTGGTGAGGCTTCGTGGGAACGTGAGGACGAGATGCGTCAGCAGTTCCCGTATCTGTTTGAGTGAGTCTTCCTCTTCTTTCCCCTTGGGTTGTTCTCAATTTCGAGGATGAAATTCCTTAAGGGGGGAGGGCTGTAATATCCCGGACGTTTCGGATCCTTTCTTCGTGGGTCCCGGATCTGGTTTTCGGAGTGTCCGGCTCCGTTGTGTCCGAAATTTCGTTTCGGATATCTTTCGTGTTCGGATCGGCACGATCCGGAGTTGTTTCGGAGGGGCGGAGGCGTTCCGCGGCTTTTCCGCGTGTGTTTTCTGATTTCCGATGTGTGTTTCGGCTTTTCCTTCGGAAGCTCGCTGCGGGCGAACCGGGCGGTTCCCCCAGGCACGAGTGGTACCGTTGCGATCGGTGCGTTCCGAGGATTTTAGAAATGTATTTTTCTATTTTTTGGTATTTTTCTGAAAAATCGGATTTTTTTATAAAACCCCCCTATTTTCTCTCTCTCCCCCACCCTCCTCTTCTTCTTCTTCTTCCTCCTTTCTCCCCCACCGTGAGCACCCCCCCTCTTCCTCTCTTCTTCGTCCGGCGAGACTACGGCGGCGTCCCCTCCGGCTGCAGACGGCACGGGGCGACGGCGAGATGACGACGGCGGCGACGAGGTGATCGTGGTGGCGTTCGTGGGGCGTGGGAGCTCAAGGAAGAACGAGGGTTTTCAAAGCGTTTTCTTGCGATCTGGGACGATCCGGCGGAGCATTCGCTCCATTGAGGTAGGGTGACGTTCCTTAGCCTGTTGCCGTTCATTTCCGTGGTTTGTAGGTCGCGGGGAGGCCGAGAGGGACTTGATTGAGCGGGTTTGGGGTTTTCCATGATTTGGGGAGAGCTCGCCCGATCTATGGTTTTAGCCCGCGATTTCACGTTTGGATGGCTTAGATGCATGCTAGGGGTCCCCAGGGGTCTTCCCCTTCGTTTTCCCCCTCTCCGGTGGAGGCACGGGGGCGTGGTCGATGTTTTTGGGGTTTTCCCGCCGTAGCGTGCTCGGGAGTGTGTAACGGTCACTCCAGTGACCGTCACATGCTTGTGACGCCCCTAGAGGGGTGCGTTACATTCCTGAGTAGTATTTTTGGGGGTCGGGGGCTGTAACGACCTCACGATAGACCGCCATTTGCCTATGACGCGCTTGGGTGGGGCCGTCAGGGGCTTTCGACCGTTGGTTTGTGACCGTTGGGGGTCAGGCCATGTAACGCACCGGGCTAGTCGCGTTACATGCGTGTAACGCGCTTGGGCAGACGCGTTACTTCCTGTTTTCACCCCAAGTGTGAGGGCCATGTAACGCGCTGGGCCAAGCGCGTTGCATGCGTGTGACGCGCCGGGGCTGGGCCGTTACATCCCTTTTGGCTTTGGGAGCGTGGGGGTGTGTAACGCATGGGGCCAAGCGCGTTACATTCTTGTAACGCGCCTGGACCAGACCGTTACATCCCTTTCCCCTCTGACCGTGCGACGGTCTGTTTTGAACCGTTAGGCGCATGTAACGGTCTCGCCTAGACCGTTACTTTCTTGTGACGGCCCTAGGGTGGACCGTCACATGCCTGGTTGCCCCATGAGGGTGGCAACCCCGTTTTTACTCCGACTGTGGCCACCGTGCGACGGGGCTGGTGCGTGGGGTGATTCCCACACGTTGTCGGATTCGGACATTGTTTTCCGTTGACTCGAGAGTCTACTCCTTTGTGACCCTCCACTAGTCGTAGCCTATCAGTACGCGTGTGCTGGTCGCACCAGGGAGTGGTGTACGGGCTTATCCTGAGGACGGTTTTAGACTGGTTACCGTCGGGCCCCTCGTCACATCAGAGTCTAGTGCCAGGGGAAAACCGGTCAGAGGGCCAGACCTAGGACGCGTGGTCTGTGTGTGCACACGTGGTTGGGGACAGTGGACGCACGTCGACGGGCGTGACCCCAGCTAGTCACTTGTTGTGGTTACTTGTTCGGTGTCTGCGCCTCGGGTAGGACCTACCACGTCAGGCGGTTCACCTGCGGCGCGGCGTAAGACGTCAGGGGACGCTACCGGCTGTGCTTCTAGTGGGTGGTACTCATGTCGAGTACAGAGTGATAGACTGTCAGTCGAGTGTTTCCGACCTTCGGGTTTTGTCGGTTCAACCTTTGAGCTTTGGTCTTCCCTCCGTGGCACGTGTGTCGGTTTGCGTGCCGTAGGGTCTTGTCTTGTAGAGTACAGGGCTTTCCCTTCCGAGGTACTCTCCGACCGCTAGTGTAGTGGTTTCTCATTTTACGAGGTAGGGTTCGAGTGATCCCTACTTAGTCTTGTTCCGAGACTCATTCCCTGCGTGTTTTCACCGTGTTTCAGGTGAGGCGCCACCTTCGGGGAGCGCGTCAGGAGTGCAGCGTGGTGCGGGTGCCCAGAGGTAGTGCCAGAGGTCAGAGCCGGGGGATGCCCTGTGTAGCTGTACTTTCCTTTTTTGTCACTGTACTAGTCGTGGACTATTTTTATTATTATTTTATATTGTGGACCATGTAAAATGTTAATTTATTTCCTGTTTAATTTCTGCAATTATTTGTGATACTTGTGTAGTCTCCAAACCATCCTTTTAACCCTTCCGAGTCTTCGGGCTCGTGGGTGGCGGTGCGAGTCTCGGGTTATCGGGCCTTCCCGGTAATCGGATTCTCGGGTCGTTACACTCCGCCTCCATCTCGCCCCCGCCTCGCTCCATCGGCCGCCGGAGAAGAGAGGTGAGAAAGAGAGCGTGAGAGAAGAGAGAGGGAGGGAAGAGAGAAATGAGAGGGGAGAGAGAAAAGGGTTAATATATATAGAAAATCCGAACATTCCAAAAATTTAGAAAATTACAAAAAATTACCTCCGGGATCATCGTGATGAGCACAACGCGCTGGTACAGTCCCGGAGTCGGAGAACGCCACGGTTTGCGCTGCACAAAGTTCCGAAGGCGCATGAGGGAAAAACACGTGTAAAACACAAAATACTCTCCGAGACCCACTAAAAAGATCCGAAAAAAAGTCCGGGGCATTACACCGGACCTTTACCCTCGTGTTGTAATGAACATACACCATTTTGTCTAGCCAACGGTGTGTCAGCCTATTCCTCAGCTTAGTATGTAAGAAGGAGAACGTCGACCAATTCCGCTCACACCCACTCGACGAGGATGTTTGCGATAGAACTCTCGTTGCGATCTTCCTTAATACGGGTGTACTTGTGCCGTAATTTAGCCACCACTCAGCTATGTTTAAGACAGATCACGTACAATATAATAATTAGATGTAAAAATTACTTCTCGAGATATAGAAGGTACATTATGAATACACATTACCTGGGTCGAGACTGTCACGACTGGCCACGGTATTAGGTGTCGCAAATGAACAAATTACCTCTCTAAATGTTTTCATCTGCATTGTCGAAAAATATTAAGTGTATATTTCATTTCATATTCTCAGTGGTAAAATATCCAAGTATATCTCATTCAACGCATCAGCAGCATCTGTTTGGGTAAAAGACAATCGGTCTACCACAACATTGACTGATTCTATCAAAATATCGTCATAAGCAAGGCCCCGAGCATATTGGAAGGCCGAATGTAGATAGTACGCTGCAATCGCAAGACAATGAATTACATATTAGTATAAACTGGAGATCACAGCTCATTTATTGGACGAGAATGTAAGTGTTTACCTGCCATGTGAAGATCGCGGCTCATTTGTCTGTCCCATCTGTCCTCCACAATCTCTAGGGTGGTGGGTGTAACGACCCGAGAATCCGGTTACCGGGAAGGCCCGATAACCCGAGACTCGAACCGCCGCCCATGAGCCGGGAGGGCTCGGAAGGGCTAAAAAGGAGTGTGGAGGTACAAAGAAATAGGAAATAAAGCAGGATAATTCAACAATTAACAGAATTAAATAAACAACTACAACAGAGTCCAATCCAACAGAAGTACAGTCTAAAGTAGTAAAACGTACCGCATACCAAGTGAACACTCGGCCCGGCAAGCTGACAACTAAGAACCTCCGCACAGCACCCTCGAACCTCGAGGCAAAACCGCCGCACCTGAAAAGTAGGGGTGAGCCTCCTGTCACTGGCCCAATAAGGATCCCGCGGAACCCCAACTGAGAGACAACGGCGTCATGGAAAGCAGTAACTACGAAAGCAGGAAAGTAACTACGATGGCCGGCAAAACCTCAGCTCTACAGCTACTCCTACTGTACCAGAAAACACGACCCGGTCTCCCAGTCGGGGGACAACCAAGTCACGCACCCGACATCTCGATTCCACCATCGGGGACCACCAGACACGAACCGCCCTAGCCACGCTACTAGGAAAACGCCACGATACCTCCGTAGTGGAAGCATGCCCTCACACAAGTTTTTATCGTCACATAATATGTTGAAAATATAAAACATATTATATTCTACTCCATACTCTCAAGTTTTTATCGCCACATAAGTAATAATTTCTCACTTATATCTTTTAGGTTCCAATTGTAGACACGCCATTCCTGACGTCTCCCGAGAAAGTCTCATATTACTATACAACGCCCCGCAACGGCTTACGTATTTTGAATCGCTCGAGTGCTTCCTTTTCTTGAGTCTTCTTCCGCCCTTTTCGGCATCCGGAATCGTCTCGTCACGACATTTGGACGGCATCAACACCAATCAGACGCATCAGGAGGTTCCGGAACCAAGAAGGGTGTCTGCCGGGCGGCCACCAACGCTTGTCCGAGGACCCGGGTGGGTCTTAATGGGGGCGTCCAGGCCCCTGGACGCCCCCACTCTTTTAATTTATTTCATTTTTATTTTTATTTTTCAAAACCCAAAACACAAATAAAAAATAATATATTAATGGAGGCGTCCAGGCCTCTAGACGCCTCCATAAAAATAAATATAAAATATATATATATATATATATATATATGTCAGTTGGCATAAAAAGATAAAACAAAATAAAAAAAATGATATATTAATGGAGGCGTGCAGGCCCCTGGACGCCTCCATAAAAACAAAAACAAAATATATATAATGCCAGCTTTGGCATAAAAAGACAAAACAAAAACAAAAAAATAATATATTAATGGAGGCGTCCAGGCCCCTGGACGCCTCCATCAACTCCCTCACGGGCGCCGCCCACCGAACGACGGTTTGTCGTGTGTGAAAAAAGCCAAATTATAGAGACGTCCAGCCAGCTGGACGCGCCCATTTCTGAATCACGAGACGCCGCTCACAAAACCACGCGTTATGTCAAACCGCGTGCGGCCGTCGGTGGTGTTCGGTGCACCTGTTAGGGGCGTCCGGAGCCCTGGACGCCTCCACAAAAATATTCTGAAAAAATTAATAAAAATAGAATAAAATATTAGTTCGGCCCTGATGGAGGTGTCCAGGGTCCTGGACGCCTCCACCCTCCGGAGCCCTATAAATAGAGGCCCACCCCCTCAGTTCTGGAGGAGCTTCGTAGAGATCCGATAGGCTGCCGGAGCCCAGAGACTACCTGAGTCATTTTCTAACCCGTGGGGTCTTTTGTAGGTGGAGATTCTGCCGGCTTCTCGGGTGCCCACGTTCGCGAGAGGAAGGTCGTCTTCGTCCACCGCGCTTCCACGTCGTCCCTACGCTGCCGGAGCTCCGCCGGATTTCATCCTCGGCTCATCCAATAAGCCTTTTCTTCCCCTTTTTCTCCATAGTTCTTTGCATTCATCATACTGCATCCTCTATCTCCCTACATAAGGGCGCCGTCTCTTGCATACTTCTTGCATTCATCATCACATTTTCCTCCTACTCGAGTCCGAGAGGGGTTTAAAACCACACCAACCAGGTGTGTGTCAGGTCACGATCTCGTTACTTTTATTACAAGGAATTGTTACTACACTGCCATTTTCTAATTCCGTTCGTTTATTGTCTACTGTTTTACAAGGGTAACCAAGGAAAGACCTCTCCGTCGGTCGGCCGAAAGGGGGAGGAAGAAGCAACCCGCCATCTCCCGCTCTTGAGGTAGGCGCGATCACTTTCTTTATTTTGGGGTCTTTCGGCCCCTGGCGATCACATCTTGTTCTCGAGGCTGCGGCGAGTCACTTCCCCAATGGCCGTTTAAATTTCCGTTCTTATACTCTCTTTATATTCTGTTATATTCTGTTCATATTCTCGAGGCCGCGGCGAGTCACTTCTCCAATGGCCGTTTAAATTCCCGTTCTTATATGTTATATTCTTATCTATTCATATCCTCGAGGCCGCGGCGAGTCACTTCCCCAATGGCCGTTTAAATTTCCGTTCTTATATTCCCTTTATATTCTGTTATATTCTGCTCATATTCCCGAGGCCGCGGCGAGTCACTTCCCCAATGGCCATTTAAATTCCCGTTCTTATATGTTATATTCTTATTTATTCATATTCTCGAGGCCGCGGTGAGTCACTTCCCCAATGGCCGTTTCAATTCTTGTTGTTTAATTTCTGCACCATTCCCGTCCCCCCGAGGTCGCGGCGAGTCACTTCCCGCTATGGCCGTTTAACCCCCATATCTTGCTATATTACATTTGTCCCGCTCGCCCCACTGGAGCAATCTCCCGTGGTGGCCCCTTCTCTTTTCTCTTATTTCTGTATTGCAGCAAACAAAAAGAAGGAGCCCGCGCGCTCCGCGTCTTCTCCGCTTCCCCGAACCGCGTGACGTCGCTCACAGATTGGCGATCACGGTGGGACATCTACTGCTTCTTTTTGGCTACCCTTGCAAGTTCGACACCATCTGTGCCTCTCCACCTTGGCGCCCGCGCGCGCCCCCGTTGTGCTCACGGCAGCACTGTCAGTTTTGATTGGTTGTTTGTTTATTACATGTCTGTTATTTCTGTTATTTTCCCACTCCATATCTCTGTCAACATTTCATTGCATGCATCCATCCCTCTTTTCTATCCTTTTTTCGTTTTTTTTAGGATCACCCTTTCCCGGTGAAGGAAGGACTCTCCGTTTGAGAATTCCTCTCAACGGACTAGAATCTCCTCCACTGGGACCTCCGTAAGTCCCCGACATCGAAGAATCTCCTCTTCGTTCACTGGGCTGGTTGTACCATTGAAGTTCCCCGAAGTTAGTCATTTCATTCGTGGTGAGACGAGAGACCCTAGCTGACACGGCGGTGAAACAAAAATAAACTAGGGTCCCCATTTTGTGTGAACTTCGGATCCCGCTAAAAACATAAAAAATCATCAAAATCCAAACACAAAAAAAGACGTAAAGGCATCAACTTGTTCGATAATCTCTGCTACATGCTTGCTAGTGTATGTTTTTGCGTTCTGGGAAAACTGTGAGCATGGCTCACGAGTCTTTTGAGGAAAACCACCCTAGTCGTGGTTTGTCAGCCGACCCGCGAGTCTATGCTATGGACTCGGGTCCTTCTCATGAGCTCTCGCATGAGGTGCAGGTTATTGCCGGGGACACGTCCCCACCACAGGATATCTCTTCCTTACTGGGCGTCCTCGCCAACACGGAGCTTACCTCTGAACAGCTCCGGGCCTTCCAGGCCATTCTGAAGGGGAGATCTGTTTCCCCCACGCCCCAGGAATCAACTCTGGCCATCGCACCTCTCCAAGAGTCCGTGCAGGCCATTCCATCTCCTTCGTTGGCACAAGCCATCCAGTCTCCCTCGCTTCAAGGACAAGCGAGCCAACAACCACCCTCATTCCAGTTCCCGTCACAATCTCAAACTCCCGTTGTTCCCCACACACCGCTTCAGCCAGGGCCAACTGTCGGCGGTCCGACAGCTCCCTCTCATTCCGGGTTCCCCCCTCAAGTCTCTGGGAGACAGTTTCTCCCCCAGTGGCAAGTGCCAGCTTCACCTCCAGAGGAGCTCGCCCAATCGCTCCTCAATAGGTTCAATCGCATGGACAAGCAGTTTCAAAATCTGAGAAGGATGGTGGACGTGAAAGCCACCCCGGAGGTTGCTTTGCCAATCCTTCCCGTCATTCATCTTCCTCCCTCCGAAATGCCCACGTACCGCAGATACAATGGTACCGACAACCCCTTCATTCACCTCAAGGATTTCATGTATGAATCCTCCTATTGGCAAAACGATCAGAGGTCCCTGGCATACCTCTTTCGGAGATCATTGGATGGTCCCGCGCTTGAGTGGTTCTATTCCTTGGAGCCCCGCGAGGCCGAGAATTTTGAAATAGTCCAGAGAAGGTTCTTGCAGAAATATAGGGATAGGGTCGGTCCCTCACTCTCCATTACCGACCTAGTGGCCGAAAAGATGAAGCCCGACGAGGATTTTGTCCGCTATGCTGATAGATGGAGGTCTCTGGCGGAAAGAATAAGGGATACCCTCTCTGAGCCCGAACAAGTGAAGATGATTGTGTCTAATGCAACCCCATAGTTCAGACACGTCCTGGCTATGAATAAACTTACTACAATGGAGGAACTCTATGAAAGGGCCCGATACATCCAAACCCAGTTAAAAGACTCCCCCATTATGAACATGTTTGAGTCGTCGAAGCCCAAAGTGGTCAGAAAGACAGGCGCTGGTGTCTCGGGCGGAGCCACAGAAGGGGTCGTGACAAATGAGCAAGTGGGTGCGGTCAACAATGCCAACTATGCGGTCAACCCAAGGCCTCCACAAATGCCCCGACTTCCCCTCCAACCAAATCCTTTCCCTCTTCGTCCTCCACCCCAAAATAATCCACCCCAGGATAATATGCCTCCATTACGTCAACCCCAGCAACAACAACCACAACCTCAGCAACAACAACCACCACTTCAGTACAACCAAATTCCACCCCCGGGGAACTATGGTCCCCAACAGCAACAAAGGAGGCCGCTCGATCCCAAGAGAGCCTACTATCCACCATTGCCAGAAATCTTAGCAGACATTTTTAATGCCCTCATGGCATCAAACCAACTCGCCCTACCCAGAGAAAGGCCCGTGTGGCCCCCAAATGTTGACCTCCAAATACTGCGTCTACCACAGGCAGCCAGGACACACAGTAGATTACTGCTTCCATTTCAAAGATTACATCCACGATATGAATGATGAACATCAAATAGATTGGGATGAAATGAGACAATACGTTGCCGCTCTTAAGGCTAGGAGACCTTCTCATAGGCCACAGCAGCAGTTACAACAGCAGCCGCAACAACAACCACAACAACAACAACAGCCTCAGCAGGCCCCACAACAACAGCCCGACATGGGCATAATCCAGAATCCATTACCGGAGCACCAACAGCCCAATCATCAGGTTAACCCCATCTCCTCCTTCCCGGAAGTCGGGAGAGAGCAGGTGTGGCACCAGGAAAGTACCTCTATTCTTTCTTCCTCCAACCCCATCGTCATGCAACCCCCTCGCCTTGCCCGGGTAGCACCTCTCTCTCATCAACCCGTGTCAGTATCGCCTTCACCATTTCCACTAGCATTACGCCCTCTCATCCGTACCCCGATCTCCTATCAACCGACACTCTCCACTGTGCCTTCACACCCTCTCATCTTCTCTCACTCCCCCACTTTACCATCCACCTCTACCACATTTACCCCTACGCCTTCTAAACCCCTTATCATCTGTCAACCATACATAACCCCGTCTTTCTCCACCGTATCACCACTAATGTCTTCAAAACCACTCATTACTCATCGCCCACCTCAAAATCATTGCCCACTTCAAGCCCTACCCACTTCTACTTCGTCTCCACCTCCACCTTCCAGACCCCTTATCCTTCATAATCCGCGCGATATCCCCTCTACCTCCACCATGCCTCCACCTAACAAACCCCTCATCAGAATCCCTGCTCCCGTCATCACCCCTGCTTCATCGACCATTCCTCCACCACTACCCCTCAAACCTCTGTTAAAACCCACTGCTACCCCCACAGAGGTACAAAAGCCGCAGGCAATGGTGCTCCGGAGTGGAAGGATTTTCCACAGGGTTTTCCCCCACAACAGTCAGAATCTTGAGCAATCTCAGCCAGAGAAGGATGATGGAGAACAACCAGAAAGAGCTATCCCTAGAACACAGTATGATCTATTAAAACATTTGGACAAGATGCCTGCTCGGATCTCCATCCCGGAGCTTCTTCAAAGATCCACATCCCACCAGGCAGCCTTAATGGAGTACCTTCAAAGAGTCATGGTTAATGAAGACCTCCCCGTGGAGAAGATTTCGACCGTCCTAACCCCAACGGACACACAACCGGCCATCATGTTCCACAACTACGAGCTTGCTCCCAAGGAAGCTCGGAAATATGCATTGTGCATTTCAATAAAAATCAATGGGGTATCCATAAACCCGTGTCTTGTGGACACGGGTGCTTCCATAAATGTGATCTCTATGAGCACTCTTCAGTTGTGTGGGATCGACGAGGAACAAATAAGACCTTCCTCGATCACGGTCACGGCCTATGACAATAGCAAAAGGCCGCCGCAGGGGATGATTATTCTGAAGGCAGAACTTGGCCCCATGTCAATTCCCACGGAATTCCATGTCCTCGACATGGACCCCACATTCAAGGCTATACTGGGTCGCCCTTACATCGAAGCCATGGACGCTGTGCCTTCCACCAACCATCAGTGCATGAAGTTTCCTTACAATGGGAGAATTATTAAAGTGGTCAGTACACCTGTCCTTCACACAGTGGATGCTATCAACACCTCTCTGCCCTCTGTTTGGCCGTCTCATCGGCCCATATTGTCACTACTGGATGTACGTGATTCATCCCACGTTCCACTAGCACCAAAGGAGCCGGTCAGGACAACCGCAACATCATGTCTCCCTTTTCACTCCAAATGTTGGGAGATTATGAGGAACATCGGCTATCAACAGGGTAAAGGTCTGGGCGCACAATTACAGGGTATGCTCAAACCGCCAAAGGAAATTAGGCCGAACCGTAGGTTTGGCCTAGGCTTCAAAGGACCGTTCAGGGCGGATTGGAAGCCCCTCACATGGACTCTATCAAACCACTTCAACAGAGGGTCCGTTGTTCAGATGGGAGATTACCCACGAGAAGCATATGGGGGATCACATGCTGTATATTTGGCTGAAAAATGTCCGAGGATCACCAAAAGAGGCAAGATCAAAGATCCGGAATGCGAGTGGAACAAATGGTTCGACATACGGGACATTTCCGTTGCACGAGAAAGGATGTTCTCGTCTCCGCAGCCTGAAGGACCACCATTGATCTCCGGAATACCAGAGAATATTACCACTCTTGCCAAGGTTCCAAACTATCCTCGTCCTCGCCAGAAGGACTCTGTCATCAACGGATCTTCATCCGTCCTCAACATTGCCGTCGACGGCTCATTAGCTGCCATCTTCTCCATCCACTCGTCTCAGCCTTTGCTGATATCGTCTTCTTGGGCCAGACAATTGTCTGATGATCTTCCCAGATATCATTCTTTGCTTACATACCTACGCGGGCTTTTCAACCCGCGCCAGGTTTTCAACCATGATCTGCTCTACGAGCCTCACAATCCTCTAGCCATAACCACTTTTCTCTGTCCACCAATCTTTTCACTGCTTTGTCATTAAAAATGAAAATAAAAAAAAACGTCAATTTTCAAACTCCCCAACAACACATCTTCGTTGAGGAAACCTCCTACATCTCCCACGGGTGCGTACCGCCCTGCGGACCACCCGCCTAAGGTCCGATGAGCGACCTTTTCTACCCCTCCTCTGAGGGGTCTTCTCCTGTACATTCTACACCATCCTCTTCGTCTTCCTCTTCTTCTGTAAATATTGTCAGTCAATCTAGGAATGATAGGCCAAGGGTAGTACCTAGGAAGAAATCCAAGGGTAGGCAGATCCCTCGTCGATTCCTTCTGGATTTAGCCGCCAGGTGTCAAGCCCTCCTTGTCATCCCCCAGTTGCTAGAAAATTCCATCCGGCTACCAGAAATAGAATGTGAGGGCGACTGTGCATTTGATGAAGGGTATGGAGTCTATGAGATCACGAATGAAGAATGCCTCACTGAATATGAGGGTGAAGAATATGAGGATGCGGCGGGCGCATACGCAAGTGAAATGAGGAGATTCGACGAGCCGTCAACCGCCGTAGAAGAATCCACCAAAGAAGTCAACTTGGGAACTGAGGAAGACCCTAGGATCATCCTCATAAGTGACAACCTACCACCCTCTGAAGAAGGGGCATTAATTGAGGTTCTCAAGGAATATAAGGACACGTTCGCATGGAGCTACGAGGATATGCCGGGTCTGGATTCAACCTTGGTCGAACACCGTTTAACCCTAAAACCATGGTCCGTCTCGGTAAAACGAAGGTTAAGGCGTTTCCACCCTCAAATGGCTTTGAAAATGAAAGAAGAGGTCGATAAGCTCCACAAAGTCAGGTTCATTAGAGTCGTCCTTTATCCTCAATGGGTGGCGAACATTGTCCCGGTTATGAAGAAAGATGGGAAAGTCAGGATTTGCATCGACTTCCGGGACCTTAACCGCGCGTGTCCAAAGGATGATTTTCCCTTGCCTCACATTGATGTGTTGATCGATAACACGGCAGGCTACGAGACCCTCTTGTTCATGGATGGATTTTCAGGATATAATCAAATTCGTTTGGCAGAAGAGGATCAGGAAAAGACGTCATTCACTACCCCTTGGGGAACATATTGTTACGTGGTCATGCCGTTCGGATTAAAGAATACTGGAGCTACGTACCAAAGAGCGATGATGGCCATATTTCATGACATGATGCACATATATCTGGAAGTATATGTAGATGACTTATTGGTAAAATCAAGGACCAGGATGGAACATCCAGAAGTTTTGGCTAAGGTCTTGCAGAGGTCAAGGGAGTTCCAATTGAAAATGAACCCGAAGAAGTGTGTGTTTGGTGTGTCGTTGGGTAAATTGCTATGTTTCATTGTAAGTAAAAGAGGGATCGAGATAGATCCCGACAAAGCTAAGGCTATCAGGGATATGCCGCCTCCCAAGAATTTGAGGGAAGTCCGAGGTTTAATCGAGAGGTTACAGTTTATTCGTCGGTTTGTGTCTCAACATTCACAAAGGTGTAGACCTCTCTACGAGTTGACCAAGCCAGGAGTAGAATTCCACTGGAATTCTAAATGTCAGAAAGCTTTTGAAGGGTTGAAGGAATATCTGGCTAGTCCACCCATTCTCATTCCACCCAAACCAGAAAAACCTCTGATCCTTTACGTCTCAGTCTTGGATGACTCCGTGGGAGCCGTCCTCGCACAAGCTGATGAAGAAGGCAAGGAACGGGCAACCTATTACTTGTCCAAACTTCTCAATCCCTGTGAGCAGAAGTACACCGTCATGGAGAAAACCTGTGCTGCCCTCGTTTGGGTAGTGCAGAAATTGAAGCACTACTTCTTGGCTCATGAGGTCCACTTGATTGCTCGAATGAATCCTATCAAATTCATTCTGGAGAAAGCCGTCCTTACGGATAGGCTAGCACGCTGGTAAAGTTTTCTCTCTCAGTTCGACATCACCTACATCCAGCAAAAGGCGATTAAAGGCTATGCCATAGCCGAGCATCTCGCTCATCATCCTCTTCCCAAGTTCGATCCCGTCCAATCAGAGTTTCCAGATGAGGAACTAATGTCCGTCAACCAATCAGATGAGCCAATGTGGACACTATATTTTGATGGAGCTCTGAATTCTTAAGGGAGAGGAATCGGCATCGCCCTCCTGTCGCCTGAAGGCCTCACATTCCCATTGGCATACCAGCTCAAATTTCCAGTCACCAACAATATAGCCGAATATGAAGCTCTTCTAGCTGGCCTAGAACTCGCTCATTCTTTTCGTATCACTGAGTTGCGAGTCGTAGGTGATAGTCAACTCATCCTTCGCCAGGTGCTCACTAAATATCGCACTCGCGATCCCAAACTCAAGCCATACCAAGAACTCATTGCTGCCTTTGCCAAACTGTTCGCCAAACTGATCTTTGTTCATGTCCCTCGTCATCAGAATATTCTCGCCGATGCCCTCGCCTCGTTGGCATCATCCATAAGGTTCCCTCTAGGAAGATGGTTTAAGTCCATTTCCATCTACAAACTTCACGCCCCTGCAATCGATGATGCTTCCTACGTAAATATCAAAGACAGGATAGCAAGAAAGATCCTGCAGGAAGATATCCTTGAGAAGAGGGAGATCATGTTGGCAGAGGTTGAAGAAGAACTGGCTGATGAAGAGAAACCATGGTTCTATGAAATTGTCAAATACTGCCAAGATCAGCCTTATCCTGAAGGGGCCACCACAGAGGACAAGAAAGCCATAAGAAGGGTGGCTCAGAAATATACATTGGTTAGAGGTCTACTCTATAGGAGGAGCCTTACTGGTATTCTGTTAAGATGTCTTGGTGACGATGAGGTTTGGAAATGTGTAGAGGAGACGCACTCGGGCGTGTGCGGTGGCCACGTGAATAGTCAGATGCTCACCAAGAAGATCATTCGCCAAGGCTTTTATTGGCCCACTATGGAAGAAGATTGTGCTGTCTATGTCCGTTGGTGTGTCAAGTGTCAACTTCACGCCGATAAAATCCATTCACCATCTTCCTCACTTCATCCAATATCTTCCCCGTGGCCTTTCTCCATGTGGGCATTCGACATCATTGGTCCCCTAGGTGATCCCAATTCCCTCACCAAGGAGAAATCTTTCATCCTTACTGCGACGGAATACTTCATCAAATGGATCGAAGCTGAAGCTTACGCGGAAATCAAGGTGTCAACAGTCTGCAAGTTCATCATGAAAAACATCCTCGCCAGATTCGGCGTCTCAAGCACAATCGTCACCGACAATGGACCACAGTTCATTTCTCAGGACCTACAGGACCTCTGCAAAAGGTACGCAATTGCATTGCATCATTCATCGCCTTATTACCCACAAGGTAACGGCCAAGCGGAGGCCACCAATAAAACATTGCTCAAAATCATCAAAAAAACCTGCGAGTCTAGTAAGTTTTCAGACTGGCCAGAAAAGCTTATCGAAGCTCTATGGGCCTATCGCACTTCAATCCGTACCCCCACCGGGCAGACTCCATTTGCCCTTACTTATGGTATGGAAGCGGTAGTCCCGTACGAGACTCTGATCCCTTCTCTCAGGGTACAATTGGACGAGGAATTTCCCCTCGACGATCGTCGTAATTCACTCCTCGCCCAGTTGGAACTCTTGGATGAGAAACGGCTGGCCGCTGCCGAACACGCGCGTGTGTATCAAAATAGACTCACTCGCTTTTACCAAAAGAAAGTCGTTGAGAGAAAATTCAAAGTCGGTGAGATGGTCGTAAAAAGAATTTTTGTCAAACCTGGAGGTCCGCGTTCTAAGCTCCAACCCAATTGGGAAGGACCATTTGTAATTCAAGCCGTGTACCCTGGCAACGCCTACAAGCTAGTCAACGCCGAAGGGACCGAGTTATCCCACCCTTGGAATGGGCTTTATATTAAGAAATACTACCCTTAGCACAAACAAAAAAAAATGATGAAAAGATAAAAACATCAAAAACAAAGAAATACCGAAAACCACTAAAAATATGGAAAATTCAAAATGCCGATGCCTGGCAGTCACCATGTAGTTAAGTTCCTGCATCTAACCTTCATGTTAGGATAGGGCCCATTAAGGTTTGGTAGTCACCGGGTCTTGGTTTGCCAGAACCGTGGAGATCCCTGTCCGGCCACGTCGGCCTATGCTCGCTCGAAGGAAGCTAACATGTGCTCACTTATGTATTTTATTCAAAAAAAGGTCGGTAGCATCACCTACGGTGGAGCGTCACCCAGAAGATCTCCGGAAGCTGTAATCTTTATTCTTTTCTCTTCGACCAAATGAGACAGTCGGCGCCCTTAAAATGCTGAGCATGAGAAACCAAAACTCAAACCCCAAAGGCAAGAGTAGGATCCATTTCCTCGAGCATCGATCAGAGCACGAGAAGAGGGCAGTGTCCCCGCAGGCATACAAAAGGGAGCCCACAAACGTCAAATGACTATATCTCCCTCACAAAAAGAAATACAAAATCAAAATCAAGAGAAAAGCCTGGTCGTGACCGTGCCTGTTGCGATAAACGGAACCCCTCAAAGCAAAAGTCTGAATCCACAAAAGGGGCCGTGGAATGTAAATGCTCGAGATTTGGTCCGAAGTTGTCCGAAAGGAAAGAGTTAATGGACCCTTATTCGCTCGCCGGGTTAACGGTTTTGCTGATCCTCTCAGGAGGTTTATCCCCCACGCTCTTCCTTCTTCCTCTAAAGATGAAGGTTCGATGGAGTTTCTGAAAGGTGAAAACTGCCCAGGGTCTGCGACCTTATTTTAATATACACATATGGTTGCCTACTTTGAAAAGCAAAAGCTATCGCTGCGAAGGAGTCTCCGTGTTTCTGGCTGGTCAAGACCCCAGTTTACCACCTTGATGTCTTCTTGTTTAACCTCGGGCTTAGGCCAATGCAAGCGCGTCACCTATGGGTGCGACGGCGTCTGATTCCGGGTCAGCGTCGCGCGGTTGGTCGTTAGGGTTCCAGGGTGTTCCATCATATACCATCTAGAGTTGTGAGGAAACAGACCCGGGTCGGGCAAATCATTTACCTCGAACACCTTTTGGGTGAATCCCTGTGGTCGGAAGTGACTGGGAGCATAAGCATGGCATGACGGTATTGTCATCAGGGTAAGTCTTAGCCGGCGGGATCATCATTCGAGGGGTCTAGAGGCCCAAATCAACCTAGATGTGCACTTAGGATACCTGGGAGGTTAGTAAGAAACCCCTGTTCTCACGTAGGTTAGGTGCCATTTGGGTGCTTGCTGGGCGTTAGCAACAAAAAAAATTGAAATGATAAAAATAACAAAAAAATGGAAAAGAGAAAATGTACATATTTGCAAACAAAAAATCTTTTTTATGATAAAACAAAAAAAAATACCAAATATAAAAAGAAAATAAATCAATTTTACATGATCGCATTTGCGTACAGCATCTCACTTTAATACCACTTGCATTCGTGTGCTTGCCTATCGCATTTATCGTCACCACATGTTTCCATTGCCTTCGTTAATAAAGGCTTGGCCCCTTGACCAGTCATCAAGGACAGTCACAGTGACCATTTGCTTATTGAGCAAGGGGCCAAGTCAGAACAGAAATTCTGATTTGTTTGTTTCAGTGATGTGTGCAGGGATCCAGGCAACAGAAGCAAAGGTGAAAACCAAACAAACCAAACCTTGTATTTTATTCCAAAAACCAAAAAAATACATCAAGTTTCGCCCTCTCTCTCCGCATTACTCGTCTCACTACTCTCCGGGCAAAACACTCTCAAAGGTGCTACCCAACTACGAAAAGCGGTACTCCTACCGCTCTGTACTCCTCTTCCTATTCCCGCATCCCGGCGTTGATCTACGGAAGCAGCAGAGAAGCTACCAACACGAAAGCCACGCTCTCGTGCTCTTCGGTAGCGCTCCTCACCATCTCTCAGCCACTGTTCAGCAAGACCAAAACTGATTCGGAGTTCGAATAGTTGGGCCTCCATGGCCCTTCGTTCCTCCCTTTCAGTCAATCTGTTGGTTCTTTCTCTCTCTGCGTCTCTTTCTTTCTCTGCACGTTCTCTCTCGCGGTCTTCCCTCTCTAACTGGAGAGTGATCCTCAGTTCCACAGCATCCCTAGAGGAGTCGTCATTAGGATGACGCCGCAGTTCCCTCTCCAGTTCTGCTATCCTAGCCTCCTTCTGCGCGGCTTGGCCAAGCGCTTCTTCCGTCTCCTTTTCCTGCCAAGTGTACCATCTCAGATACACGATAAGGCATAAACAAGGAGAACTCAACACTGAGACTCTTACCTATATAGAGAGCATCCCTTCTGCCTCCGCAGCACGCTGCGTGGCGTGAGCAAGTTGCTCATGAAGCAAGTCAAGTTCTGAGGTGGGAATCCACAAGCTGGAAGAGGCACCACCTACTCCCATCGCTGGGGAAGCCGCGCCAATCTGGGCATGCTACGACCGCGTGAATTAGCAGCCAACATCTGGAATCTGGGGTTTTAATTAGGAACGTACTGTACGCCTACCAAGGCACTCGTAGCTCCGCGGGCATTACCCAGCTGTTGTTCCATCTCTGCCAAGCGAGTTCGTAAATTCGCTATCATGGCATCCCGGACATCCTGCAGCCTTACGAGTCAGCATTTTTCACCAGAAAACCAAGAAAAGGAGAAAAGAGAAAAAAGGGGAAACCTACCTCCACAAGTCCCCGGGGTTGGAACCGCTCTGCGTACTTTGTCCTATATAGACGCAAGTAGTCCTCGCTATCCCGCGCCTGTGATTCTACAATCGTGCCACCCCGTTGCCAGTCCTCATACTGTTCGGGGAATCACACGCGCCAGTCAATGCATGTCGCCGGTCCCCGCGTCTTTCTCCCGACACGAGGTGGCACAGCTGAATCCACCCATTCTTGAGCCAGTCCTAAAGTCCTCATAACTAATCGTAGCCGAAGCAGCTCGATTTCATTCAGGCAGTGCATCCACAGTTCCCGTCCGAACCGGGCACGACTTGCTAGAACCCACGGCTGGTCGGCATCGACCATGTCTGAGTAGGGTCTCCAGTTTACCATCGCTGTAGGGAACTCCTGTAGCTCCCGCCTTAGCACTATCAATTGGTAGGTTTGGGGTGCCGCACTCATGATGGGTTCCCACCGCCTGGCTAGCGGCACCATCGCGAGCTCTCCCCATGGGGAGGTAATAATAGCTCCACAGCTGCTCGGTGCAGGTCATCAGAACCTTGCAAAAACACAAAAAAAAAATACAAAACAAGCAAAACCAAAAAAATACCTGGATGAATGGTGTGAAACCACTCACAGTCATCTCACGATCCGTTTCTTGGAATAGGCCTGCAAACAAGTGTGCCAGCATGGCGGCTCCCCAGGCATAATACCCTACTCTTTCAAGGTCTGACAGCAGCTCCAGGAAGCGACATTGGATACCGTCCCCTTTCGAGCTCAGTACCAATCTCCCCAAAAGGAAGAGGAGAAATCTCCTCAAATCTATGTTGCATCTTTCCCAGTCGCCGAAATCTGTGCAGTACACGACACGGCATCCTATTTCCATCCTTTCCATGAACTCTTCTGAGGATTCATCGTCCCGCCGACGAGTGTCGGTGAGCCCTAATGCATCCATGAGGGACGCCCTAGCTACCGACCTATTTTTTCGACCATCTAGGTCCAAACCCAGTAACTTCTGGGCACCTTCTCTGTAGTCCGCGTAAGTGACTCCGGTCACTGCCTCGCCCTCTACCTTCAGGCTTGTGATCCGGACCACATCCTCTAAGTTGGGCACCATGTGCCCCCAGGGCATCAGGAATGCCGGACTCACTGGGTCCCATCTCTCACACAAGGCTTGGATCAGGACCAGGTCGAGCTGGATCGGCTCGATCCGAAGGAAGGTGCCAAAACCCATCACGTCTAGCCTGGCCTTCTGAAAATCTGGGAGACCTCGGTATGCTGCCACTACCAACTCCCATGAGATCTGTGATTTCATCACACTCTACGCATGCAGGGAATGGAGAGGAGGTTTGGTCAGAAAGAAAGGAAGAAAAAATGAATGGAAAAAAGGGCAAGAAAATTTGACTTACGAGTTGTGATTGGGCCCTTTCGCTAAAGTGTCCTTCGAGGTCCGAAAGCCTCCTGGAACTACTACCACTAGACCTGCTTCTCTTCGAGGAGTGGGAAGATTCGCCCTCCATCCAACTCTCGGAATTTTGAACTCCTCCTCTCCCGTGAGAACTTGTGCTCCTCGAGTTAGCTCACGATACCAGGGAGGATAAAAGGGACACGAATTTATAGAAATGGAAGGAGTGCAGGCCAAGATTGCCTCCATCACCTGTTAATGATAGCCATGCAGTCCCGTGTGTCACTTCACCGCTCGCACAGGGTGATTGATTGGACGAAGAATATGACGACTAGCCCCCTATGTTGTCTAGGGATACCCTATCATGTTTTGGAGGACGTCCGCAAAATTTGACACAACATCCGGGAAAAGGGGCTAGGGCCGTCATTATTGACTTCGACGGCAGATTCCCGTGGAAAATGGTCACAACAAGACGCGATTCTCTGCTCGGCCTGGAGTCTCGACACACCCATCACATGAGAACAGTGCAAAGGAGAGGAAGTGTAGGGAAGAAGGAATGCACAAGAGAACAAACGAGCAGCAGAAAATCAAATCACTCCATTCATAATTCTACATAAGATGTCATAAACACTACAATCATAGAGAGGAGGCGAGTCCACCAGCTCGCCGATCCTCACCATCACTCATCTCTCTGGGCGCTCCCCTCCTCTCCCCTGAGGTGAGGGTCCCTCAGAAGTCTCCGGGATCCTCGTGCAGCAGCACCTGCCTCGCCTCTTGGCACCGGCTCCGCAGCCGTGAGTCGCTGCTCCTCCCCTGGCGTGGCAAAGAAGCCACTAGCGGCAAAGCGGCTGGACTGGCGGAGTCGCTCCCCGAACTCTCGCGCTCTCTCGTAGCGCGTCTCCATCCCTCCTAGCCTCTGCACGACGGCCTGAAGGCCCAGCTGGAGCTCCCTCACTTGGGCCTCCAAGGCCCTCCTCTCGGTCTGATCCCGCTGTCGCTCGGACCTTCTCTCGGCTTTCTCTCTCTCTGTCTCTCTCCTCATCATCTGCAGAAGAACCCTTAACTCCAGGATGTCTGGAGAAGGCCTCTCCTCACCACGATGCCGCAGCTCCTTTACAGTCGCCACCCAGACATCACGCTCCTCTTCCGCCCGGGTCGCGCGGGCCACCGCACCGGCAAGTTGCTCCCGGAGGGAGGCAATCTCGAGAAAAGGGGCCGAGGAGCTCGAAGATGCGCCACCAATCATCCCCGCCGTCGCTGTCTGCTGGGCACGCTGGAACAAAATAAACAACGGCCGTCAGTGAAACTCCAAATCTGAAGATAAAAGTGCGGCACGTAACTTACTAGGAGCGACAGCTCATGTTGAGCGACGGCCAGCTGCCGCCTAGCCTCTGACAGTTGGGCGCGCGAGCCGCCGACCCCACGCGTGTCCCCAGCTTGGGGAAGCCCCGCATAACTCTCTCTCTGCCGCCGCAGGAAGTCGGCGCTATCCTGCACCACTACACTCCCTTGCTGTCCAGGGAGACATACGTGCCAGTCCTCGAGCCTCGCCTTGCCGCGACTCTCCCTCCTGACGCGGCTCGGCTCGTCTGCACTCGCCCACTCATCGGCCAGGCCCAGGGTCCTCGCCATGTCCTGCACCAAGAAAAGGGTCCCACATCAGTCAAAAAGAACGCGTCCCCTGTTTAGGACGCATCCATCATTTAAGTGGAACACTCGCCGAACCCTTTCCCCCCTCGCACGGCTTGCTTCAAAACTCAAAATGGATCAAAGAGGGGGGAAACCAAGCACCTACCAGACCGTGTTCACCTCCCTCCGCGACATCGGGCCCCTCGGGTCCCTCGGGGGCCCGAAGCGGCCCTTCCTCCTCCATAGACGCCGTTCCGTACTCTGGCGCGTCCCTCCTTGGGCGAGGGGTCCCGCGTACCTCTCCACCTTCGCCGTGGTCCAGACCGCCGAACTCCATCGATCGAGGGGAAGAAGACAAAGACGGGCGAGCAAGTTTCGGCGGAAGGCGGGCTCGTTTGCGGGTAAGGCACGGAGAAGAAAGGTCACCCGTCGCTTTAAATTTGAATTTGAGGATTAAGACGCGTCCTCGCGCTTGGACGCACCCAAAAGAAAGCGAAAAAAAAAAGGGAACAAAAAACCCTCCATGCAAAGTAGTTCCCTCCTGTCCAGGGCAAAGTCCCGTGAAGCGTGAACAACGTGGTGTGAAAGAAAGTGCAGGAAGGAAAAGGGCACACGACAAAAGGAACCACACGAAATCCATTTCATACAAACAGTCAAAAGTACATCATACAGTGAGGACGGTGGGGTGTACAAACAACTCTCTAACTCTCACCACCACCCTCCTGGTCATCTCTCTCCTCCTTCCTCTGACGGGGATCCCTAGGGGGCCTCTGCGACCTCTGCGAACCCTGAGAAGCCGTGCTCGCCTCTCCAGGTGGCACCATACCAGCCTCTAAGATACGGCGACGCTGCTCGGCCGAAGAAACTAGAAAGCTGCCCACAGAAAAGGAACCGGACTGACGAAGTCGCGCCCCGCGCTCCTTCGCCCTCTGATACCGCTCCTCACTCTCCCGGAGTCTCCCCTCCGCCGTGCCAAGACTCAGCCGGAGCTCCGACACCTGGGCCACCAGAGCTCTCCTCTCGTCCCAATCTCGATATCGCTCTGCCATCCTGTACTCCCTTTCTTTCTCTATGATCTCCCTATCCCTCTCCATCTCTCTCTCTATGGTCTCCCTATCCCTCTCCCTCTCTCTCTCCACGGTCTCCCTATCCCTCTCCCTCTCCTCTCTCTCCCTCATCGCCTCTCTCCTCGACAGCTCGAGGGCGATCCGCAGATCCACTACGTCGCGAGGAAGCTCCTCAGCCTCCCGTCGCCGCTCCTCCTCTAGCTCCGCAATCCGGGCGTCATGCTCTGCCACCCAGGCATCGCGCTCCTGCTCAGCACGAACAGCATGGGCTAGGGCCTCCCGAATCTCGGCCACCTGTCAAGGCACGCATGCACCATAAGAGAGCAGTGATAGAAGGAAAGCAGCTAGAAGAGGGTCAGGGCCAAGCAAGCACTCACTCGAGCCTCGCGGTCACGCTCGGCCTCCTCAGCCCGAGCCACCGCATACGCCAGCTGCTTCTGGAGGGCAGAAACCTCCGGAGGAGGGCCCCGCGAACTGAAACCCGCTCCACCAACCGTCCCGGCTGCAGCTGTCTGGTGGGCCCGCTGAAACACGGGGCAAACGTCAGTCAAAGGCTAAATATCAAAAATCTAGGTCACAAAAAAATGCATTGCATAGACTCACCATGATCTCCAACTCCTGTCGGATGGCCACTAACTGCCGCCTGGCGTCTGCCAGCTGGACCCGCAGGTCGGCAATCATGTTGTCACGAGTATCCTGCATTGCACATAAGTTACTGCTGTAGATCTCTAATTTAGAATAATCCACTTAAGAAAAATATCAAAGAAAAGACATGCAATAAGCATCAATATGGAGGAAAATATATGCACGAGGTGCACAAGGGGATGTGATCGCCAGAGACGCGAGGCCTCAAAAATATAACAATGAAAGCATGGGAGAGATCGCGAAAAATACCTTGGAGTGCGGGGATGTGAGTGCTTCCTTTCTCTTCAAACCGGCCGGCCGATGAAGAGAGTTCTTGCTTTTATTACCCTTGCAAAACAAACAAATACCACCAAAAGAATTGAATTAGAAACAAGGTGGGTGTAGCATCAAATTCAATAAAAATATATGAGCATGAAAGCATGTAAAAGAACACACCTTAAGGGGATTGCCCTTAAACCCCTATGCAAAAGGGATGGGAGATGTATGATGAATGCAAAATAGAATAGGGGAAAGAGTGCAAGAGTTGCACTAAAGGGGAGCCTCAACGTGGTTGGGAATAATAAATCAATAGAACAATAGAATATGATGCATGCATGAATTAAATAAAAATACAAGATAGTGAAAAGGAGATGAGATAAAAAATCTTGTTTGTGGTCGGTGCTCCTTGGCTTGAATGCTCAATGGGGAGAAAGCTTCAAAAGGGATGAAGACTTGATGTTGAAACTCCTCCTCCTTAGCCAAAAAAAAAGCCCCTTCGGTTCCTGTAAAAAGAAGAACAAACAGAAGAAAAAGAAGAGAACAGAAGAGAAAATAAAAAAAAAGAAGAAGAAGAAGAAGGGGAAAGAAGAATAGCATGGGAAGAAGAAGAAGACGGGAGAAGAAGAAGACGGCAGAAGAAGAAGAATAGAAGAAGAAAAAAAACAAAAGAGAAGAAGAAAGAACAAAAGAAAAACCAAGGGTCAGAAGCCTTCGGAATCCAACCCGTTAACAGAGCTCGGAAAACTCTATTAATAAGATAGAAAAGAGATAAGAAGGAAAGAGTCTAAAGGAAGGAGATAAGAACGGGCAAGAGCCCAAAATAGGAGAGGATTAGACTGGGCAAGAGCCCAAACGAAGCAGTGACTCTCTGGGGAAAGGCTACGTTCGTTTGGAACCCGAAACTGAAACACGACTTGAATAAGGGCGTTAATTCAAGAATTGACGACCTATCCAAAGGGCGTTAATTAAAACACGACTTAGATCAAGGCGTTAATTCAAAAATCAAATTTTAGAATTTATTTAAAAAATTGTGAAACACGCCTGATTCAAAGGTGTTAATTAAAACACGCCCTAGCAAATGACGTTAATTCAAAATATTCAAAATAGGGCCATTTTTCATTTCTTAATATTATTTTCTCATTTTTTAGGTGGAGGTGCATCTCGTCGCCCTGATTCCAACGACTATTTTTGTGAATTTTTCTGACACCCGAAAGATCACCAAATCACCTCTCAAAGGGGTTAAAAATATAATATTAAAATATTCAATTTAAAAGACACGCCCTTGTTTAAGGCGTGAATTCATTTTGTTTAATTTTTTATTATTTTCAGATTCAAAATAACGCCCCCTTTTAAGTCGTTAATTCTCGAAAAATTCTGAAAAATTCCCAGAAAAATCCAGAAAAATAGGAATTTGAAAGAATGGACGCCCTCCAATATAGTCGTCAATTTTTTAAGAAACACCCAAGCCTAAGTCGTTATTTAAAAGACGCCCCACGTCAAGCCGTTAATTCAAGAAAATAGGAGAAAAATGCCCAGAAAATCCAGAAAAATCCAGAAAAATCCAGAAAAATAGGAAAAAATAAGAAAAGGGGAAAAAAAAGGAAGAAATCCAAGAAAAGTGAGAAAAACCACTCAAATAGAACTAATTTGAGGGTCAAATTGGGGCATTACAAGGCGATATGAGATGCACTCAAAGTAACGTCAATTTTGGCGTGTCTACAGCTGCCCCGCCTTGGCGTCTGCTTTGCAAGGGAGCGTAGCAAACTGAAAAGTAGATGCCAAGGTGTGATGAGACACGCAATCGACATCACTTGATGAGAATGAAATCAAAAGCTCGAGATGAAGCAATCTCGGGAAATCCAACGAAATCAATAATGTTTGGATAAAGGGGGAGGTGTGCACGCGGTGCACGAAGGAGATAAAATAAAATGATCAACTTCCAGCGCGGTGGAAGTACCTCAGGTCACAAACCTGCAAGTTTCACCATTGGGGAGCGGTTACCAGCCAGTGGACGTGCTGCAGCCAAGGTGGATCAAAGGAAAGGAGATAAAAATAAGATGATAAAAATCCAAACAAGGAGCTTTCGAGAAAATGACCCAAAACAGCGACAAAACGAACTAAAGACACAATTCAGCAATGAATATCTCATATCGGGAAAAATTTAGATCAATTCAACTCTCAGCACCAGCTTATCAGAATGATTTTTCAACAATTGTTTCAAATTCCTACATGAATGCATGCTGGGTTTAAATGGAAAAATAAATCAAATAAAAATATAGAATAATCAAGGATAATATTGTTAAACTGCCAAGACTGAGTCAAGAAACCAATTTCGCGAGCTGATACTAAGCCGAAGCCTGTTTATCCGCGCACCAACTCGTAAAAGGGAACCATCGTCCCCAGCCTTGGACGGCTCAACGGCCTATCCGTATGACTAAGACTCCTCTGGAATCATCATTGTTTTTGATGAAGGGGAACTCCAATCCCAGATTTACCAAAGCCACAAGGTCCTTGATATAATATAATAGCGTAATAACATATAGTAGAATGCATACAGGGGGATGGTGATAGCAATGAGCATAGGGGAACTGAGAAATGAGGTGTCAGCACCGTGGGGCTTGGGATGATGATGCCCAGTCGGTGGGACCAACAGCTTCTTATCCTGCGCTCAAAAATTCATCAGCCAAGATATAAAACATAATAAGCAATGAATAAGACCTTTAAAGCATAGCAAGCATAACATCAAAGCAAAGCATCAATAGCCATGAATAACACATAGTAGGGCAAAGCATGGATAACATGAATAGCAAGGCATTGCAAAGCATCATTATTTGTTATGTTGTCATGAGGAGACAATCTGGCGAATCAAAATTGGAGCTGAATGATTGAAAATCAAGAAAATGCCTAGTGGCAAATGATCAGGAAAATTAGCAGGAGTTGATTGAATGATAATGAGATGAATAATCAAGATGATAACCGGGAGATGTAACAATCAAAATGCCCAGGGAGATATGAGGAATTGATAATCAAATGCCCAGCGGCAAGTCATGAAAAATGTCGGGAAGAATCAATGGATTGATAACAATGAGTGAAAGGGGACTCATCCCGTGCTCCTGGTCCTTGCAAAGTTTGTTGTTCCTGCAAAAGGCACCATCAGAAAATACAATGCAAAATTTTTGGAGTTTTGAAATATGCAAATTTTTATGAGTTTTGAAAAAGATATTCAAATTTTTATGAGTTTTGATCAATATGCAAATTTTTGTGGGTTTTGGAAAATATTCAAATTTTTATGAAGTTTTGAGAAAGGTATTCAAATTTTTATGGATTTTGGACAAGAAATATTCAATTTTTGTTTGATTTTGGTTAGACATTGCTAAAGCAGCATCAAAGAGTGTTTTAAACCACTGGCTAGGGGTCCTTGTTCCTTCCCTTTTTGCTTAAAACTGCCCAAAGCTGGGCGTGCATTGCAAGGTGGTGCCCTATAACCGACCGTCTTTGATCAACGGTGCCCCTACCAAGGCCATACCCGAGAAACATTCAGTCTTGGAGGGAGAAGAGAAGAATAATTGGAGATAAGCTTTATGCAGGATGAGAGATATCAAGACTTGAATTCCTTCCAAGGTGTTAACCCTCAAAGAGGTAGTCTGTTGCGCCGGGGCTTTGTGCCTTTGATTTTTAGACCCTTGACATGCATACGACCAGGGTTTTTCCTGCGGGGACTTTGCCACTCTTGACATGCCATAATTCACAATTTTGAATTTATCGAAATTTTGACTTGATTTTCATAATAGCCCTTTTGGCGAGATGTATATCATGAAACTCATATGAAAACTCATATTAATTTTGGGTCAAGACTGCCCCTATTTGAGACTCCTCTCGTATTGGGATTACCAAGGTTGGTCATCTTATCCGTCAACCTCTTGCCCCTGCATGCGGCCGAGTGAAGAAGAGAAAAAGACTTTCAGATACACTCATGGCATGGCCAAAGTAGCAACGGTGTTTTAACCAAAGGAGCCGACTAAGGACGCCGTGAAGTGTGTGGAATGCCCAGCTAAGGGGTACTCTTAACAAGCGGGGAGAGAATGTAGAATTCCCAGCGCGGGTTCTTATTAACCAAAGGTGCTGCGAAAGAAAGTCTAAAGACTCTTTTGAGAATGATTTCATTAAACAAAAGCCTAAGATAAAGGTTTAAAACACCACTTTTTAAATCTTGTTAAGAAGCACTTTATTTTGAAAATCATGCGTGAAGTGATGAGGAAATGATATTATAAAAATGCGTACTTACGTCAATATGTTACCTTGCAACCTTTGTAGAAGCAGCTGTCAGAGGCGAGGTTGATCATCGTGGGATTTGCCCTCTTTGGCAGTCAAAAGGATTGGCAGCAAAGGATTGAAAGTGGCTTAACAAGAAGGAGTGGTGCCAAGACCAGACTCAGACGAATAAGGAGAAAAGAAAAAGAGGCGAGGGCTAGAACTCCCTCACTAAGGTGTGGAGACCCTGATCACATGGAACAGTCTACAGAAGAAGCGGAGAATTAGAAGGAGGAGTGAGGACTAAAGCCTCGAAAGCAGTGGGAGAAAGGGCAGATGCCCAAGGCAGTGGATGTGGAAGAAGTTGGGTCGGACCCATGATCAGGAGGAATCAGATGAAGAAATTGATAGATGGAAAGAGGCGGATCCGGAGGGTCCGGAGGCAGAGGAGGATCGTGAGAGGAGAAATCATCCGGAGGCTCCGGAGGGATAACGAAAAAGGGACGCGATGCCCTCGGAAGAAATATGGAAAAAGATGATGAAAAAGGAAGAAGAAAATGAAGGAGACGATATCCCGGAGGAGCAGAAAGATGAATCGGAAGAAAGATGGATGGTCCGGAGGTTCTGGAGGAATGAGATGGAAAGGGGCGTGATGCCCGAGGGGAGAGTCCGGAGGTTCCGGAGGAAGAATATAGAAAGGGGCGCGATGCCCGAGGGGAAAGTCCGGAGGTTCCGGAGGAAGAATATAGAAAGGGGCGCGATGCCCGAGGGGAATGTCCGGAGGTTCCGGAGGAATAACCGGGAAAGGGGCGCGATGCCCTGAAAGGACAAGGGAAGAATCCGGAGGCTCCGGAGGAATGAGATGGAAAGGGGCGTCATGCCCTAGGAAAAGACGGAGACAATTAGGTGGAGAATCCGGAGGTTCCGGAGGGAGAATATAGAAAGGGGCGCGATGCCCGAGGGGAAAGTCCGGAGGTTCCGGAGGAATAGAATCAGAAAAGGCATGAGAATCCGGAGGTTCCGGAGGAATAAGAGAATGTAAAGGGGCGTCGTGCCCGAGGAAAAGGTCCGGAGGAATAGAAAGAATAAAGTGGAAAGGGGCGTTGTGCCCCGGGAAAAAGTGGAGAAAATTAAGTGGAGAATCCGGAGGTTCCGGAGGAATGAGATGGAAAAGGGCGTCATGCCCGATTAAAGCGGATGAAGATGAACAAGATGAGAATTGCGGAATGTCCGGCGGTGCCGGAAGACGGGGGAGATACGGGTTTGGAAACCCGGGGATTAGGAGGTGCAAATGCCTGCAAAATGATGGATGTGATGAATGCAATGAATGCGTGAATGCAAGGAGATGCAAAGAAGATGAATGATGTGAAGGGTGAGAGGATGAGATCCTCCTCCTAACCCTGGGAATGGCCCATGAAGGAAAAGTGATAGACATGGATGAATAGAAAGTGGAACAAATAAGGGATGGCTCCTTAGCATTAAGATAACTGCCCCTCCACGGCAGTGAAAGAATACAGCCAATTGGCTCAATAAAAGAAGCTTCAATAAGTGGCAACCCCCTTTGAAGGCAAAGATCAACAATGTGAGGGAGTTGGAGAGTTGGAACGGGGAGCGTCGTGTTGCCCATTGAATGTGGTATATATGGAAAGTTGAGCAAAATGGGCACTCGCCCCTTGTAAGGAGTAATGAATTCAGAATTCGGAAATTGGAACAAGGGGTGCCCTGCCCGACCCTTAAACGGCATCAATGCCCGGCATGGCGGCGACTTGACTTCTTCGGCCGTGATTGGCACAATAACCCGGATTGGCATCCGGCAAATGAATTCTTGCATCTCGAATGGCACGGCCGTGGCCAAAGTTTTCTTGCCCGGCTCTTGCTTATCCTTGGCGCAAGTAGCTGCAGAAGCACGCCCCTTCCGAGTAACAAAGGGAGGTGAGGCGGAGGCGGAAGGCTCCGTGGATGGTGGAGTTATAATGGAAAGTGTTGGCAAATGGGTGAATGGGGGCGGAGGTTCAAACACGTCGAGCTTCTCCCCTTGCTCGGAAGCAGTCGGGATGGGCTCGGGTGCAAAAAGGGGTGGATCCTGCTCAGGATTAGCCATGGGTAAGGGTAAAGGGTTCAATGGTGAAATAGGCAAAGTGGGTTTTAAAGGGATAATGGAAGGTCGAGGTGGAGGTAATGGGAGGTTAATTGGGGAAGGTTCAACGGTGGGCTCAATGGAGGCCGATGGTATGGAGGTTAAGGGTTTAATGGGCGGAGGTTTGATGGAAGACTCAGGGGAGGTTGATGGTGTGAAGTTTGATGGTATAACTGGTGGAGGTGTAATGTAAGCAGCGTCAGGGATAGGAGGAGACTCACAATGTGCCGGTGTGGGCGATTGGAATATCGACCCATCGTCGTAACACCAACTGGTCTCATAAACAGGGGTTGAATTAGGAGTGGTTTCCTCCTGAGCAGGGGGTTCATCGAATGAAAATGGGGAAAGCGGAAAGTTAAGGAAACTCGGAAGGGGTGCCTGCGGAGCTTCATCATCATCGTATACTGCCTCGGATACTTCGAGTGTCGGCTCTTGCTCACTTGAACCGCCGACGCCGTAATCATCCCTCCTGTCTTTCCATTCTCTCTCCATCTTTGTAATCTCGTCTAAAGCGGCATGGAGAGGATTGACTGGAGTAGGAGGAGCCGTGACCCTCTTTATTTGTTCCTCCATCAAAGTAATCTTATCACGCAGAGATTGTTGGAGGGGTGTGACTTGAACAACCGAGGGCTGGCAGGGCCTTGAAGGAGGAAGGGACGCATAAAAAGGCCGTGGAGGGGAATTAATGGGCCGGCCCATGGAAGAATCCGGATGGGCCGGATTGCAAGGAATAAATGGGCCTCGGGGCCGCGGTGGAGGAGGAATAGAAGGAGGCGGGTGATGGGCCACCCGAGAGGAAGCATGAATAGAAGGAGATGGGTAATGGGCTACCCGATTAGAAATATGAGTGGAAGAAGGAAGTGGGTGATGGGCCACCCGAGTGTGAATAGAAGAGGGAAGTGGGTGATGGGCCACCCGAATAGGATTAGAAGATGGAGGTGAATGAGATGCACCCTCAACGGCCGCCTTAAGGGCTTGGATCTGTTGAGGGGTGAGATGATCCAATGCATGGATGATTCGGGAGACCTTCTCGTCATTGGGAGGAGACGATCCCGAGGGAATAGGGGCTCGCAATTGAGGAGGGGGACCATGAGAATGGACATTGCCCATGGGTCGGGCATGACCATAATAGTGAGAATGTGGTCCCTTGGAGAGATGGCGAGAATTATGTTGAACATGTTGAAGGTGAGGATTATAAGATGTGCTAGGTTGTATATCCTCATGAATTGAATTGAACATGTTGTTTTGTTTATCAAAGTAAGGCATTACGCAATCCAAATAACGTGCAAACAATTTGCAAAGAAACACACAAGTTGGAATGGTTACCTTGATTTTTATTTGTTTGAACCTTGGTGAATTAAGGATTTTAGGAAAGTTTGGAATGATTCACACAAGGGGGGAACCTAGTTTCAATATGATTTGAACTTCAATGCCAACTAGGAACACTTTCTCACCGTATAGGCCACTAACTCGGGACTTCAAAAGGGTACAACCTGCCCGGCGTCCGTGAGGGAATCCACGGGTGCGGGGACTTACGGAGGCTTGGAAAAGGGATTTCCGGTCCAAAGAGACGGAATGCTCAATGGAGGGTCGTCCCGATTCGAAGAGGGTGTGTGGATCCTAATGAAGAGGAGGAGGGCTCCCAAACCAAAATGCAAATATGAATGCAGCAGGGGAAACAGGCCAACCACAATAATATAATCAATAAAGATAACCAGGAAATATCATGAAAAACCACAGCCGGGGGGTTCTGGAAACCCACAGTAAAAACACGCCCTGGAAGGGGGCACTACTAAACAAGGACACGACGGTGTGACTGTCGTGAATCAACGTGAGGGCCCCGGGGCAGGGTGAAAAATGCCTTAGAGTGAGGCGCTATCAATAAAAGGACGCCCTTTTCAGCGGGCGTCAAATCCAATAACACGCCTTTAAGTGAGGCGCTAATAAAGTAAAAGACGCCCTGTAGCAGGGCGTGAATTCACATGCATCAATATAAAGCAAGAACACCCAGAAATGTGCTGGAAAACGCCCTATCAGAGGGCGTGAAATAGGAAGCAGACGCCCTTGCTTAGGGCGTTAAATCAAGAAAAACGCCTCTTCCAGAGGCGTGAATTCACTTTCCCCAGAAAAACTTCGCGGCCGGCAGTATCAACACCCAATCACACAATCATGGCAATCAATAGAATAAGCATGCTCATCAATTTTATTTAAAAAAAAGGACTTTCTAAACAAAAACCTATCAAACTAACAAATCACAAGTGGGAGAGTACAATGCAAGTGGAGGGTGCCCGAGGGGCACAAAAGGAGACGCACCGAGGGTGCAATAGGGGAGACGGCACGCGCGGGTGCCTAAGGGGAAATGGTAATGAAAGAAGAACACAAAGGGTCCCACCGTGATCGCCAATTTGTAGATCTCTAATTTAGAATAATCCACTTAAGAAAAATATCAAAGAAAAGACATGCAATAAGCATCAATATGGAGGAAAATATATGCACGAGGTGCACAAGGGGATGTGATCGCCAGAGACGCGAGGCCTCAAAAATATAACAATGAAAGCATGGGAGAGATCGCGAAAAATACCTTGGAGTGCGGGGATGTGAGTGCTTCCTTTCTCTTCAAACCGGCCGGCCGATGAAGAGAGTTCTTGCTTTTATTACCCTTGCAAAACAAACAAATACCACCAAAAGAATTGAATTAGAAACAAGGTGGGTGTAGCATCAAATTCAATAAAAATATATGAGCATGAAAGCATGTAAAAGAACACACCTTAAGGGGATTGCCCTTAAACCCCTATGCAAAAGGGATGGGAGATGTATGATGAATGCAAAATAGAATAGGGGAAAGAGTGCAAGAGTTGCACTAAAGGGGAGCCTCAACGTGGTTGGGAATAATAAATCAATAGAACAATAGAATATGATGCATGCATGAATTAAATAAAAATACAAGATAGTGAAAAGGAGATGAGATAAAAAATCTTGTTTGTGATCGGTGCTCCTTGGCTTGAATGCTCAATGGGGAGAAAGCTTCAAAAGGGATGAAGACTTGATGTTGAAACTCCTCCTCCTTAGCCAAAAAAAAAGCCCCTTCGGTTCCTGTAAAAAGAAGAACAAACAGAAGAAAAAGAAGAGAACAGAAGAGAAAATAAAAAAAAAAAAGAAGAAGAAGAAGGGGAAAGAAGAATAGCATGGGAAGAAGAAGAAGACGGGAGAAGAAGAAGACGGCAGAAGAAGAAGAATAGAAGAAGAAAAAAAACAAAAGAGAAGAAGAAAGAACAAAAGAAAAACCAAGGGTCAGAAGCCTTCGGAATCCAACCCGTTAACAGAGCTCGGAAAACTCTATTAATAAGATAGAAAAGAGATAAGAAGGAAAGAGTCTAAAGGAAGGAGATAAGAACGGGCAAGAGCCCAAAATAGGAGAGGATTAGACTGGGCAAGAGCCCAAACGAAGCAGTGACTCTCTGGGGAAAGGCTACGTTCGTTTGGAACCCGAAACTGAAACACGACTTGAATAAGGGCGTTAATTCAAGAATTGACGACCTATCCAAAGGGCGTTAATTAAAACACGACTTAGATCAAGGCGTTAATTCAAAAATCAAATTTTAGAATTTATTTAAAAAATTGTGAAACACGCCTGATTCAAAGGTGTTAATTAAAACACGCCCTAACAAATGACGTTAATTCAAAATATTCAAAATAGGGCCATTTTTCATTTCTTAATATTATTTTCTCATTTTTTAGGTGGAGGTGCATCTCGTCGCCCTGATTCCAACGACTATTTTTGTGAATTTTTCTGACACCCGAAAGGTCACCAAATCACCTCTCAAAGGGGTTAAAAATATAATATTAAAATATTCAATTTAAAAGACACGCCCTTGTTTAAGGCGTGAATTCATTTTGTTTAATTTTTTATTATTTTCAGATTCAAAATAACGTCCCCTTTTAAGTCGTTAATTCTCGAAAAATTCTGAAAAATTCCCAGAAAAATCCAGAAAAATAGGAATTTGAAAGAATGGACGCCCTCCAATATAGTCGTCAATTTTTTAAGAAACGCCCAAGCCTAAGTCGTTATTTAAAAGACGCCCCACGTCAAGCCGTTAATTCAAGAAAATAGGAGAAAAATGCCCAGAAAATCCAGAAAAATCCAGAAAAATCCAGAAAAATAGGAAAAAATAAGAAAAGGGGAAAAAAAGGAAGAAATCCAAGAAAAGTGAGAAAAACCACTCAAATAGAACTAATTTGAGGGTCAAATTGGGGCATTACAAGGCGATATGAGATGCACTCAAAGTAACGTCAATTTTGGCGTGTCTACAACTGCCACATGCATATACATATAGAAGGGTGAAGCAGTTTCATTTCACTTACCCCTGCCATACCACCCAAGGAGAGGCGGTCCCCGTACGTAGCTCGATATCGTCTCATGTAATCTGTGCTGTCCTGTACATGGGATACCACTGGGACCCCGCCCTGCTGCCAGTCCTGGTACTGTGCTGGGAAGCGCGTACGCCAGTCCACAATCTTCGCCTTCCCCTTGGTCTTCCGCCCGATGCGGGCCGGCTCTTCTACATCAACCCACTCCTGGGCTAGCCCCAACGTCCTCATAACCAGCCTCAGCCGAAGCGGCTCGATTTCGTTCAGGCAATGGACCCACACGTCCCGCCTGAAACGAGGAAGACCCGCTACAACCCAAGGCTGGCCAGCGTCGCCCATGCCCAGGTAGGGTCTCCACACCACCTACATCATCATACATACATCATATTAGTTGCCATTCAGTCACATAAGAAAACACAAAAAATCATACGCATCATACCATGGCCTCGGGATACTCGCTCAGCTCCCGACGAAGTGACGCCAGCTGGTAGCCGTGGGGTGCTGCAACCACGACCGGCCTCCACCGCCGCGCCAGAGGCACAGCCCTCATGTTCCCATGCCTAGCCCTCCCCATCGGGAAATAGTAATAGCTCCACACCTGCATCCATCATACATCATTAGTACAATAATTACATATTTAACTATGGGAATGCATAAATAAAATGTTTACCTGGAGAAAAGGTGCGAAGCCGCTGACTGTCGTCTCCTTCTCCGAAGTCTGGGAGAGATCAGCAATCAAATGGGCAAGCAGAGCCGCCCCCCACGCGTAGTGCCCCACTCTGTCAAGGTCCGCCAGAATCCCGAGGAAGCGACAGTGGATGCCATCCTCCTTCGTCCCCAGCAGAAGGCGGCCCAGGAAGAAGAAAAGAAACCTCCGGAGGTCTAGATCCACTAGCTCCCGCTCGCTCGTGTCCTGGGTGAAAGCTGCACGGGCATCTCCCTCCAGTCGTGCCAGAAACTCCGCTCCAGTCTCGCTGACCCGCTGGCGCGGGTCGATGAATCCAAGCGCCTCCATGATCTCCACTCGGCCGACTACCCTGCTGTCCCTGTCAGTCACGCTCGTCTCTAACCACAGCAGGTCCAGGGCACTCTCTTGGTAGTCGGGGTAGGTGACCCCGCTAACCGCCTCTCCGTCAACTCGTAACCCAGTGATCCGAGCCACGTCCTCTAGTGTCGGCACCATGTGCCCCCAGGGCATCAGAAACGCCCGGCTCGGCGCGTGCCACCGCTCCCTCAGTGCCTGGATAAGAGGAAGGTCGAGCCGGAAGGGCTCGAACCTCAGCAATGCTCCAAAGCCCATGGCGTCCACACGCGCCCTCTGGAAGTCCGGCAGCCCACGGTATGCTGCCACCACTAGGGACCAGCTGATCCGTCCTTTCATCACACCCTGCACACCACAAAACCAATAAAAAATACATCAGCATAATATTAAGCAATTACACTATATATTTCACTTATTTATTTTATGTTATCTTATCTTTAAAATATTTAAGGATTTTTTATGGAGGCGTCCAGCACATTGGACGCCTCCTCTCTATTTTCCTTATTTTCTTTATGGAAAAACCCAAAACAAAAAATATATTAATAATATATATATTTATGGAGGCGTCCCAGGTCCTGGACGCCTCCTTTTTTTTTAAATTCTATTTTATTATTTACGTAAATAAACAAATAAACAAAAAGAAAAAGAAAATGTGGAGGCGTCCAGGGCCCTGGACGCCTCCTTTCCCTCGCTCCCCGGCCTTCTCTCACAGCCTCTAGCCCGTCCGTTTAGCCTATTGAACCACAGAGTGAGAGTTCCGAAGGGCTTACCAGGTCGTGATCGTCCTCTCCCACGTCGCCAACGCCCGCAGCGGCCCCCGCGGCCAGAAGAGGCACCTCCATCCCCTCCTCTGCAGCAATCTCCTCTGTTGCGGCCTCCTCGGCATCATCCCTCAGCCTCCTCGGACGACGAGCCCGTCGTTTCCGCTTCTCTGGACCCCGGCTCGATCCTCCTCGCTCCAATGAGACTAAGAATGGGTCGTCTGGGGTGACTGGGTCGTCAGAATGAACAGTACAAATGAGCAGGGGGTGAGGCCCCCCCCATATATATAGAATCCACTTTAATTGGGGCGTCCAGGCACCTGGACGCCCCCACCTTTTTTATTTTTTTTTTCAAAATTCAAAATTTTAGGGGCGTCCAGGCGCCTGGACGCTGCCAAAACAAAAAATCAAAAAAAATAAAAAATAAAAAATAGGGGCGTCCAGGACCCTGGACGCCCCCAAAACAAAAAACTTAAAAAAAATCAAAAATAAAAAATTAGGGGCGTCCAGGCCCCTGGACGCCCCCATAATAATAATTTTAAAAAAATTATATAATAAAAGTAAAAAAGATATTAGTATGTATATAATCCAAACAAAAGAAAAAAAACACAAAGAAAAAGAAAAACCACAAAAAAAAGATAATAATAATTAACGGAACTGGTCCAAAACTACCAAATGCCAGATTTTATTCCATCAGAAAAGCAGAATGAACTACATCAGGGGCTTAGGCGCCTTAGGCCTTAACTTCCCAAGTTCGGTTACATAACCCCTCCACAGCTCACATTCTTCCCCCACGTGCGCTAAGGCCTTTCCCACGACACTTGTCTTCCAGGGAGCTTTAATGGCTTTCGCTTCCCTCGCATCCGCCTCCGTGCCTAACTCCCTCTTCTTCAAAGGAACGATGCCAGTCGGTAGTGGGAATGAATGGCGTGGAAAGCCGACCTGGAGGCAGCATCGATGCGCGTTATAAAGGACGAACTCGGTTGCGCCAATCAGTTGAAGATCAACTTCAGGAGAAGGCATCATGAGAAGACCAAGCGAAAGCAAACATGCCGGTGCACAAGTACAGAAGCCTTGTGTCACGGTGCGGAAGTGAGACCGCCAGTTTTCACGTTTCTTCAGCCACGGAACGCGGTTCACTACAGTACCACCGAAGCCTAACACGTCGGCTATGTGATGAAGAGGGCTTTGTTGGAAGAGCTTCGAAGCAGTTGGCATTCCCTCGCGGTGGTCAAATTTGAAGTGCAAATCAAGCCAGCAATTCAAGAGAAGTGCGCAACCAAAAGGAGGCTTACCCATGCTCGAGGCAGTAAGGCCGCTGTAAAGATAGGTAAGGACGGTGGGTCCCACCCTCTTTCCACTCCAGATTCCGCAAATGGCACTTAGTTGATCCTCCTCCACTATGTTGTCGGTATGAGGAAACAAGAGAGCACCCGCCAGACAGATAGTGAACCCCTTCATGATTCCTTCTAAGTAGTCATCATCTGGTGCCCCCCTCAGGGGGTCCATGACCCACTCCGCAAGCTTTTGCAAATCAATCCCCTTTTGATTACGCACCTTCCTGGCCGCGTCAGGCGGCATGAAGCTTCCAAGGACGCTTTCGGAAGTCCTCCGTGTCAGCATCCGCATAGCCTTCACCTTCCCGTCACTCTTGAATTTCTTTAATCCGAGCAGAAGTTCCACCTCCTCGAGGAGGATGGTCACCTCGAAGCTCGGGAAGATAAAAGTGTGGGTCTGGGGATGCCAGATCTCCACTAGTGCGCCTATAGCCGCCCAGTCCATACGAATCTTCTCGTAGTGTTTGGCGTGAATAAGGAGCCCCTGCAGATGCCACTTCGAGAGTATGGCCCTCATGCCGATGGAGATGTTGGAAGTTAGCTTTGAAAGCCATGGCAGTTTGGAAAACTTCCTCGGGCCTGGGAAGAGTGGATATGGCTGGAAGAAAGAAGAAGAAATGAAGGAAGTAAGAAGAAGGCTCACGTGGAGAAATTTGAAAAGAATCAGCTTACCATATGCGACATGATCGTCCCACTCAGATGACCCTCGAGGTCGGAGAGTTGCCTGATCTCGCCGCTGGGCCTGCTCCTCTTCATAACGCGGGAAGACTCTCCTTCCATCCTGAAATCTCTAGATTCTCCTCTCCTTCCTCTCCTGAGCTTCCAAAACCCACCTTGGTACATTTGAATGAACTAGCCTAAGGGGAGTTCTTATAGGAAGGGAAGATCGCTACAGGACGAAACATGTCACATCAGTGGTCATTGTCAAGATTTTGTCTGGATCTCCTTTGTACTGTGGTGCGATTCTACTGTGATTCTGCTACTTTCTGATGTTGCTAAACTTTGCTAGTCTGTGCAGGTTTTACTAACGGACGTCTTTGCCCTGTCTCCTGTCCCATCTTTCAATGGTTGGTCCCACCATGTCATGCATCATAGTATACGATACCTACGCTACTAGAACATGTCAAGGACCTTGCGGCCCGAACAAATCTGGGATTTGAGTTCCCCTTCAACAAAAACAGTGATGATCCCGGAAGAATTTGGGTTGTACGGATAGGCCGTTAACTTGTGGTAGCATGGGGACGACGGTTCCATTCAGTGAGTTGGTGCGCGGATAAACGGGCCCCAGCCCAGTGTCGGCTCACCGGATCGGTATCCTGACCCGTTCTTAATAAGTTGACAATATTATCCTTGGCTATTTTCTATTTTAGTTTGTTTTAAATTTTTATTTTAACCCAGCATGCATTCATATAGGATTTTGATTTATTGCGGAAGATCACTCAAGTGATTCGAATGCGAAGGCCGTTGTGCTTCAATTCCTACAAATATGAGATATTCCACTCCGAATGAAATACTGAGTTTCCTTGAAACGGCCCTACGTTGCTCTTCCAAAAGGAGACCCTTGTTTGGACAGACCCTCAGATATTCCTTTTTACCTTGTTTGACCCACCTTGGCTGCAGCACTTCCACATTGGCTGGTAACCGCTCCCAAAGGTGAAACATGCAGGTTTATAACCCAGGTACTTCCACACCGAGAAGTTGGTCTCCTTTATTTTTCGTGCCTGAGTGCACATTTCACCCTCCTTTATTTGATCTCCGTCCAAGCAACCGTCAAGACTTGAAAGACCTCCTTCAAGGTCGCCTCATTGAAACTTCAAAAAAAATTTCAAACAGTACGTCAGAAGCGTGTCTCATCACACCTTGGCATCAACTTATCACTCCGCTCCCACTTCATTTCACTCCACTTCGATACCATTCCACTACGTGTCGCTCCCTTGCAAAGCAGACGCCAAGGCGGGGCAGCTGTAGACACGCCATTCCTGACGTCTCCCGAGAAAGTCTCATATTACTATACAACGCCCCGCAACGGCTTACGCATTTTGAATCGCTCGAGTGCTTCCTTTTCTTGAGTCTTCTTCCGCCCTTTTCGGCATCCGGAATCGTCTCGTCACGGCATTCGGACGGCATCAACACCAGTCAGACGCATCAGGAGGTTCCGGAACCAAGAAGGGTGTCTGCCGGGCGGCCACCAACGCTTGTCTGAGGACCCGGGTGGGTCTTAATGGGGGCGTCCAGGCCCCTGGACGCCCCCATTCTTTTAATTTATTTCATTTTTATTTTTATTTTTCAAAACCCAAAACCTAAATAAAAAATAATATATTAATGGAGGCGTCCAGCTCCATAAAAACAAATATAAAAATATATATATATATATGCCAGTTGGCATAAAAAGACAAAACAAAATAAAAAAATGATATATTAATGGAGGCGTCCAGGCCCCTGGACGCCTCCATAAAAATAAAAATAAAAAATATATAATGCCAGCTTTGGCATAAAAAGACAAAACAAAAACAAAAAAATAATATATTAATGGAGGCGTCCAGGCCCCTGGACGCCTCCATCAACTCCCACACGGGCGCCGCCCACCGAACGACGGTTTGTCGTGTGTGAAAAAAGCCAAATTATGAAGACGTCCAGCCAGCTGGACGCGCCCATTTCTGAATCACGAGGCGCCGCTCACAAAACCACGCGTTATGCCAAACCGCGTGCGGCCGTCGGTGGTGTTCGGTGCACCTGTTAGGGGCGTCCGGAGCCCTGGACGCCTCCACAAAAATATTCCGAAAAAATTAATAAAAATAGAATAAAATATTAGTTCGGCCCTGATGGAGGTGTCCAGGGTCCTGGACGCCTCCACCCTCCGGAGCCCTATAAATAGAGGCCCACCCCCTCAGTTCTGGAGGAGCTTCGAAGAGATCCGATAGGCTGCCGGAGCCCAGAGGCTACCGGAGTCATTTTCTAACCCGTGGGGTCTTTTGTAGGTGGAGATTCTGCCGGCTTCTCGGGTGCCCACGTTCGCGAGAGGAAGGTCGTCTTCGTCCACCGCGCTTCCACCTCATCCCTACGCTGCCGGAGCTCTGCCGGATTTCATCATCGGCTCATCCAATAAGCCTTTTCTTCCCCTTTTTCTCCATAGTTCTTTGCATTCATCATACTGCATCCTCTATCTCCCTACATAAGGGCGCCGTCTCTTGCATACTTCTTGCATTCATCATCACATTTTCCTCCTACTCGAGTCCGAGAGGGGTTTAAAACCACACCAACCAGGTGTGTGTCAGGTCACGATCTCGTTACTTTTATTACAAGGAATTGTTACTACACTGCCATTTTCTAATTCCGTTCGTTTATTGTCTACTGTTTTGCAAGGGTAACCAAGGAAAGCCCTCTCCGTCGGCCGGCAGAAGGGGGAGGAAGAAGCAACCCGCCATCTCCCGCTCTTGAGGTAGGCGCGATCACTTTCTTTATTTTGGGGTCTTTCGGCCCCTGGGGATCACATCTTGTTCTCGAGGCCGCGGCGAGTCACTTCCCCAATGGCCGTTTAAATTTCCGTTCTTATACTCTCTTTATATTCTGTTATATTCTGTTCATATTCTCGAGGCCGCGGCGAGTCACTTCCCCAATGGCCATTTAAATTCCCGTTCTTATATGTTATATTCTTATCTATTCATATCCTCGAGGCCGCGACGAGTCACTTCCCCAATGGCCGTTTAAATTTCCGTTCTTATATTCCCTTTATATTCTGTTATATTCTGCTCATATTCCCGAGGCCGCGGCGAGTCAATTCCCCAATGGCCGTTTAAATTCCCGTTCTTATATGTTATATTCTTATTTATTCATATTCTCGAGGCCGCGGCGAGTCACTTCCCCAATGGCCGTTTCAATTCTTATTGTTTAATTTCTGCACCATTCCCGTCCCCCCGAGGTCGCGGCGAGTCACTTCCCGCTATGGCCGTTTAACCCCCATATCTTGCTATATTACATTTGTCCCGCTCGCCCCACCGGAGCAATCTCCCGTGGTGGCCCCTTCTCTTTTCTCTTATTTCTGTATTGCAGCAAACAAAAAGAAGGAGCCCGCGCGCTCCGCGTCTTCTCCGCTTCCCTGAACCGCGTGACGTCGCTCACACGAATGTCATGGGAGTAAACAAAATATGGTGAAAATATAAAACATGAAGATGTAAGTCCGAAATATGAGATACACTTTTTAAATTTAGTTTGGTAGCATGGAAGTCATGAATACTATGGTTTGTCGGACCGGCCGTACCGGTCGTCCCGATTTTTTGCCGGTATGGGATGGTACGGTTCTGTCCCGCTCTGTACCGTCCTAGTTTAAATAACCTTTATATATATGTTATATAAAAATAATATTTGAATGAATTTTCAGCTTAACTGGTTAGGTAGTCTCACTGAAAACTCAAACCACTACGGTTCGAATCTCACTTTCCTCACATGTTTACGCATTTTTTACCTTAAATTCAATATTGTAGTTAAAAAAAATGTAAACAGATGCTTTTAACAAGATTCGAACCCCCGAATTTTTAGCTTAGCTGGTTAGGTAGTCTCGCTGAAAACTCAAACCACTACGGTTCGAATCTCCCCCGACCTCACGATCAACCGTGAGAAGTTCTCAACCAACCAACTTACAAAATTGTTTTGATATAAAAAAACTATACAAATATATGTTATGTCCCGGTTGCGTCCCACGTACTAATCGTCCCGGTCTTTGGCTGGGACGGTCCGGGACGGGCGGTTCGGTCAAACCCTGATGAATACCGAATGAAATTGGTAGTTTCATGATTGCCAATATTTACTATTTTATCAACCTAGCTGATGATAATATTTAGGTTTTTACATATTAGTCCCTACAAACTTAGTGAATTACCGATTAATCCCTCGAATCTCACTATTATCTTAAAAACTCTTATAATCTTCAACATTTTACAACTGAATCCCTATAGTTTATTTCCGTCCAAAAAAGAATATTCCATCAAATGTGTGGAAAAAAATTTAAAATACCCCTGTTGACCGTGGACTCTCTCTCTCTCTCTCTCTCTCTCTCTCTCTCTCTCTCTCTCTCTCTCTCTCTCTCTCTCTCTCTCTCTGAGGTGGAGGGGAGAGGCGGAGGGGAACACAGGAAGGGGAGGGGAGGGTGACGGCCGGAGGTGAAGGGGAAGGCGGAGTGGGACGGGAAGGGGAGGGGGAGGAGGAGGATTTACGTGAAAGACACCCCTCCCACTCCCGTTGCCGCGCGAACCCACTTCCCTCCCTATGTCTTGACCCCGCCGGTGTTCTGCTTCTTCTCCGGCGATGGCTGGTGGGGGGGCGGGGCTGTGCCTCCCCCCCTCCTGGGTCCTCCCCATCGTTGGCCTCCATCGCCGGTGGGCTCATCGCTCCCCCCATTGTAGGCTCTGTCCTTCGCCATGACCGTACGGACGTGACCTTGCTTTCTTCTCCGACGACTGCGCATGGTGCCGACGCTCTTCCCCCTGGCCTTGGGCCTCTTCTTGCCCGTTCGTCATCCTCCCTGAGTCCCTCCAGCGGCGTCTTTCCTCTTCCAGCGATGTCGTACAGCTCCCACGGTTGACACGTTGTTGGTCACTCATTCACGCAAACAACCGTCTCTCCATCTGGGCCGTCTATATCACATTCGTATCCTACGCAACCTCGTGGGGAAGGTCACGCCCATCGCAGGTGCCGGTGGCGCCCCTCCAGCTACGTCCTCTTCTGCCGTCTTGGGTGGCGCCCCGCTAGCTGCTCCAATCCCTTGCCTCATCGCCTCTAGCACCGGTTGTTCAGACGTTAAACCCTCTGCCGGTGTGCTGCCCCTGCCGGTCTCCTCCATTGGCCTAGCTTAGCCGGTTGGCCATCCGTCGACCACCTGCCCCAGCCTTGGGCCCTTGCAACCCCAGCCTTCCCCTTCTTGGAGGTCTCCTATCCACGCCCAAGTTCCTCCAGCGGGACCCTTGGCCACGGCATCAACATTCCTTGATGGGACAGCTGTGGAATTGGTGGGGACACCGGGCCCAATGCTCGGAGCCGACGCCGCACCGCCACTACACCGAGCTTATGGCTCGGAGACTCGATTGAAGACCCGGCATCCTGAATACGTATTTATACGTATTTGTGTATCTGTGTGTACGGTGGTATTTGTATTATTAAACCACCCTATCTTATTTTATTTTTACCAAAGTCAAAGAATTGTATTTTATCAGGGTCCAAGTCAAATATTAGTTGGTGGGCTTTGTTTTATTAGGCTAGGATATATATGTAAATAAGGGAAATTATGAAGGTATGTGTGTAATGGGCCTTCCCTATAAATAGGAGGCAAGGGTGTGTTACGAGATATGAACCATATGAATGAAAGAAGTGATTTGTCTCGTGCTATTCCCTTCCCTCTTTCTCATTTTGTGAGTTTGAGTGTGTCGCCCGGAGTGAGACCGTCCGGCGTGAGGCCGAGCTGCGCGAGGTAGCAAATTTATCCGTCTTGTTCGCGTCCCGGAGTTACCGTCGATCCATTTCCACGTCGCCGCTGTGACGACCCAGAGCTCCGGATACTGATATACCGATAACATCGATATACCGATACCAAAAACTGGGGAAGCCACCCAAGAGGCTGATGAGACCCCTCAAGGGTTACAGGAGTTTGCTGAGGAGTTGCATAACGAATTGAGACCGCAAGCGTGCAATATTAATTAGGACAATAATTAATAAATAAATGCGGAAGCAAAATAAAATATCAGAGTGATAAAATAGATACAATAGTCCAGATTTACAGATAAAAGAGATCCACTGCACAACTACACGGGGCATACCCCGGCTCAAAAGAACAAAAAGACAAACCGACAATAGCTGGCACTCTAACAATGGTCAGCACAACCACGAGAAGGATCGGCGGACGACTGGGGCGGCTCACCTGAAAGAAAAAAGGGTGAGTCATTGCCAGACTCAGTAGGGGTCACGCGGATCCCTACCTTACACTAAGCAAGCAAGCAAGCAAATACAAAAATAATTAGAGCATGCATTTAAACAATAGACAGACATATACACGATTTAATAAATAAATAATAACGACAGGAAATAAATCTACCAATAGAATAAACCACAGCTAACCAAGTGAAGTGACAGACGGAACGACCCACTAGAAGAACAAGACCAGATGCGTCCTCCGACGACTTACACTGCGTCTCAGTAACTCGCAAGTCTGGAACGTGACAAGCGAGAGGCGTAACAGGACCAAACCAAGTACTAGTCAGAGCAACACTCGTCAATGCCAGTCCAAGTCTCCGACCACGTGTGCACACACTGACTCCTGCCTAGAGCCATGCCTCTAGCTAGTTCCCCCCCCGTTGGACGCAACGGTAACCGCAGGGGCCCACGGTAACTAGTTTACAAACCGTTCAATGGGAACACCCCTCCACCTCTCCCGGGTGGGATGACACGCTCAGTCGCTGGGTTACGACTAGTGGTTCCATCACAAGGAAAGAGAAAGTAATTCCATCGGGATCTAATAACAAGCCATCGTTCATAAAACAACTTAAACATGGCATATATACATCGTGGAATGCATTAAAAATTGACCATGCATGCTTTTAAAAACTAGGGGAATGTAATGGTCTAGGTCTGCCGCGTCACAGGGTGTGACGGTCGGGGAAGGGTGCGCTACAGGTCGGTGACGCGTCCCTGGCGGGCCATCAGGTCCAGGCTGTAACGCGCCAGGACAGGGGCGTTATGCGAACGTAACGCGCCTCCCCTGAGCCGTTACGCCACGCGAAGCTATAAAAATTAGAGTTTTTCTAACGTTCAGACAGGGTGTGACGCACGCCAGGAGGCGCGTCACGGAGCCCTGACGGTCGCCCGACGGACCGTCAGGCCGACCGCCATACCAGGTCAACTATAGTCAAATGAAATGTAACGGTCGTGGGCTCGACCGTTACACACACTGTGACGCACCTACTTAGGTCCGTCACAGTACTGTAACGCGTCCCATGAGGGCCGTTACCAATGTGACGGCTCCTAGTAGGACCGTCACACCGCCTGGGTTACGGACGGGTTAGGTTCAAAATCGAACTTCCTCCCGGTCGAGCCGGATCGACGGGAAAACATTGAAAAGCTGTAAAACCTTCCAAACCATACCATTCTACAACTAATCTATACATCAAACATAAAAACAATGCCCATGGAGTGATTTTCAAGAATTTATAGCTAAATTACACTAACATGGGATTTTCATGGAAAACGAGGAAAACGACATCGAACGGACGTGCATGTGATGCCAATGCGATCCTAGCGAGACAAGGATTCCATCCCCCTACCTTGATCGCGACAAAGACGGCGATTCGGTGCCGAACGGACGAAGGGATGCCGCGGCTACTCTCGGCCCCACACCCCTCCACGTACCGCGGATCGAGACAAAGCTGGCGTCCACTCGATCCTCGTGTCGAGCCCGTCCCGTCGGTACCTCCCGTGCCTCGATCGGGGCCCGTCCGGACCGAATCCGAGAGAGAGGGAGGGGAGAGATCGTGAGAGGGAGAGAGGAAGAGAGAGAACGAGTGAGGGAGAGAGAGAGTTCGATGGGGAGAGAGAGAGAGAGAGAGAGAGAGAGATATATATATATATATATATATATATATATATTATTATTATTATTATTATTATTATTTTGAAAACTTAACTCTACCAAATTCCAATAAATGCCAAACGAACGCCTAAAAATCTGCAAAAATAGCCAAAACGATAAGGACAAAGCCTAGATCTGAACTGCTATGAATCCGCTAAGGCACGAGCGCTACAGTTGTAATGCCCCGGATTTTTCGGATATTTTTCGGATCATTTTAGCGGGTCTCGGAGTGCATTTTGTGCTTTACACGTGTTTTCCCCTGATGTGCCTTCGGAACTCTTTGCAGGGCAAACCGTGGCGTTCTACGACTCCGGGATAGTACCACTGCGTTGTGTTCCTTCCGAGGATCACAGTGGTAATTTTTCGTAATTTTCTGAAATTATCGAATTTTCGGGTTTTCCTATATATTCTAACCCTTTCCTCTCTCCCCCTCTCATTCTCTCTTTCTCACTCTATCTCTTCTCTCACGCCCTCTTTCTCCCCTCTCTTCTCCGGCGGCCGACGGAGCGAGGCAGGGGTGAGGCGGAGGCGGCGCGGGCGAGGACGCGGGCGAGGATGGGCGAGGATCGAGGCGGTGGAGGCGCGTGGGAGCTCGTGGCGCGGTCGCGAGCCGGCGAGGGTTTCTCGGCGTTTCTTCGCGGATCGGCGAGCTCGGGGCGCGAAATCTTCGGTGGAGGTAGGGTGATGGTTCCCCAGCTCGTGCACTTCCTTTCCCGCGAGTTTCGTAGGCCGTGGTGAGCCGAGCGGGTGGAATCGGGGTTTTTGGGCAAAACCCATGTTTTAGGGCTTGTGGGCCGATCTCCCGTTTCATTGCGTTTTTGGCCGATCCGAGGCCGTAGATGCATGCTAGGGGCTTCTGGGGAGCTTCCCCCTTGTTTTCCCCCTCTCCTGTGGAGGTATGGGGGCGTGGGACGAGTTTTGGGTCGTTTCCCGCCGTAGCGTTCTCGGAAGGAAGTGACGGTCCTTCCAGTGACCGTCACTTGGTGTGACGCGCCTAGGCAAGGCCGTTACATTCCCCTTCTGTTGGCCTTTGGTGGTCTGTGGGTGTGACGGTCCCACGATAGACCGTCAGGTGCTGTGACGCACCAGGGCTAGACCGTTAGAGTCTCTGACCGTTGGTTTTCGGGTCAGGCGTGTGACGCACCAGGGTTGGCGCGTCACAGCCTTGTGACGCCCCAGGATGGGTGCATCACATTCCCTGTTACCCAGCTGAGGGCTGGGGGTGTGACGGTGCCTTCTGGACCGTTACATGCTTGTAACGCGCCCAGGGTGGGCCGTCAGAGCTGTTTTATCCGTTAAGGAGGGCAGCGTGTGTGACGCGCCAGGCCAGACGCGCTACATCCGTGTAACGCGTTGAGGCAGGCGCGTTACATCCTGCTTTCACGCTGAGCGCGTGAGGCATGTAACGCACCAGGGAGAGCGCGTTACATTCGTGTAACGCGCTGGGCCAGGCGCGTTACATCCTGCGTTCTTTGGGCCGTGTGACGGTCTGCGTTCGACCGCCAGGTGGAAGTGACGGTCCCGCCTAGACCGTTACAGCCGTGTGACGGTCTAGGGCTAGACCGTCAGGCTCTGTGTTGCACCGAGGCGAGTTTCTGTGTTCTCCGCCTTGCTCCGCGATGTGTGGATCCCCGGTCGACCCGGTTGGGACCCAGTGGTCGACCTGCGGTCTCGTGAGTGTCCCAGACACCCGTGGGATTCTGTGTCCGTGTTTTGAGGGTGTCGGGAGGACCGTGTTACCTCGTTTGGCGTGCCCAGAGGGTTGAGAGCCCGGGTGACTTCTCGTGTGTTGGGCTTTCGGGTTCGCTCGATCGAGTCACCGTGTATCGGTGTGAGTGCGGTGGGGTCTCCCCCGCGTGTCGTGGGTTTTCTTTGGAAGGCGATTCCCGTGTGGGCCAGGTGCTTGGCCTTGGACTGCGAGTCCAGTTATCCGGCCTGGGGCTGGAGGTTTCCCGCTTGCTTCAAGATGGGAAATCGTCGTGGCGGCTTGTGTGCTGCCTTGGGAATCGTGCTTCTGCGTTTTCCGTGTGGCCCGTGTGAGTGGCCTTAGTCCTTTGCGTTCCCTTCCCAGGGAATGGTCTCGGTACTCGTGCTACCGCGGTTTTAGACCTAGAAATTGGACTAGATTGACGGCCTTGTTCTGTTGCGTGCAACGGTCTTGACCCCGAGTCTTGTGACTCAAGGACCGTTGGCTGTAGTGCGTTTAGAGGACTGTCCAGAGTCCAGTGGCTTAGCGTCACTTGAGTTTTCTCGACTCTCGCGCACGGTGCGTGCGTGACCGTGGACTGCGAGTCCTGTGTCTTCTCCGTCGGTGGTCACCGTGTGACGGGGCCGGTACGTGGGGTGTCCCCCGTACGTCGTCGGATGCAGACGTTGTTTTCCGTTGAGAGTCTACTCCTTCAGTGACCCTCCACTAGTCGTAGCCTACCAGTACGCGTGTGCTGGTCGCACCAGGGAGTGGTGTACGGGCTTACCCTGAGGACGGTTAGACTGGTTTCCGTCGGGCCCCTCGTCGTAGCCAGAGTCCGGCTGCGGGGGAAAACCAGTCAGAGGGCCTGACCTAGGACGCATGGTCTGTGTGTGCACACGTGGTTGGGGACTGTGGACGCACGTCGACGGGCGTGACCCCAGCTAGTCACTTGTTGTGGTTACTTGTACGGTGTTCGCGCCTCGGGTAGGACCTACCACGTCAGGCGGTTCACCTGCGGTGCGGTGTAAGACGTCAGGGGACGCTACCGGCTGTGCTTCTAGTGGGCGGTACTCCTGTCGAGTATGGAGTGACAGACTGTCAGTCTTTGTGTCTTTGACCTTCGGGTTTTTGGTCGTGTTGACCGGTGAGTTCGGCTGTTTTGCCGTGGCGCGTGTGTTGGTCTTCGCGTCGTGAGTCTAGCGCTAGTGGCTTTACCGAGGTTGGGCCTTGTTGTGCGGTACCCGCGATCGGACGGTCGGGGTTGCACCTTGGACAGCGTGTCCAGGTCGGCTGTGTCCGGGGGACAGGCCTCTACGGCGTGGTTGCCGTGTGTTCTTAGTTCGGTAGGTGGTACTAGCGTGGTTCGGTAGCCTCGACTGCGTGATCGAGGTCTGCCTTCTGGCAGTAGGAGTAGCTGTAGTGCCGAGTTTTGACCGGCCACCGGTTTGCTGTTCCTGCTGTAGTTGTAGCTTCCTTTCCGCTACCGCCGTTGTTTCCGGTTGGGGTTCCGCGGGATCCCTGCTGAGTCTCTGTTTTGGAGACTCATTCCCTGCTTTTCAGGTGTTGCGGTTCTTCCTCGTGGTTCGAGGGTGCGGAGCGGAGGTTCTCAGTTGCCAGCTTGCCGGGCCGAGTGTTCACTTGGCATGTGGTACGCTCTACTGCTTTAGACTGTACTTTCTGTTGGACTGGACTCTGTTGTAGCTGTTGTTGTTCTTTCTTTCAGCTTGTTATTGTTGAGTTGTCCTGCTTTATTTCATATTTCTTTGTGCCTCCACACTCCTTTTAGCCCTTCCGAGCCCTCCCGGCTCGTGGGCGGCGGTGCGAGTCTCGGGTTATCGGGCCTCCCCGATAATCGGATTCTCGGGTCGTTACAGCTGGTATCAGAGCGGTGGTTGTGGGTGTGCATAGGAATTCGAAATATTACAGTGATCAGAGTCCATAAGGTCCAGTACAGTCGGCAGCTGGCATAGGGTTTTGTGTTCGTTTTCCACCTTGTTTCTCGCCTGAGAGCTTGAGTGCGCTGTGCGGCGCTGTGAAGGTGGTTGCTGTCCGCGGCTTTCGTGCCAGCATGGGGTCTAAGGATCGAGGTCGAGAGTCTTCTCCCTCATCGGTGGTGGCCCTGGTTGTGCTGCGTTGGGCAGAGGTTGCTGGCAGGCGTGAGCTCGCGGTGCTGCGTTCGAGGAACCTGTAGCGTGGTCAGGTGGCTGGTGCGGACTGTTCTTGGTTAAGTGGCCGTGAGCGTGCTCTGAGGGAGCTGCTGTAATATCCCGGACCTTTCGGATCCTTCTTCGTGGGTCCCGGGTCTGGTTTTCGGAGCGTCCGGCTCCGTTGTGTCCGAAATTTCGTTTCGGACATCTTTCGTGTTCGGATCGGCGCGATCCGGAGTCGTTTCGGAGGCCCGGAGGCGTTCCGCGGCTTTTTCCGCGTGTGTTTTCCGATTCCCGGTGTGTGTTTCGGCTTTTCTCTTCGGACGCTCGTTGCGGGTGAACCGGGCTGTTCACACGGACACGAGTGGTACCGTTGCGATCGGTGCGTTCCGAGGATCGCGGGAGTGTATTTTCTAATTTTCGGAATTTTACGAAATTCGGGTTTTCTATAAATCCCATTTTCTTTTCTTTTCTTTTTCTTCTTCCTCTCTTCTTCTTCCTCCTTCCTCCTCCACCGTGTCTCCCTCCCTCTCCCTCTCTTCCTCCCGGTTGGCCACGGCGAGCTCCCCTCCGGCTGCAGACGGCGGCGGGGCGACGGCGCGGTGACGTGGGCGGCGGCGAGGCGATCGTGCGGGCATACGGCGAGCGTGGGAGGCGTGGAGAGGCGAGATTCTAGCGGCGTTCTTCGCGACTTCGAGCTCGGATCGGAGCGTTTCGTCGCGGACCGGAGGTAGGGTGACGTTCCTTAGCCTCATGTCTTCCTTCCCCGTGAGTTTCAGCTCGAGACGAGGTCGAGAGGGGTTTATTTTGAGCCGGGAAGGGTCGATCATGCCGCGGGGTGAGTTCGTCCGATCCATCGTTTTGAGCCCCGATTTCACGGTTTAAGGGCGTAGGAGCATGCTAGGGGGCTTGGGGGTTCTTCTCTCGCCATTTCCCCCTCCGTGGGGTTTGTTTTGAGGCCGATTGGGCGATTCCGGTGAGGTTCGCCATTTTCTCGCCGGTGAGCGATGTGCGGTCGAACCAGTGGCCGCACAACCCCTATGCGGTTCCGTTCGGACCGTTCATCGGCTCGGCGCGCTTTGGGTGAGGCTTGGCGCGCAGTGGGCTTGGGCGGTCTATCGTGGGACCGCATATCCTAATGTGCGGCCCCACAGCTACCGCCCAACCCCAAGGGTTTTGACCGTTGGTTGTGACCGTTGTGCAGTGCTCTGGGATGTGCGGCCAGGAGCTGACCGCATAACCCCTTGCACGGCCAGGTGCTGGCCGTACATCCCCTAGCGCTATGGTTGGATGTGCGGTCTGGCCCTGACCGCACAACACCTGAACGGCTAAGCCGTAGCCGCCCTTCCCCAAGTGCGGCTAAGGACTAACCGTCCAGGCTTTTTACCGTTGGGAGACGAGCGGCCAGGAGGTGACCGTTCCTCACCCACGTGCGGTCAAGAGTTGGCCGCACATCTGTTTGAACGGTCCTGTGTTGGCCGTTTATCTGTCGTTTGGACCCTGGGTGGAACGGTCCTGATATGACCGTTCTAATCCTTGTGCGGTCCCTGTGTGACCGTACTTCCGTGGGCGGCCCAGTGTGGACCGTTCAAGGGTACGGGTTGCGTCGGTGTGTCTCTCGTCGTACAGAGTGTACCGGGAGATGTTGTTGTCAGCTGGTCACCGTGCGTCGGTGTTGGTACAAGGAGCGTTCCTCGTACCTGCAGTTGCACCGTTGTTTTCCGAGACTTGAGAGTCTACTCCTTCTGTGACCCTCCACTAGTCGTAGCCTACTAGTACGCGTGTGCTAGTCGCACCAGGGAGTGGTGTACGGGCTGACCTTTAGAGACGGTTTGTGGACCGGTTACCGTTGGGCCCCACGTCTTGCAGCCAGAGTCCGGCTGAGGGGAAAACCGGTCAGAGGGCCAGACCAGGGACGCGCGGTCTGTGTGTGCACACGTGGTTGGGGGCGGTTGGACCCACGTCGACGGGCGTGACCCCAGCTAGTCACTTGTTGTAGTTACTTGTACGGTGTTTGCGCCTCGGGTAGGACCTACCATGTCAGGCGGTTCACCTGCGGTGCGGTGTAAGACGTCAGGGGACGCTACCGGCTGTGCTTCTAGTGGGTGGTACTCCTGTTGAGTACGGAGTGTCAGACTGTCAGTCGTGTGTTTCCGACCTTCGGGTTTTGACGGTTCGACCGTTGAGTTTCGGTCTTCTCGTACCGTGGCACGTGTGTCGGTTTGCGTGCCGTTAGGGTCTAGTTCTGTAGAGTACAGGGCTTTCCTTTCCGAGGTACCTTCCTACCGCTAGGGTAGTGGTTTCTCGTTTTACGAGGTAGGGTTCGAGTGATCCCTACTGAGTCTTGTTCCGAGACTCATTCCCTGCGTGTTTTCACCGTGTTTCAGGTGAGGCGCCACCTTCGGGGAGCGTGTCAGGAGCGCAGCGGAAGCGTGGTGCGGGTGCCCAGAGGTAGTGCCAGAGGTCAGAGCCGGGGGATGCCCCGTGTAGCTGTACTTTTCTTTCTTGTCACTGTACTAGTCGTGGACTACTGTTGCTGTTGTTGTTATTTTATTGTGGACCATGTAAAATGTTAATTCATTTCCTGCTTAATATCATAACTGTTTAATTTCTGCAATTATTTGTGATGCTTGTGTAGTTTCCACACCATCCTTTTAACCCTTCCGAGTCTTCGGGCTCGTGGGTGGCGGTGCGAGTCTCGGGTTATCGGGCCTTCCCGGTAATCGGATTCTCGGGTCGTTACAGCTGGTATCAGAGCGCGGTTGTGGAATTACATGAGAATCATAGGTAATTGTATTGGTCCACTAGTCCACAACGATGATGTACATGTGACGCTGGCATGGGGCACCGCGTGTTTTATTCTGACCTTCCGTTTCTGAGTTTTCTGTCTTGTGCTTAAGGAGCGAGGATGGCGCCGAGGAGGAGTTCTCGCTCTCAGCAGGGGCAGTCGGCTGGAGGTCAGGAGATCCAGCAGGGGGTCCAGAGGGACCAGGAGGAGCATAGCAGAGTTCCGGGAGCTACCGAGGCCGCGGATGCTGCGAGGGCTCCGGGGGCCGAGGGTTTTCTCCGTGGCATGTACCATCTCATGGCTCAGCAGTTCGGCGGAGAGGCCGGTGAGGGCTCGTCAGTCAGGGGTGGGCCAGGCCGAGCAGTGAGGGATTTCATGCAGTTTCATCCACCTTACTTTAGCGGCCAGGCAGACCCTGATGCGGCTCGTGATTGGCTTGATGAGATGGAGCGGGTGTTCAGTTCTGCAAAGAGTGCTGTCGAGGACAGAGTGGTGTTGGCCTACAACCAGTTGCAGGGTACGGCTCGGAGGTGGTGGTCTTCCGAGTGGAAGACGTCCTTTCAGCTTCGTCCGCTTGAGCAGATCGAGTGGGATGACTTTGTCAGTGCTTTCGAGCGTACGTACTGTCCAGATATTGTTGCTACGCAGCGGATGCGGGAGTTTCTGGAGCTGGTGCAGGGTGACATGTCCGTGTTGCAGTACAGGGCCCGATTTGTCGAGCTGGGTCGGTACGCACCTCATATCATGGAGCATGAGAGGGTGAGGACGACGCAGTTTGTGCAGGGCTTGAGGCTGGAGCTGAGGCACCATCTGATCGCGAATGGGGCCACTGATCTCGAGACGGCGTCTCGTGTTGCGATTTCCTTGGAGATGGATATGCAGAGGACTCGAGGACCGATCAGCCAGGGGCAGTCTGTGTCAGGTCGCAGCCAGCAGTCGGCTACTCAGCAGCAGGGTTTCTTTCAGTCTGCGTCGGGTGGTTCAGGAGTACCGGCATCGGCAGCTTCGGTGACAGGATCTGCGTCCTTTGGCACGAAGGTCAAAAAGTTCTTCAAGAGAGGGTTCGGCAAGAAGAAGTCCAGGATCAGGGGCAGGCTTCATCGGGCAGTGTGCAGCAGCCGTTTCCTTTGCAGCGACAGGGATCGGTGGGTGGATCGCGAGGACCTTGTCCACGGTGTAGTGGGACCCACCCAGGCAGGCAGTGCACGGCGCCGATCATCTGTTTTCGGTGTGACCAGCCAGGGCATATGGCGCGCGACTGTCCTCAGAGGCCGCCGCAGCAGCAGGTTTCCCAGCAGCAGCAGCAGCAGGGACAGTATCCGCCGCTACCCAGGTCAGCTAGTGTGGGAGGCAGGCAGAGAGCTCGTGGCCAGATCACGCACTTGACCAGGGCAGAGGCAAGTAGCGTCGCAGCTCGTGGAAGGTACCGTTCAGATTTTGGGTTGTGCGGCTCGGGTTTTATTTGATTCTGGCGCGTCTCATTCGTTCATTTCGGAGGATTTCGCGTCGAGCGTCGAGGAGCCGGTGACCCAGTTGTCCTGTGATTTGGCTGTGGAGTTGCCTTCGGGTGACTTTATGGTCACTCCGTATTGCTTCGACCAGGTTCCGGTGTGGATCGATGGGCGGAGTATGCCAGGCAGGTTGTATGCGTTGCAGCTTCGGGATTACGACGTGATTCTAGGCATGGATTGGCTCGAGACTCATGGAGCGGTGGTGGATTGTGGGATGAAGAGGGTCTACTTCCAACATCCGAGCAAGAGGACCTTCTATTTCCAAGGTATCCGTTCCGCCTCTTCTCGATTTCTTATCTCTGCTATTCGAGCCCGTCGATTGCTTGATTCAGGTTGTCAGGGTTTTCTCGCGTCTGTGGTTGTGTCTGACCGGATGGAGCCGAATGTCGAGGACATTGCGGTGGTGTGCGAGTTTCCCGATGTTTTTCCTGAGGAGTTGCCTGGATTACCTCCCCAGCGGGAGATCGATTTCGTGATCGAGGTTGTACCTGGTACGGGACCTTTGGCGAAGGCTCCCTACCGTATGGCCCCCGCGGAGTTGAGGGAGTTGAGGGCGCAGTTGCAGGAACTGTTGGCCAAGGGGTACATTCGTCCGAGCTTTTCCCCTTGGGGTGCGCCCGTGTTGTTCGTGAAGAAGAAGGACGGTAGTCTGCGGCTGTGCATTGACTATCGGCAGCTGAATGACGTGACCATTAAGAACAAGTATCCGTTGCCGCGGATTGATGATTTGTTCGACCAGCTTCAGTCTGCGCGAGTGTTCTCGCGGATTGATTTGCGGTCCGGTTACTATCAGCTGAGAATTCGCGAGTCCGATGTGGAGAAGACTGCGTTCAGTACGAGGTACGGGCATTATGAGTTTCTGGTGATGCCGTTTGGGCTCACCAATGCCCCAGCAGCCTTCATGGACTTGATGCAGAGGGTGTTCCACCCGTATTTGGACCAGTTCGTGGTCATTTTCGTGGATGACATCCTTGTTTATTCGCGGTCTGCTGAGGAGCATGCGTACCATTTGGGTGTGGTGCTGCAGACGTTGCGAGATCACCAGTTGTTTGCGAAGCTCAGCAAGTGCGAGTTTTGGCTCAGCGAGGTGCACTTTCTGGGGCACGTGATTTCTGGTGATGGCATTTCCGTGGATCCCGCCAAGGTCGAGGCTGTGATGCAATGGCCGAGGCCGAGGTCGGTGACGGAGATCCGGAGTTTCTTGGGGCTTGCGGGTTATTATCGCCGGTTTATCCAGGATTTTTCCCGCATTGCGACCCCGATGACGAGGCTCACGCGGAAGGATGTGCCTTTCGTCTGGTCCGAGGAGTGTGAGCAGAGCTTTAGGGAACTGAAGAGATTGCTCACCTCGGCTCCGGTGTTGGTTTTGCCTTCTGGATCGGGAGGTTTTGTGGTGTGTACAGATGCTTCCGGCGTCGGATTGGGTGCTGTTCTGATGCAGCATGGTAGAGTGGTGGCTTATGCATCTCGGCAGCTAAAGCCCCATGAGGAGAACTACCCTACCCATGACCTTGAGTTGGCGGCAGTGATCTTCGCGCTGAAGATCTGGAGGCATTATCTGTACGGTGAGAAGTTCGAGGTGTTCACTGACCATCAGAGTTTGAGGTATGTGTTCTCGCAGAGAGATCTGAACCTCAGACAGAGGCGTTGGATGGAGTTCATGAAGGACTATGACTTCACCCTGTCTTATCAGCCGGGCAGGATGAATGTCGTCGCCGATGCCTTGAGTAGGAAGGTTGCGGTCAGTACCTTGATGCTGAGGAAGTGGAGGCTCTGGGAACAGGTGCCCGAAGTATCTTTCAGGCTCAAGATTCCCCAGGAGCCAGGGTTGGCAGTGCTTGCGAGTCTGACTGTCACTCCTGCTATTCGTCGTCAGGTGACAGAGGCTCAGCATGCGGACCCTGAGTTGCCCCGGATTCTTGCGATGGCTGATGTGGAGCTCGGCGAGGACGGTGCTGCGAGGTTTCGTGGCAGGCTGTACGTCCCAGCGGAGGAGCAGGTTCGTCGTGCGGTGTTACGCGAGGCTCATGGGAGCAGGTACACTGTGCACCCGGGTGCGACGAAGATGTATCGGAACTTGCGGAGGCAGTTCTGGTGGCCTGGCATGAAGAGAGATGTGGCCGAGTTTGTGGCCAGGTGCCTGATCTGTCAGCAGGTGAAGGCGGAGCATCAGCGACCAGGCGGTACTCTCCAGCCCTTGGATGTTCCTGCTTGGAAGTGGGACCATGTGACCACGGATTTTGTGGTGGGGTTGCCCAGAACCCCGACTGGGCAGGACAGTATTTGGTTGCTGGTGGATCGGCTGACGAAGGTGACGCGGTTGCTACCGGTCAAAGTCAGCTGGAGCGTGCCTAAGTTGGCTCGTCTTTATGTGGAGCGGATCGTGCCGTTGCATGGGGTTCCCATTTCGATCGTGTCGGATCGGGATCCGCGCTTCACTTCTGGATTCTGGAGGAGTTTCCAGCGAGCTCTTGGCACGGAGTTGGCATTTAGCTCGGCGTATCATCCACAGTCAGATGGTCAGTCTGAGAGGACCATTCAGACTTTGGAGGACATGCTGAGATCCTGCTGCCTGGAGTGGCAGGGGAGTTGGATTCATCACCTACCGTTAGTGGAGTTTGCCTATAACAACAGCTTTCATTCGAGCATCGGCATGGCTCCTTATGAGGCATTGTATGGGCGTCCTTGTCGGACTCCACTTGATTGGTTTGAGGTGGGTGAGCGTGTTTTGACGGGACCGGAATTGGTGCAGCAATGTGTGGATGTTGTGCACCTGGTTCGTCAGAACATGTTGGCGGCCCAGAGTCGGCAGAAGAGCTATGCTGACCGTAGGCGGCAGCCCCTCGAGTTCGCCGTGGGCGATCATGTGTTCTTGAGAGTTTCTCCGATGAAGGGGGTGATGCGGTTTGGACGGCGTGGGAAGCTGAGTCCCCGCTATATTGGTCCTTTCGCGATTGTGGAGCGCATCGGTGAGGTTGCTTACCGGTTGCAGTTACCCTCTGAGTTGGCGTCGGTGCATGACGTGTTCCACGTCTCTATGTTGCGGAAGTATATGCCCGATGACTCTCATGTGCTCGAGTTTTCCGTTTGGCCTGAGGTGACTCCAGATCTTTCTCTCCCAGAGTTTCCGATCCGCGTGGAGGATAGGCGAGAGCAGCGCCTGCGGAACAAGGTTATTCCCTTGGTAAAGGTCGTGTGGCAACGACACTCTGGTGGTGAGGCTTCGTGGGAACGTGAGGACGAGATGCGTCAGCAGTTCCCGTACCTGTTTGAGTGAGTCTTCCTCTTCTTTCCCCTTGGGTTGTTCTCAATTTCGAGGACGAAATTCCTTAAGGGGGGAGGGCTGTAATATCCCGGACCTTTCGGATCCTTCTTCGTGGGTCCCGGATCTGGTTTTCGGAGCGTCCGGCTCCGTTGTGTCCGAAATTTCGTTTCGGACATCTTTCGTGTTCGGATCGGCGCGATCCGGAGTCGTTTCGGAGGCCCGGAGGCGTTCCGCGGCTTTTTCCGCGTGTGTTTTCCGATTCCGGTGTGTGTTTCGGCTTTTTCTTCGGACGCTCGCTGCGGGCGAACCGGGCAGTTCCCCGAGGCACGAGTGGTACCGTTGCGATCGGTGCGTTCCGAGGATTCCGGAAATGTATTTTTCTAATTTTCGGTATTTTTCCGAAAAATCGGATTTTCTATATATTCCCATTTTCTTTTCTTTTCTTTTTCTTCTTTTCTCTCTTCTTCTTCCTCCTTCCTCCTCCACCGTGTCTCCCTCCCTCTCCCTCTCTTCCTCCCGGTTGGCCACGGCGAGCTCCCCTCCGGCTGCAGACGGCGGCGGGGCGACGGCGCGGTGACGTGGGCGGCGGCGAGGCGATCGTGCGGGCATACGGCGAGCGTGGGAGGCGTGGAGAGGCGAGATTCTAGCGGCGTTCTTCGCGACTTCGAGCTCGGATCGGAGCGTTTCGTCGCGGACCGGAGGTAGGGTGACGTTCCTTAGCCTCATGTCTTCCTTCCCCGTGAGTTTCAGCTCGAGACGAGGTCGAGAGGGGTTTATTTTGAGCCGGGAAGGGTCGATCATGCCGCGGGGTGAGTTCGTCCGATCCATCGTTTTGAGCCCCGATTTCACGGTTTAAGGGCGTAGGAGCATGCTAGGGGGCTTGGGGGTTCTTCTCTCGCCATTTCCCCCTCCGTGGGGTTTGTTTTGAGGCCGATTGGGCGATTCCGGTGAGGTTCGCCATTTTCTCGCCGGTGAGCGATGTGCGGTCGAACCAGTGGCCGCACAACCCCTATGCGGTTCCGTTCGGACCGTTCATCGGCTCGGCGCGCTTTGGGTGAGGCTTGGCGCGCAGTGGGCTTGGGCGGTCTATCGTGGGACCGCATATCCTAATGTGCGGCCCCACAGCTACCGCCCAACCCCAAGGGTTTTGACCGTTGGTTGTGACCGTTGTGCAGTGCTCTGGGATGTGCGGCCAGGAGCTGACCGCATAACCCCTTGCACGGCCAGGTGCTGGCCGTACATCCCCTAGCGCTATGGTTGGATGTGCGGTCTGGCCCTGACCGCACAACACCTGAACGGCTAAGCCGTAGCCGCCCTTCCCCAAGTGCGGCTAAGGACTAACCGTCCAGGCTTTTTACCGTTGGGAGACGAGCGGCCAGGAGGTGACCGTTCCTCACCCACGTGCGGTCAAGAGTTGGCCGCACATCTGTTTGAACGGTCCTGTGTTGGCCGTTTATCTGTCGTTTGGACCCTGGGTGGAACGGTCCTGATATGACCGTTCTAATCCTTGTGCGGTCCCTGTGTGACCGTACTTCCGTGGGCGGCCCAGTGTGGACCGTTCAAGGGTACGGGTTGCGTCGGTGTGTCTCTCGTCGTACAGAGTGTACCGGGAGATGTTGTTGTCAGCTGGTCACCGTGCGTCGGTGTTGGTACAAGGAGCGTTCCTCGTACCTGCAGTTGCACCGTTGTTTTCCGAGACTTGAGAGTCTACTCCTTCTGTGACCCTCCACTAGTCGTAGCCTACTAGTACGCGTGTGCTAGTCGCACCAGGGAGTGGTGTACGGGCTGACCTTTAGAGACGGTTTGTGGACCGGTTACCGTTGGGCCCCACGTCTTGCAGCCAGAGTCCGGCTGAGGGGAAAACCGGTCAGAGGGCCAGACCAGGGACGCGCGGTCTGTGTGTGCACACGTGGTTGGGGGCGGTTGGACCCACGTCGACGGGCGTGACCCCAGCTAGTCACTTGTTGTAGTTACTTGTACGGTGTTTGCGCCTCGGGTAGGACCTACCATGTCAGGCGGTTCACCTGCGGTGCGGTGTAAGACGTCAGGGGACGCTACCGGCTGTGCTTCTAGTGGGTGGTACTCCTGTTGAGTACGGAGTGTCAGACTGTCAGTCGTGTGTTTCCGACCTTCGGGTTTTGACGGTTCGACCGTTGAGTTTCGGTCTTCTCGTACCGTGGCACGTGTGTCGGTTTGCGTGCCGTTAGGGTCTAGTTCTGTAGAGTACAGGGCTTTCCTTTCCGAGGTACCTTCCTACCGCTAGGGTAGTGGTTTCTCGTTTTACGAGGTAGGGTTCGAGTGATCCCTACTGAGTCTTGTTCCGAGACTCATTCCCTGCGTGTTTTCACCGTGTTTCAGGTGAGGCGCCACCTTCGGGGAGCGTGTCAGGAGCGCAGCGGAAGCGTGGTGCGGGTGCCCAGAGGTAGTGCCAGAGGTCAGAGCCGGGGGATGCCCCGTGTAGCTGTACTTTTCTTTCTTGTCACTGTACTAGTCGTGGACTACTGTTGCTGTTGTTGTTATTTTATTGTGGACCATGTAAAATGTTAATTCATTTCCTGCTTAATATCATAACTGTTTAATTTCTGCAATTATTTCTGATACTTGTGTAGTTTCCACACCATCCTTTTAACCCTTCCGAGTCTTCGGACTCGTGGGTGGCGGTACGAGTCTCGGGTTATCGGGCCTTCCCGGTAATCGGATTCTCGGGTCGTTACAGCTGCTGTCGGTTTTTGGTCACTCCAGCTTGAGGTTTGTCCAGCCCCTGAGGCGTTCTGATCGAGAAGTGTGCTCCGGTGAGCGGAATGTCTTCTCGGTGAGCTGCTGTTTCGTCGAGCCTGATGTCCTTGTCGTGTTCTGTGGAGTCAGAAACGACGTGTCGGTCCCGATTGTTTTGCGGATTTCGAGGCAGGATTGGGCTATGGTGTCCCAGTAAGTCTTGCTCCTGCGCTCTTGTATGCGAAGGGGTGTGTTCGCCTTGGATTTGGTCTGAGGTGTGAAGGTTCCGCGGTGAGTTTCGGGACTCGAGGATGAGCGTCGACGGTTGTCGTTACGGCTCGTGTTACGGCTCTTGGCATGCCGTGTTGCAGTTCGAGGAATTGCAGCGGTGGTGCATCGAGAGGTGCTGTAATGGTGGTCCGACGTGACACTCGTCGAGTGTGTCGGAGGCGCTGACCTGATGGAAGCGATGGTTTTTCCTTGGTACTGGATGGTGATGTTTCCAGCGTGCGCGAGGTTTGAGGTCAGGTCGAGCGTGGAGTCCTTCCGTTGGTCGGAAGTGCGTTTGGTCTCCCCTTTGGTTGGAGAGATTGTGTTGGGTTAAGGTTCGTCGTCTTGCATTGCGTGTTCGGATTGGTTGGCCTTGTATGCCATGAAGTCCGTGCGAGACGTGCTCCTTGTCTTGGCAAGGTGGCTGCCTGTGAGAAGTTGTGCCCGTTCCCTTGTTGTGTGAGGGTGTGCTGGCGCTTTTCCGGAAGGACGAGTGCTGGTTGGGCGGTGTTTGCTTTCTTGGCTGTGCGCGCGGATTTGAGTGCGCAGCGGAAGCGTGGTGGGCCCATAACCCATTAGTTCAGGATCGTAGCGTTGGTTGCTACGGGCGGATTCTTGAGTTTGCGTTGAGCATTGGAGGATTGGTTCCTCTGTGTGAAACGTGTTGTTGCCATGCCGTTGCTCGAGGTATTATGGTTGTTGGCATTGGCAAGTTGGAGTGTTGGGAAAAGTGCTGGCTAGTGCGCCGCATGAGTACCATGTTCCTGTGATGGAAGCCGTGTCAGGCGTCGGTGTTGGACCTGTATGGGGTTGTTGAGAATGTCGCCTGACGGTGGTCGAGGACGTGTTGGTCAGAGTCGGTGGCTTGGCGCCCGACTTGTGTTCCCAATCGTGTCCTCGGTTGAGATCGTGCTTTGAGGATGTGGTCTCTGGCAGACTATGGGTCCCGGTTGGCGGCTGTGAGTGGCTGGTGAGCCTAACCGGGTGACCGACCACAGCAACGTCTGTTGGTTCTACGGTCTTGTCGGATTGTGACGGTGAGATGGTTATTGCTTAGGGACCCATGAGCACTGTTCAGGTGGTGTCCCGTGACTCTGTGGTAAGGGTGGAATCGGGATTGGCGGGTGTCCACTTGGATTGATCGAAGGATTTGATGAGACCAGATGGATGAGTGACGCCTGTGGGCGGAGGCCTTTTGTGAGGTGGGCGTCGGAGGATGGTCCCTGATAGGACGTTGGTGTCGCAAAGGTTATCCCTGGTTGGGTGACTAGCATGGGGTGGTTCCCTATAAGTCTGAGTCCCGTGAGGTGATGACTGAAGACGCCATGTTATATCATTTGGTTTCGTCGTGCTCCCCGAGAGGGTCGAGTTGGCAAGCAGTTGGTGACCAGTGGATGGTCTTTTCAGAGACAGAAGATGCTGGTTGTTGGGGCTCGAGCGTGGCAAGAGCCGTGTGCCAGCGAGACCTTTGGTGGTCGTTTCTGTGATGTGCCTTTCCGGATGGGATCTGGACTTTGTCGGAGTTTATCTTCTGACGAGAGTTGGCACAGTGTTATGTCCGGCTTTCGGCTTGCCATGTGTGGGGTGTTTCTTGGTGTTGAGCCGATGTGCTGGTTGCGGTCTGCTGAGATGGCTGCTTGAGCTGGTGGAGGCTCTGTTTTGGTTGCTCCCTTGAGGAGGGTGTGCGACCTGTCAGCTGGTTGCGAAGCTGATGTGTGTTTTGTCTGCTGACCATTGGATGGATCAGTAGCTGTTGCTCGTATCGAGGGTTGTGATTCTTCGATGAGCGAGATCGTGGCTGCGGCGCCATGGTGGATTCTCGCGTTGTCTGAGGTGACGCCAGACTGTGTCCTTTGGTATATGCCTGCTCTGTGGCCGGTGTGCTCGGCGCGAGGAGCGAGGTGTTGTGTGTGATTGTGAGTCTGGCTGTGTTCCTCAGGATCCGTGTTTTCGTGGGAATCGAGGTTTTCTGTGCTGGGGCCCTGACAGCGTGTCAGTTGGTTCAGTGTTCTTCCCCTAGGACGTCGTGCTAGGTCCTGAATTTCGAGGATGAAATTCCTTTAAGGGGGGAGGGCTGTAATGCCCCGGATTTTTCGGATATTTTTCGGATCATTTTAGCGGGTCTCGGAGTGCATTTTGTGCTTTACACGTGTTTTCCCCTGATGTGCCTTCGGAACTCTTTGCAGGGCAAACCGTGGCGTTCGTCGACTCCGGGACAGTACCACTGCGTTGTGTTCCTTCCGAGGATCACAGTGGTAATTTTTCGTAATTTTCTGAAATTATCGAATTTTCGGGTTTTCCTATATATTCTAACCCTTTCCTCTCTCCCCCTCTCATTCTCTCTTTCTCACTCTCTCTCTTCTCTCACGCCCTCTTTCTCCCCTCTCTTCTCCGGCGGCCGACGGAGCGAGGCAGGGGTGAGGCGGAGGCGGCGCAGGCGAGGACGCGGGCGAGGATGGGCGAGGATCGAGGCGGTGGAGGCGCGTGGGAGCTCGTGGCGCGGGGCGCGAAATCTTCGGTGGAGGTAGGGTGATGGTTCCCCAGCTCGTGCACTTCCTTTCCCGCGAGTTTCGTAGGCCGTGGTGAGCCGAGCGGGTGGAATCGGGGTTTTTGGGCAAAACCCATGTTTTAGGGCTTGTGGGCCGATCTCCCGTTTCATTGCGTTTTTGGCCGATCCGAGGCCGTAGATGCATGCTAGGGGCTTCTGGGGAGCTTCCCCCTTGTTTTCCCCCTCTCCTGTGGAGGTATGGGGGCGTGGGACGAGTTTTGGGTCGTTTCCCGCCGTAGCGTTCTCGGAAGGAAGTGACGGTCCTTCCAGTGACCGTCACTTGGTGTGACACGCCTAGGCAGGGCCGTTACATTCCCCTTCTGTTGGCCTTTGGTGATCTGTGGGTGTGACGGTCCCACGATAGACCGTCAGGTGCTGTAACGCACCAGGGCTAGACCGTTAGAGTCTCTGACCGTTGGTTTTCGGGTCAGGCGTGTGACGCACCAGGGTTGGCGCGTCACAGCCTTGTGACGCCCCAGGATGGGTGCGTCACATTCCCTGTTACCCAGCTGAGGGCTGGGGGTGTGACGGTGCCTTCTGGACCGTTACATGCTTGTAACGCGCCCAGGGTGGGCCGTCAGAGCTGTTTTATCCGTTGAGGAGGGCAGCGTGTGTGACGCGCCAGGCCAGACGCGCTACATCCGTGTAACGCGTTGAGGCAGGCGCGTTACATCCTGCTTTCACGCTGAGCGCGTGAGGCATGTAACGCACCAGGGAGAGCGCGTTACATTCGTGTAACGCGCTGGGCCAGGCGCGTTACATCCTGCGTTCTTTGGGCCGTGTGACGGTCTGCGTTCGACCGCCAGGTGGAAGTGACGGTCCCGCCTAGACCGTTACAGCCGTGTGACGGTCTAGGGCTAGACCGTCAGGCTCTGTGTTGCACCGAGGCGAGTTTCTGTGTTCTCCGCCTTGCTCCGCGATGTGTGGATCCCCGGTCGACCCGGTTGGGACCCAGTGGTCGACCTGCGGTCTCGTGAGTGTCCCAGACACCCGTGGGATTCTGTGTCCGTGTTTTGAGGGTGTCGGGAGGACCGTGTTACCTCGTTTGGCGTGCCCAGAGGGTTGAGAGCCCGGGTGACTTCTCGTGTGTTGGGCTTTCGGGTTCGCTCGATCGAGTCACCGTGTATCGGTGTGAGTGCGGTGGGGTCTCCCCCGCGTGTCGTGGGTTTTCTTTGGAAGGCGATTCCCGTGTGGGCCAGGTGCTTGGCCTTGGACTGCGAGTCCAGTTATCCGGCCTGGGGCTGGAGGTTTCCCGCTTGCTTCAAGATGGGAAATCGTCGTGGCGGCTTGTGTGCTGCCTTGGGAATCGTGCTTCTGCATTTTCCGTGTGGCCCGTGTGAGTGGCCTTAGTCCTTTGCGTTCCCTTCCCAGGGAATGGTCTCGGTACTCGTGCTACCGCGGTTTTAGACCTAGAAATTAGACTAGATTGACGGCCTTGTGCTGTTGCGTGCAACGGTCTTGACCCCGAGTCTTGTGACTCAAGGACCGTTTGCTGTAGTGCGTTTAGAGGACTGTCCAGAGTCCAGTGGCTTAGCGTCACTTGAGTTTTCTCGACTCTCGCGCACGGTGCGTGCGTGACCGTGGACTGCGAGTCCTGTGTCTTCTCCGTCGGTGGTCACCGTGTGACGGGGCCGGTACGTGGGGTGTCCCCCGTACGTCGTCGGATGCAGACGTTGTTTTCCGTTGAGAGTCTACTCCTTCAGTGACCCTCTACTAGTCGTAGCCTACCAGTACGCGTGTGCTGGTCGCACCAGGGAGTGGTGTACGGGCTTACCCTGAGGACGGTTAGATTGGTTTCCGTCGGGCCCCTCGTCATAGCCAGAGTCCGGCTGCGGGGGAAAACCAGTCAGAGGGACAGACCTAGGACGCATGGTCTGTGTGTGCACACGTGGTTGGGGACTGTGGACGCACGTCGACAGGCGTGACCCCAGCTAGTCACTTGTTGTGGTTACTTGTACGGTATTCGCGCCTCGGGTAGGACCTACCACGTCAGGCGGTTCACCTGCGGTGCGGTGTAAGACGTCAGGGGACGCTACCGGCTGTGCTTCTAGTGGGTGGTACTCCTGTCGAGTACGGAGTGACAGACTGTCAGTCTCTGTGTCTTTGACCTTCGGGTTTTTGGTCGTGTTGACCGGTGAGTTCGGCTGTTTTGCCGTGGCGCGTGTGTTGGTCTTCGCGTCGTGAGTCTAGCGCTAGTGGCTTTACCGAGGTTGGGCCTTGTTGTGCGGTACCCGCGATCGGACGGTCGGGATTGCACCTTGGACAGCGTGTCCAGGTCGGCTGTGTCCGGGGGACAGGCCTCTACGGCGTGGTTGCCGTGTGTTCTTAGTTCGGTAGGTGGTACTAGCGTGGTTCGGTAGCCTCGACTGCGTGATCGAGGTCTGCCTTCTGGCAGTAGGAGTAGCTGTAGTGCCGAGTTTTGACCGGCCACCGGTTTGCTGTTCCTGCTGTAGTTGTAGCTTCCTTTCCGCTACCGCCGTTGTTTCCGGTTGGGGTTCCGCGGGATCCCTGCTGAGTCTCTGTTTTGGAGACTCATTCCCTGCTTTTCAGGTGTTGCGGTTCTTCCTCGTGGTTCGAGGGTGCGGAGCGGAGGTTCTCAGTTGCCAGCTTGCCGGGCCGAGTGTTCACTTGGCATGTGGTACGCTCTACTGCTTTAGACTGTACTTTCTGTTGGACTGGACTCTGTTGTAGCTGTTGTTGTTCTTTCTTTCAGCTTGTTATTGTTGAGTTGTCCTGCTTTATTTCATATTTCTTTGTGCCTCCACACTCCTTTTAGCCCTTCCGAGCCCTCCCGGCTCGTGGGCGGCGGTGCGAGTCTCGGGTTATCGGGCCTCCCCGATAATCGGATTCTTGGGTCGTTACAACAGTCCCTCCGTCCTTAAAGAAATTTCATCCTCGAAATTTAAACAGAAGGCGAAAGGAGGCAACTGTAAAATTAAAGCATACCTTGGAAATAAAAGGCTGGCTTCCCGCGTGGTATAAAATAGACTCGCTTGTATCTGCAGTCAACCACGGCACCATACAATTCCAGCCAATCCATGCATAGAATAGCGTCATATTCAGCCAATTTCAATGCATAAAGCTTCACAGGCATCTGTCGATTGTTGACGACAATAGGGGAATCTTCCAGGCACACCGGAGTGGACATGAAATCTCCAGAGGGTAACTCCACGAGCAAATTACAGGACACTTCGATCATCGGCTCCCCAATGCAAGCAAGAAAATCCTCGGACACAAAAGAATGAGTTGCACCAGAATCGAAAAGAACATGAGCTGGACGACCGAAAATCGAAACCGTACCTTCTACCAAATTAGCTGTCACAGCTTCTGCACGGGTGATGTGAGTGACCCTGCCTCTCGGAGGACGGCCGGCTGCAGAAGACTGCTGGGAAGGAACTGGAGTAGGTAGATAAGAGGGCTGAGGTTGAGGCGGCGGAGGAAGACGAAACTGAGGCTGCTGCGGCTGGGTAAACAGCGAGAACTGCACCGGTTTTGGCCTCAGTGGACAGTCTCGAACTACGTGACCCGGCTGATCACTGCGGTAATAGACGATCGGCAAGGAACACGGCACGCCCGGATGACTGCCACCACACTTCGGACACGGACGCTGCTGACTATCGGAAAAATATTGGCGCGGTCGAACAGAAGGAACATATAGCTGACTTGAATCGGGAGACGCCGAATGCTCAAACTTCCTCTTCGACTTCTTATTCTTGAATTGCCGGAAATGGGAGTCAGGAGAAGAAGAAACACCGCTGACAGCAGGAACGGAAGAAGGAACTCCTGGGACAGATGGCTGGTAAGTCAGCTGAAACTGCACAGTCGGCTGCACCATCCTTGCCTGAGAAAGCCCTCGAGTCCTCGCCATTTCCATCTCCACTGCAACAGCTTCCTGGTACGCTGAATCCAACTCAGACACTCGGGTAGCGAACAACGGCAGGCTCAATTCCGCTTTCAGTCCGCGCAGAAACTGTTGAGTCTTCATAGCTTCATCAGTAAAAATATGGGGCGCGTACCTGCCCAATTCGATGAACTTATCTCGGTACTGCAACACAGTCATGTCACCTTGCGTCAGCTCTAGAAACTGGTACATCTTCGCTAACTTGAGGCAGGCCGGAGTGTAACCACGCTCGAAAGCAGCAACGAACTCTGCCCAGGTGATTTGCCGAAGCGGACGGGAACGGAAGGCAACCTCCCACTCTATAGTCCACCACGTGCGTGCGGTACCTTGAAGCTGATAAGTAGCCAACATGACTCTCTCATCATCCGCGCACTCCATCGATTGGAACACGCACTCAGTGGCATCGAGCCACGATCTAGCTACCTCCAGATCTGATTGACCCTCGAAAGTCGGTGGGTGGAACAGCAGGAATTCCTTTAACGCTCTACCACGACCACCGGGCACTTCTTCACGCGGAGCATGGTTGACGGAAGCTGGCACAACTGGAGCAGAGGAAGTACCACTCTCCTCCCGAGGAGCCCGAGCCTTCTTCCATCCACGAGGTAACGGAAACCATCAGTAATCACGAGAAACATCCTAAGCCAGCAATAGACGACTCAGTGGATTTGCTCTGGACCAGCGCGAGTTTCAATTCCTAATACAAATCCCCAACACCGCTCTGATACCAACTGTGACGACCCAGAGCTCCGGATATTGATATACCGATAGCATCGATACACCGATACCAAGAACTGGGGAAGCCACCCAAGAGGCTGATGAGGCCCCTGAAGGGTTAAAGGAGTTTGCTGAGGAGTTGCATAACGAATTGAGACCGCAGGCGTGCAATATTAATTAGGACAATAATTAATAAATAAATGCGGAAGCAAAATAAAATATCAGAGTGATAAAATAGATAAAATAGATAAAATATCGAATTACAAATATTTGTTCCCCTGCGTGGGAAAATTTAAAGCAGTTTTGTAATAATTAAATCCTCATTGCGAGGAGTGAATTATTTGTAATCGGTGAAGCTTCTTCGACGCCGTGCGGGCACGCACGTCCCCGCTCGCCTTCGTCTCCGGTCGGAGCTTGATTTCTCAGTCAGCTAGGTACGTGCTCCAAATCACTTGCTTATTTAGTATCCTTATCATTTGTCGCGTGACGGAGTGAGCGAGAGCCCGAACTATGCAGCCTGTCTTCTGAGTGCATCGTTGTGGACGGAAAGCGAGAACTTCCTTGCACCCATCCTTAGGTCCTAGACTGCCGCATTAAGGCACCTTAATTGTCAGGAGGTAGTTTGTAATGTCCCGGGTTTTTTGGATCCTCGTTCGTGGGTCCCGGATCTGGTTTCTCGGAGCGTCCGACTCCGTTGTGTCTGAAATTTCGTTTCGGACATCTTTCGTGTTCGGATCGGCGCGATCCGGAGTCGTTTCGGAGGCCTGGAGGCGTTCCGCGACTTTTTTCGCGTGTGTTTTCCGATTCCCGGCGTGGGTTTCGGCTTTCCCTTTGGAACCTCGTTGCGGGTGAACCGGGCCGTTCACCTAGGCGAGTGTGGTACCGTTGCAATCGGTCCGTTCCGAGGATCGCGAGGGTGTGATTTTCTATTTTTCGAGATTTTTCTGATTTTTTGGATTTTCCTATATATAACCCCCACCCTCTCTCTTCCTCTCATTTCTCACTCTCACCCTCTTTCTCTTCTCCCACTCTCTCCTCTCACTCTCTCCTCTCCGGCGGCCGACGGACCGAGGCGGGGGGATGCGGGCGAGGAGGACGGCGAGGATGGGTCGAGGATCGAGGCTCGAGGGCGTGGTGAAGCTCGGCCGTGGGTTCGTGGAACGGCGAGGCTTCAACGGCGTTTTCTTCGTGGATCGGCGTCCACGGTGCACGAAATCTTCGGTGGAGGTAGGGTGATGGACCCCCAGCTCGTGCACTTCCTTTCCCGCAAGTTTCGTAGGCTACGGTGAGCCGAGCGGGCCAAACGGGGTAATTTGGGCAAAATCCATGTTTTAGGGCTTGTGGGCCGATCTCCCGTTTCATTGCGTTTCTGGCCGATTCGAGGCCGTAGATGCATGCTAGGGGTTATTTGGGGGCTTCCCCTATGTTTTCCCCCTCATCCGTGGATGTTTGAGGGCATGGCGTGGATTTTTGGGGTTTTTCCGCCGTTCACGGTTTTCCAAAATGATCGCGGTCTACCAGTAACCGCGTTCACTGGTCGCGGTCGTGGGAGAACCGCCTTCATCCTTGTGTTTGGTCGAGGAGGCCTTCGAGCGTCGCGGTCGTGCGATAGACCGCTTTGGTCTAGTCGCGGTCATGGGATGACCGCTACTATCTAGTCGCGGTCCTCGGGCGACCGCTACCATCGGGGTTGCGCGTGGCTTGTCACGGTCGTGAGGTGACCGTGACAGCATGGTCACGGTCTCCGGTCGACCGCTACCATCTGGTCGCGGTCCCCGGTCGACCACTATCTGGTCGCGGTCACCAGGTGACCACTACCACGTTCTGGTTCATGTTTGCGTTGTTTTGACCTTCGGTCAACCCGGTTGTGACCCAGTGGTTGACTTTAGGTCTCGTGAGTGTCTCGGACACCCCGTGGAGTTCCGTGACCGTGTCTTTGGGTGTCCAGAGGTTGTCCTGCTTTATTTCATATTTCTTTATGCCTCTACACTCCTTTTAGCCTTTCCGAGCCCTCCCGGCTCGTGGGCGACGGTTCGAGTCTCGGATTATCGGGCCTTCCTGGTAATCGGATTCTCGGGTCGTTACAGCTGGTATCAGAGCGGTGGTTGTGGACGTACATAGGAATTCGAAATATTACAGTGATCAGAGTCCATAAGGTCTAGTACAGTCGGCAGCTGGCTTAGGGTTTTGTGTTCGCTTTCCGCCTTGTTTCTCGCTTGAGAGCTTGAGTGCGCTGCGTGGCGCTGTGAAGGTGGTTGCTGTCCGCGGCTTTCGTACCAGCATGGGGTCTAAGGATTGAGGTTGAGAGCCTTCTCCCTCATCGGTGATGGCCCTGGTTATGCTGCGTTGGGCAGAGGTTGCTGGCAGGCGCGAGCTCGTGGTGCTGCGTTCGAGGAACCTGCAGCATGGTCAGGTGGCTGGAGCGGATTTTCGTGGTTAAGTGGCCGTGAGCGTGCTCTGAGGGAGCTGTTGTCAGTTTTGGCCACTCCAGCTTGAGGTTTATCCAGCCCCTGAGGTGTTCAGGTCGTGGTTTAAGGTGGCAGAGCGGGTGTTCTGATCGAGAAGTGTGCTCGGGTGAGCGGAGGATCTTCTCGGTGAGCTGCTGTTTCGTCGAGCCTGATGATCTTGTCGTGCTCTGTGGCGTCAGAAATGACGTGTCGGTCCCGATTGTTTTATGGATTTCGAGGCAGGATTGGGCTGTGGTGTCCCAGTAAGTCTTGCTCCTGCGTTCTTGTGTGTGAATGGGGTGTGTTCGCCCTGGAGTTGGTTTGAGATGTGAAGGCTCCGCGGCGAGTTCGAGACTCGAGGATGAGCATCGGCGGTTGTTGTTATGGCTCGTGTTGCGGCTCTTGGCATACCGTGTTGCAGTTCGAGGAATTGCAGCGGTGGTGCATCGAGAGATGCTGTGATTGTGGTCCGACGTGACACTGGCCGAGTGTGTCGGAGGCGCTGACCTGATGGAAGTGATGGTTTTCCTTGGTGCTAGATGGTGCTGTTTCCAGCGTGCGCGAGGTTCGAGATCAGGTCGAGCGTGAAGTTCTTCCGTTGGTCGAAAGTGCGCTGGTTTCTCCTTTGGTTGGAGAGATTGCGTTCGGCTAAGGATCGCCGTCTTGCATTGTGTGTTCGGATTGGTTGGCCTTGTGTGCCATGAAGTCCGTGCGAGACATGCTCCTTGTCTTGGCAGGGTGGTTGCCTGTGAGAAATCGTGCCCATTCCCTTGTCGTATGAGGGTGCTGGCATTGTTCCGGAAGGACGAGTGCTGGTTGGGCGGTGTTTGCTTTCTCGGCTGTGCGCGCGGATTTGAGTGCGCAGCGGAAGCGTGGTGGGCCCATAACCCACTGGTTCAGGATCGTAGCGTTGGTTGCTACGGGTAGATTCCTGAGTTTGCGTTGAGCATCGGAGGATGGGTTCCTCGGTGTGAAACGTGTTGTTGCTGTGCTGTTGCTCGAGGTATTATGGTTGTTGGCACTGGCAGGATGGAGTGTTGGGAAAAGTGCTGATTAGTGCGCCGCATGAGTACCATGTTCATGTGATGGAAGCCGTGTCAGGCGTCGGTGTTGGACCTGGATGATGTTGTTGAGGATGTCGCCTGACGGAGGTCGAGGACGTGTTGGTCAGAGTCGGTGGCTTGGCGCCTGACTTGTGTTCCCAGTCGTGTCCTCGGAAGAGATCGTTTTTGGGGAAGTGGTCTCTGGCAGGCTGTGGGTTCCTGTTGGTAGCTACGAGTGACTGGTAAGGCTAGTCTCGTAGCCAACCGCGGTGAGATGTTTGTTGCTTAGGGACCCGTGAGCACTGTTCAGGTGGTGTCAGTGGCTCTGTGGTAAGGGCGGAATCGGGATTGGCAGGTGTCCACTTGCATTGATCGAAGGATTTGATGAGACCAGATGGATGAGTGACGCCTGTGGGCGGAGGCCTTTTGTGAGATGGGCGTCGGAGGATGGTCCTTGATAGGACGTTGGTGTCGCAATGGTTATCCCTGGTTTGGTGACCAGCATGGGATGATTCCCCTGTGAGTCTGAGTCCAGTGAGGTGATGATTGAAGACACCAGGATCCATCATTTGATTTCGTCGTGCTCCCCGAGAGGGTCGAGTTGGAGCGATGTTCGAGCTCGAATGCAGTGTCCGAGAGGAGTGCAGATCGAGATGCGGCATCAGTCTGTGTGTGAGTCGACGGATGGCTTGCCGAGGTTTGGAATGTTTCCTTTGGACCCGATCGAGGACCAGGAAAGAAGGAAGAAGCTGAGCAAGCGGAGGTTTCCCGTTGACGAGCAGTTGGTGACCAGTGGATGGTCTTTTCAGAGACAGAAGATGCTGGTTGTTGGGGCTCGAGTGTGGCGAGAGCCGTGTGCCAGCGAGACCTTTGGTGGTCGTTTCTGTGATGTGCCTTTCCGGATGGGATCTGGACTTTGTCGAAGTTTGTCTGCTGACCATAGGATGGATCGGTAGCTGTTGCTCGTGTCGAGGGTTGTGTTTCCTCGGTGAGCGAGATTGTGGCTGTGGTGCCATGGTTGATTCTCGCATTGTCTGAGGTGATGCCGGACTGTGTCCTGCGGTATATGCCTGCTCTGTTGGCCAGTGTGCTCGGCGCGAGGAGCGAGGTGTTGCTTGTGATTGTAAGTCTGGCTGTGTCCCTCAGGATCGGTGTTTTTGTGAGAATCGAGATTTCTGTACTGGGGCTCTGACAGCGTTGTCCGTTGGTTCGGTGTTCTTCCCCTATGACTTCGTGCTTGGTCCTGAATTTCGAGGACGAAATTCCTTTAAGGGGAAGGGCTGTAATGCCCCGGGTTTTTCGGATCCTCGTCCGTGGGTCCCGGATCTGGGTTCTCGGAGCGTCCGACTCCGTTGTGTCCGAAATTTCGTTTCGGACATGTTTCGTGTTCGGATCGGCGCGATCCGGAGTCGTTTCGGAGGCCCGGAGGCGTTCCGCGACTTTTTCCGCGTGTGTTTTCCGATTCCCGGCGTGGGTTTCGGCTTTCCCTTCGGAACCTCGTTGCGGGTGAACCGGGCCGTTCACCTAGGCGAGTGTGGTACCGTTGCGATCGGTGCGTTCCGAGGATCGCGAGGGTGTGATTTTCTATTTTTCGGGATTTTTTTGATTTTCCGGATTTTCCTATATATACCCCCCACCCTCTCTCTTCCTCTCATTTCTCACTCTCACCCTCTCTCTCTTCTCCCACTCTCTCCTCTCACTCTCTCCTCTCCGGCGGCTGACGGACCGAGGCGGGGCGATGCGGGCGAGGAGGACGGCGAGGATGGGTCGAGGATCGAGGCTCGAGGGGGTGGTGAAGCTCGGCCGTGGGTTCGTGGAACGGCGAGGCTTCAACGGCGTTTTCTTCGTGGATCGGCGTCCACGGTGCACGAAATCTTTGGTGGAGGTAGGGTGATGGACCCCCAGCTCGTGCACTTCCTTTCCCGCAAGTTTCGTAGGCTACGGTGAGCCGAGCGGGCCAAACGGGGTAATTTGGGCAAAATCCATGTTTTAGGGCTTGTGGGCCGATCTTTCGTTTCATTGCGTTTCTGGCCGATCCGAGGCCGTAGATGCATGCTAGGGGTTATTTGGGGGCTTCCCCTATATTTTTCCCCTCATCCGTGGATGTTTGGGGGCGTGGCGTGGATTTTTGGGGTTTTTCCGCCGTTCACGGTTTTCCGAAATGATCGCGGTCTACCAGTAACCGCGTTCACTGGTCGCGGTCGTGGGAGAACCGCCTTCATCCTTGTGTTTGGTCGAGGAGGCCTTCGAGCGTCGCGGTCGTGCGATAGACCGCTTTGGTCTAGTCGCGGTCATGGGATGACCGCTACTATCTGGTCGCGGTCCTCGGGTGACCACTACCATCGGGGTTGCGCGTGGCTTGTCACGGTCGTGAGGTGACCGTGACAGCATGGTCGCGGTCTCCGGTCGACCGCTACCATCTGGTCGCGGTCCCCGGTCGACCACTATCTGGTCGCGGTCACCAGGTGACCACTACCACGTTCTGGTTCCTGTTTGAGTTGTTTTGACCTCCGGTCAACCCGGTTGTGACCCAGTGGTTGACTTTAGGTCTCGTGAGTCTCTCGGACACCCCGTGGAGTTCCGTGACCGTGTCTTTGGGTGTCCAGAGGTTGTCCTGCTTTATGTCCTATTTCTTTGTGCCTCCACACTCCTTTTAGCCCTTCCGAGCCCTCCCGGCTCGTGGGCGGCGGTTCGAGTCTCGGATTATCGGGCCTTCCCGGTAATTGGATTCTCGGGTCGTTACATAGTTTCACAACTACTTCGCCTACGGGCGAGCAACTTTCCCTGACCGGTCCCTTCAAGTTGGCCCTTTGCCTAATAGCCAACAAAATTCGGGTCTATAACTTGCTAATTTTGGTCACATGATTGCATCATTTAAGTCCAAGTACGTGCATGCCACGTTGGTTTAGGAATTCGTCCGGTCGTCTAGAGCGCCCCTCAACGCTACCCATGGATCAAGAGAGCGTGACTGCTATGTTAGTCCAGCTCGAGCACAATCTCGTGGCCCACTTTGAAGAATCCATAGGCCAACTACGGACGGAACTCGATAAGAGAATCCGAACCTTAGAGAATCGACTGAAGGGAGAAGAAGGAAGAGTGAATGGCCACGGTAATCCCGTAGCCAATCCTAGGGAGAAAAGAGAGCAAGTCCGCCCGAATCAGGCTCTCCAAGGTAGAGAGCAAGAGGCCCGTACTCCTCGAGAGAGAGACCACGACGATGAGGATATCATCCTACGGAACGTCAAGATTGACGCTCCAAGCTTTGATGGGTCCCTAAACCCTGCAACATACCTTGATTGGGAGACCGGGATGGACCAATATTTTGACTGACATCGCCGCATGACCCCTGTTACCAGGGTGAGGTTTGCCAAAATGAAACTCCTAGGTCAAGCCAAAACTTACTAATGTAACGTTGAAAATCTCCTAGCCAGGAGACGGGAGGAGCCTATAAGCACGTGGGAAGAAATGAAGGAGAAATTGAGGGAAAAGTATCTGCCACCTTCCTACCATCAGCGTCTTTTAGACCAATGGCAGAAACTTACCCAAGATGGAAAGTCCGTGGAGGAGTACATCGCCAAATTTAACGACTTCTTCCTTCGGAGTCGAGTCATGGAGGATGCCTCTGTCACCCTCTCACGGTTTAGGGCTGGCCTACACGAGAGTATTCAGCGGGAATTATTCTTGCGGGAGGTTAACACCCTCGAGCACGCCTACCAGGTTGCACGAGATGTTGAGAGGTTTCAAAGGGTGGTCCCACCTCGGATTCCCATCTACCGCCAACCTGAACCCCGAAACCCCATAGTGCGCTATACTGAGAGAGCTGGCCCCTCCACCTCCTACGTCCCTACTGCTACCCCACTTAGGGCCGTTGCCCCTACTGCTCCTTTCCCATGGAACCCCTTACCTGCACCCGCTGCTGTGCCCAGGCTGTAGTACACTTCGCCAACTGATAGGAGAGATGACAAGGGAAAGGGAGTCATCCCTAACACCTCCCAACCAGTCCTTGTCTCGGGAGTTCGTTGCTTTAGGTGCCATAACCTAGGACATATTGCCTCCAACTGCCCCATCCGAGCATCATCCCGTTTCCTCCCTCTCTCTCCCTCTATCACAGTCTGAGCAGGAGACGGCGACGCCTCTGGCGTCCCCCATCCAGCCCACCCCTGTAGTGCTCCCTCTCTCTCTCTCTCACACACACACACTTAATCAGAGGTAATTCGGTATTTTACTTTCACTGAGTATAAGTTAACTATAGTTTAGTTAACTTTGGAAAGACGGAATAAACGGGAGAGACTTAGATGTGTAACGACGAAGATTATAGGGATTATTAAAATAATAGTCGGAATTGAAGGACTAATCGATAATTCACTAAGTTTGTAGGGACTAATATGTAAAAATCATTAATATTTAATAAAAATTATATATTTTTACTTGATTTAATTATTTAACATATATTTTAAAATATAATTATATAAGAATTGTATAATAAAACTATATAAAAAATAACATTTAGGTAGACTATATAAATACATTTAAATACTTTTATCGGACAAAACAAAAACAATGCGTTATGAAATTGCGAAAAATATCTTTAAGTAAAACATACAATTTCACAATGAATCTCGTGCCTTATTGACAACTATGCCAACTAATATTAATGGCATATGAGGTGGGACATTGTAAGATGGAATATGATTTATTATAGAAGCATATATGATAATAATATATGCAGAACATATAAAAGAAATAAAATAGAACAAATAAGTACTGAGGTTAGATATATATAACTATCTTACCCAGGCGGACAGTTTCCGGCTTGCGTCCCGGGGCATAAGAGGATCCGGATTGCTGGGTTCCCTTTGGGTGGACCACTGCGCCAAGGTACACACATGCTCATTATTAGAGTCCCGGAGATGAAGACCTATCGCTCCTGTCGTGGCATGTGGATTCTTCTGGAGAGATCCAGAGAGAGGGAAACCTCCGTCTATAATACCTACATCCTTTTGCCCGCTCAAACGCATCTCAAGTGTGGAGAAGGAAGCGGAACAGAGGAGGCTGGTTGAGCAGAGGCAGCTTTGGTTCGGGGATCGGGATCGCTATGGCGCTTCTCTACGGGTTCCCGGCAGAGGGCGGTGACGGCGAGACGGCCGGGTACGCACGGGCGAAGATGAAGAGGAAGGATCTGGAGGAGGTGTACGATGAGTTCTCCGAGTTCGCCCTCTCTTCGCCCGCTAGGAAGATCAGGAGGCTGGTGAGAGATCGACTTCTCTCTGTTTCTTTGCTGAATCTTTCTATGTTTTGGGGTGATTGAGGTAGTTGTTCGGATTGTTCTTCTTTGTTTAGATGATATCTGAAAGGTATTTGCAAATTTGGACGTATTCTGTTTGCGGAAATCAAAGATTCTTTAATTAATCTGTTGAAACGGACGCACAGTTGGGGATTTCCCCCTTTATTGTAATTCGATATTCGCATGTTTGCTGCTTTGGCAGTGGAGGGAAACCTGATTAGCCGGGTAGTAACCCGAGGCTCAGAAATTCCTGACATGCGGAGGAAATTTTCTGGTTAATCTGTTGTCGAACTCAGTTCTTTGCGATAAGGCTTTTTAATTGATTAGTTCATTGCTAAATTTCGATGCTCTCTGTTCGAAATCTTGGTTTTGCCCTCCGATTTCCGCCCCCAAACAGGGAAAAAGGAAAAACAACCACCACCACCAAGAAAAAAAGAATTTGGCGAGGCTGATGTGAAACTTGAGAACAGAAGTGGTGGCATCACTGTTGAATGAGGGGTGTTCCACTACATGACAGGATATCTTGATGCAAGACTGTTCCATTGATTCTTTTGAAAGTGACTAGTGTTCCATCGATACTCCCTTCGTACTATGATTGTCATGTTCCTTTAGGTGGATATTATTCAAGAAAGTTCACAAATGCACCGTATACTTTTTCTGGAATCAGAGGGTGTTTTAACTTTTAAGACGACATCCACTTGACGTGAGGGTGATTTCAGCATGGTGGAAGTCTAGGTAAATAGAAGAATTAATATTTCATATTTCAATGAAAAAAACCATCATATCTCAGGACAATCGAAGCGGATCTAGGGGAGTGTTGCGTACTCCGATTGCCTTGTTTTATGTTTTTGAGTCTTCTGTGTTGTAAGTCCTTGAAAGGGGGCCTGCTGATTTCGGTTTCATTTTGTTATTTTAGGATGCGGAGTTGGCCCCGATTATGGAAGAGCAAGAGGGACCTGCTGTACCTCATGTTTTTGGCCGACCACTGCCCGAGGAACAATTAGAAGAAATGGCTGATGAGTTGGCTGAACCCCCTCTCATCTTGAATGAAGAGAGAGCAATCGTCCTGTACAAACCAGTTTATGCACCAGCCGTAGTTTTCCCATCTTCATCAGATGTTTTCCTCAAAGTACACCCGGATGTGATTGCCGATTTCAAGAGTAAGTATCTGACAGGCTGCGATTTTTCATTGCTTGGCATTCAAATATGATGTTAGCCGGCGATCATATTATGATAACACATTGTCTCGACCTTTGGGATTTCGCTTTCAGATCGAGGGTTCTACCCGGGCCAATCTAACAAGGTGAAGATCAAGGAGGAGGAGGAAGAAGAAGCGCCCACCGATGACAGGCAGGCTGCATCCAGCAGCTGCTTGGCCGTGGTTCCATGGGTGCCGTCAAACCCATCTGGAGCTGCATATGCAGCTGGTGTGACTGAAGAAATGAGCGAGTTCCACGAGGATGCGATGGTGTCTGAGGACGTCGAGGTTGCATCGATGGATGTTGAGGACGAGAGTGGACGAGCTTGTGGCGCGGTTGCCCCTGGCAATGGCATGGTGGCCACCGAAGGTTTCCCGCACTGGCATCAGCACTGCATGACGCCACAGATTAGCCCCAGCAACCCCACTCCTGTCATGTGGTCTTGGGGATAGAGAGAACTGCCCCAACTCACTGATGTTTTCTTTTCCTTTTCCTTTTCGTAGACTCTTTCTTAGCGGTGGGAGAGCACAATTCTTGTTCCGGCTTGGATTTTTTTCTCTCCTCTCTGGAACCTGGTAGACTGGTACGCTTAAGATGGGGGGTGAGAGGAGTTTCGAGTTAAGCAGGAAACTGGGCGTTAAAAGCCGGCGTGTGCTTGTCCACAGGTTGAGAGATGTGAATAGGGGTGAAATTCCTCCTCTCTGAAATCCCAAGCGCTTTTTCTGATAAATTGCGAGATGGAAAAATCTAGTTTTTACTTCACTGTTTTATGCATTCTCAAGAAGTCGACTAGGGTTTAGTGTGTATTCTGTGGGTCTGTCCTCTCTAACGGAGGAACAGCTAAGCGGATTGTAGTTTGCGGAGAAGCTGCATGAGTCGAGCGTCAACAGATGTTATTACCGAGAGATGTTGTAAATTCGAGGATCATCGATGTTTACCACCGCGCTGCAGAAGAAAATTAATGTTTTTTTAGAAGAGTAATGTTTCGTGCATCTAACTCGGTGTATAAAATCGTGTCAGAATGTAACTTATATTTTCATTGGTTTTAAAAAAAGATGAAATATTTTTTCTAAGTAGAAAAGTACGTCTCTATCAAACCTGTGCCGTATTTTTTTTTCACACACGAAATATCTAATTCATTTGATAGAAAAATATAGGATTAAAATATTTTATAAGATTAAAATATTTTATTATAAAAATAAAATATTTTGATATAAAATTAAAATATTTTATTGAATTTTATTCGTATAATAAAATATTTTATTCATATAATGTTTTATCTGTATAACAAATGTTACGTTCACGTAACAAAATATTTTATTGATTTACGTATGAAATTAAATAAAATATTTTATTCTTATAATAAAATATTTTATTTATATATAAAATATTTTAATATTACAAAATATTTAATCTTATATTTTTTTAGTCGTTTACGTATGAAATTAAATAAAATATTTTATTCTTATAATAAAATATTTTATTTATATATAAAATATTTTAATATTACAAAATATTTAATCTTATATTTTTTCGTCGAGCGAGTGCGCTCTTTAATATGTGAAAAAATGCACCGCACGATTTCACGTAAAAAAGATCTTTTCACTTTTTTGAGAGACCAACGAGAATAAGTGTTGCATTACACGCCTTTGTGCACAGGTGCACAAAGTCTTACTCTTTTCAGAAGATTAACATTGACTATTGTGTGTTAAGTAACCAAAATTCTCACAGGCACGAACATTCTCACAAGCACGGTGCAGATGCTGTTATCGGATCATCGAACGCAAGTGTTTTAGAGGGGACAAACAAGAGAACTAGCATCATCTGTTCAGGTACGTTCTGGTACGGTGATATATTGGGTAGACTTCCCAGCACAACGAACCTAAAACTCAAGTTTTGGTTTGCCTGACAAGGGAAGATGCCATCCATAGATTTCTATCTTGAGTTCGTCTTTGTCCAAGGATTAATCCTTCTATGTACGGAACAAGTTCCAGGTTAAGCCCCAAAGGAGGAAAAGGAATACGCAACAGAAGGGATCTGATCGGTAGCACTGCTTAATATAACTGACTGACTTAACGGAGTAGTTCAGTGTTTTGGCATCAAAAGAAACGTCCGAAGTTCAAAATTTCTTCGCACGGTGGTGTCCGAGGAAGGAGGTCGTGGTTTCTTCCTTCCGCAGGTAGGTGAATCACAGGCAAACACATATCCGGTAGATACAGATGTGTATCCCGGCCTTATTGGGATGGGAAATTTAATTTCCGAAGGGGTGGGAGCTAAAACCCTTTGTTAACGAGCCATGTATGTTCAATTATGAATGATATCTTCTTGAGGATATTTGACTCAAAAGTATTACTCAAATTGATAAACTACTTTGATGCATTGAATTCACAACGAGGAGAGATGAAAACTCAATTATGTTCACATTTGGAGTTCTCTCGCAGAAATCCACGTTCACTGAACTCATAGTCACAACTCTTGGTTAATGACCAACTCAAGAATTTAATTCTCAAGTAAAATTAGAAATAAAATCCAATGAAATATGCTCATGACATGATTCTCAAAGTGAGCTCAATTTCACGTAGGACTAACCTCTTAGACCCTGTTTGATAATTGTGTAGAGCAAGTCACCTTACCCATATTTGAGAGTAAGTGATTCTATTCGTCTTAGTCGAATGATTTATTTGATCAAAACATTCCAAATCTTCACGTGAAATCAAGTTAAGGTTGTAGTTGTCAAAGTTAAGAGAGAAATCAACAAACAAAGATAAGAACCGGGAGGGCAAAGTCGAACTGCGTTGTTCTAGTCGATTATCAAATAGGCCATTAAATATACGTGCCCGTATAATATAATATTATACATAATAAATATTGAATCAATAAAATAAAACTCTAATAATGATGGTGATATATTATAGTGCATATTATTAAAAAAATATTATAGAAGTCATAGATGGATTCGAAATACCAATTTAACTCGAACAGAACCTGACGCGTACACAATGGGGTCCAACTATAGCAACCTTTTTTTTTCTTCCACGCTGGATTGGAGAGTACAAGTAATTTTCGGATGCGTGGAGTGTGGACTCTTGAGAGGAAACCACTAGAACGAATCGTAGTTGACGGTGGCGATCTTTCCGTGGAGCGCCATTAAGAAACGCCCTGGGCGAGGGTTTAGGGTTAGTGTGCAGCCGTTTCTTTCTTCGGGGGGCTCTCTAGGGGAGCGCGGAAAGGGGGCTAGCGATGGCGTCGAGGGGCGGCGGCGCGGCGGCATCGAAGGGGAAGGGGAAGAAGGGGGGGAAGGCGGAGGAGAGGAAGAAGCCGTTGGAGAAGAGCGTGAAGGAGTGGAGCACCTGGGCGATGAAGAAGGCGAAGGTGGCGGCGCACTGGGGCTTCATCCCCCTCATCATCGTCATCGGCATGAACTCCGAGCCCAAGACCACGCTTTACCAGCTCCTCAGCCCCGTCTAGGGAGAGATGGAGGGAGAAGGATCCTTCTGAAGGAACGTACACTGGGCTCTCTCTGCTTAGGCTATTTGTCGACCAATCTTAATACTGGTTCTCCCCTTTTTCCCCAGCTTCGTCGCCATGTTTTATAGTTTACGATGAATGAAGTGTGTTCTTTGTTTTGCTGCCGCCTCTGAGTTTCTCTTTCATGTGGAAGGATTCCCAACATGGATCTGTCGAATTGGTTATCAAATTTTTGCCTCTGTTCTTCTTGGATCAACTCTTTTTCTTGCTGAAGGATCGGGGGACGAATCAAACCTTGGCTCTCAGCACAGCTATCCTTTTCTATTTTCCAGGCATTTGTGGACGAGCAACATAATGAGATATTGATTCCGCAACCTCTTCTGCACAGGTGACGCCGTTCGATTTGTCCATCCCCAACTAAACCTGAGATGTTGGTGTTAAAATACGATCCTCGGTTGCCTATCAAATTCTTGCGTTGCGCAGATGGGTAGTACAATCAGGGATTCAGGATCAAATGTCGGCAAATCGGTGCCAGGTTTAGGGTTCCATCTTTGCACTTGCAGCGTTGGGGATATTCCCAGATTTGGGTCCTTGTTTTCTGGGCACGCCCTTCCTAATTATCCACTTTTTCGGTGGATAATTGTTACGGCAGTGAAAAGATACAAATCCCGTCCCTTTTGCGTACACCAACAAAACGCGGCAGACGTCTACGTTGGGAAATGATTTGTGGGGGTGTTTGGGATATTTTTTTAAGTTTATCATTTTTTAAGTTTATATTAAAAATTTATGTTGTATTTATTTTTAACTTAAATTTTAATATTAATAAAAATTGATAATTACATGTTTGACACAAGTGTCATGAGACCACTTTGTTGGACACTTCTCGTTTTTTATTAAAGGGGCAATCTCATTTTAAAGAATATTTCTATCATTCATAAAAGAGATTAGAAAATTATTAAAAAATATAATCTAATGATTCATAAAAATGTAAATAAATTATTAAAAAATATAATCTAATGACTTCAAATTCATTAATACAATCGTTGGGCGAGAGGAGATGGGGTGAAATCAGACGGAGTTACATTTCTCGGACTCTTTATAATATCCAACTCCTGATCATCTTCCATTGAGATGCATGGCACCACTTGATCTTCTGCGCCCTACACCCCCCCCCCCCAATCGAAGATGGCATTTCGAAATGCCAAGTCATCCTTATGTTCGCTCGGCCGGTCTCCACCGTCCTCTTGGTGGGCCTCGTCGTCGCCCTCTTTGAGTACTTGCTTCTCTCTGCCCTCTCTCAATCATGGTTTGTCGACTTGGGTTGACTCGTACGTGTCATATCGTATCTGAAAAAATTCGATATGTTGCGGATCACCTCTAATATCGGTCAAGTCGGGTCAAGTCACAGTGATTTGCCAACTGTAATTAAGAAAACGAACCTGGAACCAAAAAAAAAGTAATGGAGTTTTAAAATCTAGCAATTTAGGCTATTTCAAATATAAATAAAGTCATATAAAATGATAGTTTATGGCGTTTACAGCATTAGTGCATTACATATTTTTTCATAAAAAACCCATACATATGTTTTCTATCTCTTTATTATGGTAAAGAGAGGGAGAGGGAGAGAGAGAGAGGGGGAGAGGAAGAGGGAGGAGATGATGCATGTTGAGTCGGGTCGAGTTGGTTGCGACTCGGATGTATCGTATCGGATCAGAGAAGATCCGATCCGATTCGGATCATCGAGTCGGCGAACCTTGCTCCCAACTATGCGTCATCATTCGTTGCCTGTGATGCTACATCTTTGTCGTCGTCAACTTCAAGGTCCTCCTCGTCCTCCCGAAGCTAACGGATAGGAAAGACTACGGGGACAAGTCAATCGAAGGTGACAGTGCTCTAGGTGAGGTCTTCCCAAACATGTGGTTCGACGCCTTGCCATCCCCAACGTCGTTCAATGATATGACAACTGAGGATAGCGAGTCTACTCTAGCTTTCTCCTTTGAACCCGTTCGCGATGTCACAACCAAGAAGAGTAAGTCAACTCCAACTTCCTACATGGAACTCGTCGGCAATGTTACAACCCAGAATAGTGAGTCCATGACGGGTTTCTCTATGGAACCCACCGTTTGTTCCCCCGACGGCAGCGCGCTTGACAAGTACTTCTCTTGCTCAGCGACTCCCTCCAAAATGCCAACTTCATCTTCGTTCCACCCCCGCGGCTATCGTTGTCCTGAAGCCGTCGGCGACGTCACCCATCGAGCAGGACAACGATTCCATGGATGTGATGTGGAAGGCGATTATTGGAAAGGCGTAGGCGACAACACACCTGAAGAAGAGCAGCACATGGGACGTGCCCTCGCTCATAAAGCTTGAGCCGGTAGCGTTGGGGGGTTGAGGAAGTCGGAGACATTCCACAAGGAGGAGTCGTCAGCGGCAGCTGCCAGGTAAACGGTGATGGAGAAGAGGATGAAGGAAAGGGAGGTGGCGGTCGCGAAGAGGGGAGAACAGGGAGGGAGAGGGAAGGGTGGGGCAGTGGGTCACTCGACGCAGGATTGTATGGTGTCGGACGCCAGAAGCACAGGGAGGACAAGAAGGGGGAGGGGGAGGGGGGGCGGGCCTGTGGGGCACTGGGCGGGTGCGAGTAGAAAGGCTATGGTGGGGGCAGGCCGGCGTTATCCATTTCCTATCGATTACTTGGTGGGAAGTGGCGGAGGGACAGCAGGAGTGGGGAGAGGAAGGATGTGCGAGGAGTCCTAAGATGTCGTTAGCGATTCTTTCGAAATTTTTTTTGCTCCGAACTTATTTTTATTTATATGGAGATTTACACGGGATATGATTCCATCCTAAAGAATAGAATAGACCTTACCAAATGTGTTTGATCAGGCTTATCTTCTCAAATTTTTATTTTGAAAGAAAACAGAGATAATAAATTACAACCAAACACCCTATTAACAACATAGTAGGACCTCCAAGATGGGCAGGGTAATAATTGCTTGAGAAAATATTTTAGAAAAAAAATAATCGCCGTTCTATGTCAGTGTGTTATCTCTTTTTTTTTCCCTTTGTCAAATTTTCAACAAAGGCAGTGCCCCCTTCCCTAATCTTATATAGAGCTTTATTTCCTACTACCTCCTATAATTGCCATTAATGCTTTATCATGTTAAGGGATTAACATGTTGTGTATTAATGCATTGATGCCAGTAATATGTGAAAATATTAATATGTTAAGACCTCACGACATTAAAATGTTGCTTATTCAACATATTAAGATAAGATATTGAGTTGGTAATATATTAACGTACTAACGTTGAACTCTTCAACAAGTTAATGTCAAGTCTTAACATATTAACATGTCTAAATGCTTTAATCTCTTAATAAGATGATGCAATGATACATTTATTGCATTAATGTTATGCACTCAAAATCTTTCATCTTTGTTAATTAATATATGAATACATTAACATCTTAACATGTTGATAACAATTACAAAATGGAAAAAAAAAGCCGAAGCTGCCGGTTAACCTGAAGTAGGCAAAGGGGAGAAAATAAAATGTCTCGTAACTGATAAGCTTGGAACGGTAGAGCCTTGAACATGCTATTTTCATGTGATATTTCTCATATATGCCTCTTAAATCACACACCTCTCTCACACACATCCGACTTATACGGGGTCGGATAACGCATTCGATCATCTGGAGTCGAACACGCTATCCTACCCCGAAAATAAAGAAGGCTTAAGAGCGAGTTTGATAACGGAGTAGGTTAGGGATGGGTGGTCTATCCGGGGTGACTCACCCGACCCCTAATCCTAACCGGGGTCGGCTAACCCATTCCACTTATTTGTTAAGAATGAGTTAATCCATTTTAACTCTATCTGACTCCGGTTAAGAAAAAAAATGCCAAACTAAGAATAATCTACCCGACCCCGATTAACCTATTTACCCTGACTTAACCTGTCAAACAGGGTCTAAACATATTAACAAAATTTCTGTAAATGATCATTTTTACGTGGACTTTATTTAGATCATAGATGCCATATACATGGGGAGCTTTATAAAATGCAAATCTCTTTGAAGAAAGGGGTTGTCATATATTATTTTGCTTCATATAGTTCTTTCACAAATTAACAATACCCATGCAAGAAATTGCCGAAGGTGTGACTCACGAGGAGACAACATCAAATAGCCAAGCACTTGAAATATTCATAACAAAATAAATGTGGAAAGCGAAATTCATGAGATCTTCCCGTAAATCCATCAATTTTCACGTGGATGTCATTTATGCCAAACAAAAATATTCTCATTCCACATGAAGACCAAAGCTTAATTATCTGGGTAACAATATCCGTTAATTCAATTTCCAATTTCTTCCCTATCTCGGCGTGGGATGGGAATAAGAAAAGATTAACAAAGTTACAAAACCAAAAGATAAAAGGGCTTGTAGGTAAAAAACCGGAATAAATATATAGCATATAGGATGCAGTAAAAAAATAAAAAGTATCATGATGTCTTAACGTGTAAAACCTCCTACCCCCACTTTTGACAGCAGGTTAATTAACTTAAGTCCACTTTGTTAAGGTCAGATTTGTTAATCAGATTGTCTGGAGGGTATCGAAGCCGAAGAGAGAGAAATCGGCGGGGGACTCACACTCCCTCTCACACACTCCTCGCTAACCGAGTCCGGACACCGTGTTCGACCTCCTGAGGTAGAACACTGCATCTCCGCTCAGTTAACAAAGAGAGCCTTTCTCGATTTTGATTCGTCAGTCCAACTTAGTTACCGTATCTCACATATCTAGTCCACTTAGAAAAACCAAATTTAACACACTTTTAATCGCATTACGGAATTCGATCAATTAACCTAGAATTAAAATTGGTTAAACCATGAGAAAACTCCCAATCAAAGTGGGACTAAGGGTCGATTTGATATCGGGGTAGATATGGGGGGTGAGATATCGGATGAGAGAGAACGTGTGGTTTTAACAAACTTGATAATAATTTGTTTAAAATTTAAATCAAAATCAAATTAATATTTATTTGATATGATAATTATTCGATTAAAATATCTAAGGGATAATTTATTCGGATATCGAATAATATGATTAATTATTAATCAAATACGAATTTGAATATTAAAGTATTCGTGTTGAATATTATTCGACTGAATATGAACCCTTAGATGATATTTAAGGATACACATATTCTATGTATAATTAACTCAAATCTTAATATATTATTTGGTTGCTCTTTTTTACCTTGTTTTTATCTCAAAATATAATTTAGAAATAAGAACATTACTTACACCCATTTGATAAACCCTCTCTTATTTTTACGTTGAAGTCTACGTTTTTGATAACCTCTCCTAAAATAAAAATAACTTTCACCCTTTATTTTTTTGAGAAAATAACTCATAATGTTTCCACACGGCTGGCACGAGTCACCTCCAAGTAAGTCTTGTAATTTTTCGTTTAAAATTCGAATCGAATTCGAATTCGTGTTGATTAGATAGTTATTTGAATAAAATATCTATCAGATAATTTAATCAAATATCAGATAATTCGATGAATAATCGAATATGAATTCGGACATCACACTATCCGCTCCATATCAAATACATTTATAGATCTAGGCCACGACACGTCTCTCACGCACAAAGAACTTAACCTGAGTCGGTCATCATATATATATTTGACCCTTTAGAGTAGAATACTCTAAAGTCTAAACCCCACCCCAATTTCAAACTCGGCCCAAGAGTTTTTTTTTGGAATAATCCCTTGCAACGCCCGCATCTGGTTGCCATCAATGAAATTATAGTAAAAGCGCAATGATTTGGTAGAGTAATGTCATTTTGAGGGGGGCAACTATATAGTTCATGATTTGGTAAAGAAGGATCATGTGGGTGGAGGGCAATGACCATATTGTAGAGGGGGTTTTTTTGCACTCTAAATGCACCCCAATAACGCGGTCCAGCTATAGTCAAGAGTATAGGCTCATCAGGACATAGGGGGTTCCTAATAAGATAGTCCAGCTCTTTTAAGAGCGCTAGAGGCCCAATAAACATTGTCAAAGCCTAGCAAGAACATGTGCCAAGATGATGCTTCATTAGGTGTTAGGCAAGAAGGAAAGCCATACTCCCCGCTAGATGTCAAGCCTGGAGGAATGCCGTTGGCCAAATAATGTGGCGCCATTCAACCCAAGAGAATAAAACAGTAACTCAGCCCCGAGTTTAGATCTTGAGTAGAAAGTCAAGAGTATTAACTCATCCCCAACACCATTTCTAAGAGAAGAGTATTAACTCGAACCCCGACGAGGACCCCAACCCGATCATCGATGAAAGAGCTTTAGCTCAATGCCAAGGGCCTTAGTTCGATCATCGAAGGGAGATATTTAGCTCGATTATCGAGGACCTTAGTCTGCTCATCGAAGAGAGAACTTTAGCTCGATCGCTGAGGGCCTTGGCCTGATCACTGGAGGGAGAGCTTTAACTAGATTATCGACGGCCTTAGCCCGATCACCGATGAAAGAGCTTTAGCTCGGTCATCGAGGGCCTTAGGCCGATGACAGGTGGGAGAGCTTTAGCTCAATTGTTGGGGGTCTTAGCCTGATCATCGGAGAAAGAGCTTTATCTCAATCAAGCCAACGCTAGAAATGTGAATAACTCAAAAGATCATCTAAGCCATACGTGGGACAGTTGAAGGTTTATGTGACTACAGAAGGAGCGCTAAAAAGTCCCATCATATTCTGACAATGCTGCATTAAGAGCTGGAGTAAGAATTTGATGCATAGCCCTCAAGAAGAACAACCATCACCTTGCCCAATTCATAGCGCGCATGGAAAAATAGATAGTTCCCGGATATTCTGTGTGGCCTCCCAAAATGGTGCCACGGTCCCAAAAAGCATGCCACCATGCTACTACTCCAAGGAAATCGAAAAAAATAGCATGATCACGAGGACTCAAAGCACATTATTACTTACCAAATCCAGCAGATATTCGCACCTGTACGATGTGGCAAAAGGTGTGATCTCATCACAGCTCAAGCCTCTACAATATCTCCTTAGATTTGTCACAATCACTATGATGTCCCGGGTTTTTCAGACATCTTTTTAGGTCTCAGATCTGCTTTCCCGGAGGATTTGTTTTCATCATGCCCGGAATGATTTTCTCGACATCTTCCGTGCTCGGATCCGTGCGATTCGGGCCAGTTTCGGAGGCCGCGGGACTTGTTCCGCGTGTTTTCTGCGTGTTTTTTGATTCCCGCGTGTGTGTTTCGGGAAAACCTACGGAACCCCATAGCGGGTGAACCGGGTCGTTCACCTACCCGCGGGTGGTATCGTTGCGATCAGCGTGTTCCGAGGATCGATAAAATATATTTTTATATTTTTTGAGATTTTTCAGATTTTCTGAATTTTCTATATATAATCCTTTTTCTTTTCCTTTTTTCCTTCTTCTTCTTTCTTCTTCTTTCTTTTCCCCCGTGAGCCACGGTCGACCGTTGCAACCCCCTCTCCACGTTTGAGCTCACGACGCCTCCTCCTCCTCCGATGACGGACGACGGACCACGGCGGCAATGCGGTGACGACGGTGGCGACGAGAGGATCGCGGCGGTGCCCTTTTCGTGGCGCGTGGGTGGAGTTCGTGTTCGAGCTAGATTTGTGGATCAGCGGCTTCCCGGTAGATTTCGAGCTTCATTGAGGTAGGGAGACGGATCTCTGCCCTTCTTCCCTTCCTTCCAGCGATTTGTAGGGCGTTGAGAGGCCGAGAGGGGTTAAATTCATTCCGGGAGGGTTATTTCCATGTTTGGGGTTTGAGCGCCGGATCCTCCGTTTTATGGGGTTTTTGACCGATCTAAGGGCTTAGATGCATGCTAGGGTGGTTGGGGGAGGTTTCCCCTTTGTTTCCCCTTCAACTGGGGGTGAATGGGGCGTGTGATCGAGCTTCCCGAGCGAACTGCGCGAACCGGGCTCAGCCCGTTGTCGCGCTATGTTCCAGGGGCGCGTTCTTGTTGAATGCGATGCGTCGTCCGAGCGCGTTCATCGGAGAAGATGAGCAGTTTGGTGGTCCTTGTCGCACCAGGGTTGGGTAGCGTGTTCTTGGAGAACGCGCTACCCTCTGCTAGCGCCTTCTTGGAGAACGTGCTATCCTCTGATAACGCGTTCATTCCCTCCCCGAGCCGTGCTTCTTTTGAGCAGTTTAGCCTCCGGTCGAGTGGGCTTCAGGCCCTGTTGCGGCGTTTGGCCCGAGGGTTGCCATGGACACCCAGTGTGAGCCATAGGGGCGCCCGGAGGTCCCTGGAGGATCAGTTACTTCGGTAGGGGTGCCGCGTGACTTTAGGGACGATCAGGCCTCGTACGTGTCCCCGGCATCCGTACTCACCGTTTTGGTTACCGAGAGTCTGTATCAGTATGTGGTCGGTGGTTTCCGTGAGTCGAGTCTCACCTCCGGTGACACGTCCACTAGTCGTACCCTTCTTACGGCACGCGGTGCTGACCCACCCGGGAGTGGTGGAGCGGCTTACCCGAGAGAGACGGTGAGTAGGCTGGTTACCGTAGGACCCCCACGTACAATCAAGTCCGGGCTTAGGGGGAATTACCAGCTAGAGGACAGGCCTAGGGCGTATGGTGTGAGTGTGCAAACGGGGCTGAGGGTTACGGGCCCGCGCTGACGAGCGCGACCTCAGCTAGTCCTTGTTTGTGGTATTAGTTACTGTATGTGTCTGAGTCTCGCGCCCGGGGCGTTATAGCTAGACACTTGTGACGCGGTGTAAGACGTCAGGGGATGCATCTAGTCGTTCTTCTAGTGGGTGGTGCTCCTGTCTACTGGCAGGTACGGACTCGAGTTTCTTTACGGACCGAGGTTTGGTTGTACGATACAGTTAGGTAGATACCTTTTCCGTTTATCTATTTCTGCTTGTTGGTTCTACCATACTCATGTTAGGTAGTGTTACCTTCCGCGGTTTTCGCGCCTTGACGTCGTCTTCCTCGTTGTGCGGTGGGGGTCCGGGGGATCCCTGATGGGCCAATGAAATGAAGTTCACCCCTACTTTTCAGGTGAGGCGGGGTCGTCGAGAGGTGCGGCCGAGTTTCAGCGTGGTTCTTCTAGCCAGAGTTAGTCGCCAGTCTGCCAGAGCCGGGGGATGCCCCGTGTAGTTGTACTCTTCCTTTCTGTTGACTATACTTTTATTTGGACACGTGACTCTGTGGACCTCGTAGCAGTTTATTTATTTATATTATGCTGTGCATTTTATTTTAGATTATTATGCTATCCCTGCAGTTGTTTCAGCTTCTCTTGTACTCCCACACCATCTCTTTTCACCCTTCTGAGTCTTCGGACTCGTGGGTTGGCGGGCCGAGATTCGAGACGCGCCGGTTTCTTTTCGGTACTCGGATCCCCGGTCGTCACAATCACCACATAAGAAGCTTATATAAGGAGGTCCAGTGATCTTCTACATGTACGCGGATTTTCTCTCAGTATGAGGTCCAGAAAGGTCGAGTAACTTTAGTGCTTTCATCCTCCTAAATTGTCTCCATCCGAAGAGGGAAATAAGTGCAAGCACGATCCTTATTTTTCATGTTTCTCCGTCCACCATGAAATCACTTGTGAGCCACGCCACTCCAGCACGACATCTTCTGCTTCCCTTCCTTCTATGTCTGACCACTCTCGCAAATATTCTAGACCCTCCTCTCTTGAGAACCTATCCTCCTTCCATCACAATGCTGACGAACTTGGGCGTCGGAAGGTTCTCCCGATGAACATACACCCCAGTGAGAATTTCTCTTACAAGAAAGAAGCTTGATGAGATCTTCTCAAGGTAGTGATCATCACCGGCAATCTGGTGGAGGAAGCTCGATGAACTCTTCTCACAACCTTGTCACCTTGAGCCAGAAGCTGACAGATCTCTGCCTACAGTCACGGCTTTTGCCGCCTAAGCTGTCAGACGACATGTCTTTGCCCTCTATCTGGGCTACTAGTAGGGGAGTGCCATGCGACATTAACGACGGTGGAACTGAGACCGCAGGTTATTGATATATGATATATTTATCAAAAAAATAATTTTTAATTAGTGATATTAATGTATTATTTATCAAAAAATTATTTCTGTGATATATTTATATTATAGAATATATTGAAAATATTGTTATAAATTAATTTAATTTTTTAATATGAACAGTGATCACAACCATAATTAATGACCTGATTTATTTTTAAATTTTAATTAGTGAGATTAATGATATTATTTATCAAAAAATATGTTCATGGTATATTTATATTATCGAATATATTAAAAACATTTAAATAAAAAATATGATGAATATTAACTTAAACTTGTAATTAATGACATTTATGTCTTTTATATTTTAATAAGTGAGATTAATGATATTATTTATCAAAAAAATATTTTCATAGTATATTCATTTTATAGAAAATATAAAAAATATTTACAAAATTAAATTAACATAAAAACATTTTGATGAATAGTAACCTAAATCTATAATCAATGATGTTATCTTTTAAATTTTAATTAGTGAGATTAATAATATTTTTAATTACAAATATTTTCAAGATATATTTATTTTATAGACTATATAAAAATATTTAAAAATTAAAGTAAAACAAAAGGTGGGATAAATATGATATTTTAACTGTCATTATTATCTGGTTAACTCAATACCTATCAAATCATACTAGATTAAAAATACTCTAACTCACATCTGTACTTCCAGACTAACTCTTCTCCTGTCAAAATAAAATTAGGCTAAATTTAGATTAACTTAAACGAATTGAGTTGACCTATTTTTAAGCTAACTACTGACCAAGGTGAGGCTAAAAAATTACGATTATGATTGTTAGGTAAAACTATTCATCTATTACAATATAATGTGAGAGATCTCAACTACTCGGATATCCGAAAGTCATGACTCATGACACCTTGGAAACAGTGTCACAAAGGTTGAGATTCAAGTCTCGATAGTCTTACAATGCTAACACTAGGTTAGATTAGTTGCTACCATTTTTATTATTATAACGAGAAATTTAGTCCAGCAATACTTAAATTTACGCATAGTGTGAGAGATTTAGATTCAAATATAATTGATTCTATTTAATATATTTTTTAAAATTAATAAATCTCATAATTATATTTCTCAAATATTAAATATTAATCAAATAAATCGCCCCTTCCCCCAGTCAAACCTAAGATCTCGGATCGGTACACGGAGAGGATAGTGTGATATCCGAATTCGTATCCGATTAATAATCGAATTATCCGATTAGTAATCGAATTATCTGTCGGATATTTTATTCGGATAATGATCAGATAAATACGAATTCGAATTCGGTTCGAATTTTAAACGGATAATTACTAGACCTACTTAGGGGTGAGCCGTGTTAACAGTGTGAGAGCATCGTATATTGTTTTCTCACACAAAAAAAAGAGTGAAAGTTTTTTATTTTGAGAGATGTTATCAAAAGATTAGACTTCATCCTAAAAAACAGGAGATAAATTACCAAGTCGGTGTAAGTGAATTTCTTATTTTTAAATTATATTTTGAGATAAAAATGATAAAAAGAGTAATCAAATAATATATTAAGATTTAAGTTAATTATATATAGAATATGTGTATCATTAGATTTTTATCAATTGATTCATATTTGATCAGATAATATTCGACACGGATATCTCAATATTCGAATTCGTATCCGATTAATAATCGGATATCCGATATCCGATTAAATTATTCGTCGGATATTTTATTTAGATAATTATTTGATTAAACAAATACGAATTCGAAGTCAGTTCAAATTTTAAACAGATAATTACCAAGCCTACTGCCCAGTGTGAAGTGGAGTCTTCAAAGATCGATCTACTTATCAGGGTCCTCAAGTGAGAACATCTATTAATTAATTCCTAAGATATCATATCATGTGCGTGTAGAAGGTGGCATCAAACTATTTTTATGTCCATAACATAATTATGATTGGGTTAAAGTCGTCGATACATAACTTGGTATCTCTATGTACATCTAGTAACATCTCAACTTTCCAACTCGTGGTGGACCGCCCCGTGGCAGCTTTGGACGAAGGGACCAAAATATTATCGTTTATATTGGTTATTGTTGAAAAATGTAAGCAATTAAAGATAATATAATGGGATAAAGCGGGTTAAGATAAATTTGGGTAAGATATTCGAGAGTTAAATTTAACTGGCTTAGGAAAATTTTGTGTAAGATATTCGACGGTTAAATTTAATCGAGTTTGATAACTTTACTCGATCTCAAATTAAGAAAAAAATAAAATTAATAGAAAATAAAAATATCATAATTAATAAACTCACAAAACCTTACCATATCTGATCTCAAAATAATTTATTAGGTCATTCTGATCCAATAAGTTATCCACCCTTACTCGAGTGATGTAACCAAAGATGGATAAGCTCGGGTAAGATATATCCTACCCGAGTCTCTTATTCCATTACCAAAGCGTTCTTGAGGTCAATTTAAAATCTCACATGTGATAAGTACTTTCTCGAGAAAAACTTCCCCGGTAGAACGTGATATAAATGAGTTACTTCTACAAATCTTTGTGTCGATTAGAAGTAGGATTTTATAAATTGATCTAATACGAGGTAAACCGTACGTACCAGACCATGTCAGCAGGCAGACAGGATGGTCGACCCGTGGCACGTCATCGGCTCTCATTAGACTGCACGGGACTATGCGTCCTGCTACGTACCAGACCGATTCGTTGTGGGACCGGCCTGATACGTGCGGGCCGTTCAGCTAGTGCCAGTTCGGGCTTATAAGTTGGGGCTAGGGGGGATGGAGACATTGGTGGTGGAGGGAGGCATCCAGTGGCGGAGCTGGTGGGCAGGCAACAGTGTAGGCCGACAAGCAATTATCCAGGAGGTGGGGATCGGTGACCTATTGTAACGACTCAAGATCCAGATATCAAGTTACCGATATCATTCGAATCCTACGTCGCCACCCACGAGCTAGGAAGCTCTGGAGGGTTCAATAAGTGTCACATGAGTGCATAGAAATTTAAAATAAATAGAGAAATTAAAGTGCTGAAATTAAAATTTATATTTATAAACATATTTACATAATTTCTAGTCTAGATATACAAGTCCCAAAGGTACAATTGAATAAAAGAAAAGTCAAAGTTTTGGGACATACTCCGACTAGCAGAAACTGGCGACGCTAAGACTCTTGGGCGCTGCTCAAGGCCTCCAGACGAGGAGGAGGCACACTGGATCTGAAAATAAAAGGGATGAGTCTCATCTCATTGACTCAATAGGGGTCCCACATATCCTCACCACGACGAAACGTAACGAACAACGCAGTAAATAATAAGACATAAAGAACAATAAAGCAGGAAGACCAGTAAGGCAGAAGGAACGTCACTATAAACACATATAACCATGCTAAACCACTAACTGCCGAAAGCTTGCACAACAATGGGATACCTCGAGTATCAAGCCTAAACCATGCCGAATCGAATTCTCGTAACCTGGGCTATAGAAGGTTGGATCACGCTAACTTGTCTCAAACTATCTCTCGTGGAGGACGAACATTAGAATCTAGGCTACCATGCAGACCCTCAGTCGGTCAACAAAAGAACACGGCTACACAGTCGGAATAGGACTCTCGAAGACAGCAAGGAACCACGTCTCGATCACGTGTAACAAGGACATTGAGCTGCCAAAACACTGAACCTCGTCAGTAAGAAACCTGAGCCGCTGCCTCACAAGTGACAGGAGCACTACCCACTAGAAGTAAGGCTGGATGCGTCCACTAATGACTTAGTCCGCAGCCCCAGTTGTCTCCCTACATGCCCCATGTAGACACTGAGACACCGTAAGTAAGTAACCACAGAACATACAAGGACTAGTCAGGGTCACACTCGTCAGCGCGTGTCCGAAGCCCCCAACCATGTGTGCACACACAGATTCTCCGCTCTAAGTCGGGTCCTCTAGCTGATTTTTTCCCCAGACTCAGGCTGCAAAGATGAGGGGCCCTACGGTAACCAACCTAAAAATTGTCACATCGGGAAAGCTCTCCACCACTCTCAAGTGGGTCTGCACATGCGTGCGCAAGAAAGGTACGACTAGTGGGGAAGGTCACTAAAGGTGAGAACTCGCTAAAGAAGCGGAAACCACTGGAGTACCATCGGTTCATACTAATCGACCCATACACATGTAATGCATCATGAGGCGGGTATATATCACAAAATCCCTAGAACCTCTGACTGGATGGCTGATCTATTGGCTACGGGGTGTACGGAATACACCGGGACCACAAATCACACAAAACGATGAAAGACGCTCGTCAGGTGAACTGGGACCTGGCGGCCACCCCTTGTGGCCTGGGCGGCCACCCCTCTGGCCGCCCAGAGGATAAACAGGATAGGGTCTTAGGCAGCCAACCCATGGGCCGCCCAAACAGAGGGCAGGGCGGCCACCCCTCTGGCCGCCTAGAAGCGTGGGCGGCCAGGGCTTTCGCTGTCCAGACCCAAGTGGGCAAGGCGGCATGCCATCTGGCTGCCACCTGATCAGAAAAATCTATCCAGAATGAAGTCCAACGGGTTGATCCGAAGCCCGACTTGTCCCCAATGTGAGCAGAAAGCCTCGAGAAACATGGGGAAAACATCCCCGAGTACAATGCCATCCACAGACGCGATTTAAGCTAGGAATCACTACGAAATTGGTCGAACTACGCTCTCGACCCTAAACATGCATTTCCCCCCCAAAAGGTGATAAACCCCTCTCTCTCACCCAAAACACTACCGCATCAAGGGAAAACGTGGGAGAAGTGGTTAGGATCCATCTCTCTGCCTCTCACGAAGAAACTGCGAGCTAAGGACGTCGAATCGCCAAGAAACGTCGTGTTCGCACGAACCTGAACCCCGTTATCGGGAGCAAGCCATGCTGCGCCACCGCCTTCGGCTCCTCACGTCCATCCCTTGCCGCTTGAAGCTCACGCCGCCCTCAGTCTCGTCCACCGCCGTGCCCTGTCGGTCGCTAGAGAGGTAAAGGGGGAGAGGGAGAGAAACGAGAGGGTGAGAGGAAGAGAACCAGAAAGTGAGGGGGAGTGAAAAGGTGAGGGGGTAAATGGGTTTTAGTTTTTATTTTTGTTATTATTTATTATTATTTTTTTAAAAAAAATCACATTAACTCTAAAAATACCTGAAAAATACATTCTAACGTCGAAAATATCTCGGAAGAAGCAAGGCCACACAACGTGCCATCAAAGACCCGAGATGATCCTCATAAATCATCACTCGGTGTAATGCCTCACCATGTCATTATAACATCCCATGGGCTCAATAATTTTTCGGGCGCTCTCCCCAGGACCAGACCGGGCCCTTATGATGCGTTGGCATTGATTTATTGGATCCAAGATCCCACGTTGTCTAGACATTCAGTCAAGTTAAATGTCCAATTTAATCAAAGGAATTTCTGCCAGAAGTTCAAGATTTAAAGGACTAACCTGTCCTTGGATTCATTAACTTAAAAACTCGGTATACGATCACTTCTGGGCCGTTTGACAGGACATACGGCTACTACTGGTCGTATTACAAGAACTGGACCAAATCTCAGTCCACGAGGTCAATAATGAACGGTTGATAGTGCCGTTTAGGTAAGTAAGCAGTACGTGACCTTAAGACACAATTACGATACTTATACGGACTACACTAGACCGTTCATGGAGACAAGCGGTCAACTATGAGCTACTCATGTGCTGATTAGCCCAAGTCGATCCGTGACTTATAACTCAGCAATTTGGTCACAATTTTTAGGTCGTAGCCGGGTCATACGGGTCTCAAAATGACGGATTCTAACTCGCGGGATAGTGTGTCCGGGTAGAATCGCACTAAGGGACAACAATTTAGGTTTAATGGCCGTAATGCCATATAGATTGTTAGTGTGCTATTAGTATATTCTACCGGGGTATAAGGGCTTTTAATTGATTTCCTAACAGCCATTTAAAAATACCTTGATTCGTGAATTATTATAAATCTCAATTCAAGAGATAAGTTAATTACAAGATGGTAACTCAAGATACTAGAACAAGCCAATAATGACAATAGACAGTAATACAAGACATCAATTTACTTTCAAAATTACCATTTTATTATATGGGTTTCTAATTAACCATTTGTGTGCGTTGAAGTGGAGACAGTAATCGGGATGGTTTATACACTTTGTTCTTCAATTTTGGATTGAGGAACGCCGGGCTTAATTTGAGATCAATGGGTTGCATGTATGGGTCATTGGTTCCTAAAAATATGATTTTTTAATTGGACTAGGCTTGAATGGGTCGATCCCCTCACGGTCTGGATCGATCCTCGGGTCGAAAACAAGCCCACCGGGGCTGTCAGCAAATGGGTCGACCCATTGGGTCGACCCTTGCACAAACAGACTTCTGTCTGTGTATGGGTCGACCCCCTGCACAGACAGACTTTGTCTGTGTATGGGTCGACCCTCGGGTTCGCAGACGCGAACGAGACTTCCGGAAATCGGAAAATCTCACCCAACTGGGGTCTAATTGGACTGAGATCTTAACCCCATGCCCCTATGTTCTTGATGGACATATTAGGGTCATTTTACAAGGGTTTGGAACACTAAATTCACCGGAAAACCAATCGAAATCACAACATATCTAGGAAGAACACTTAAAAATATAGTCTTAATATACTTCTAATCAAACATGAAATTCTCTAAGCATGGTCTATAAAAATTAGGGCTTTCTATATCAAAAGAAAGCTTACTCGACGCTGATTCCAACCATATATGACATGCTACATGGGGATCAAGATTAATAATTCGAAATCATGATTTAACTCAAAAGAATACACCATAAACCACGTCTAGACATGCTCTTACTCAAATCAGAAATTTTCTAAACATGATGCATAAAATTTAGGGTTTTCTACGCCAAATGAAAGCTAACATGCTGCTGATTACAACCATATATGTTAATTATAGTTTGGTCTGTTATAACCTACCTCAATCGAAGAGAGATTTAGAAGTTAGAACTAAGAACGCCCGTTTGATAGCCCTTCACTATTTCCACGAGATCTCCCTCCACACCTAATAGAATTTGGGGATTTTACTACCAATGGAAAAAGCTCTCCGAGAGGATCAAAATGGTATACTCATGTGCAGATTTTGGTTGAGGGTACCTACCTTAATCGAATGAACAAAGAGGGCCAAAGAAAAACCCACGAACTCGGACACTCCTCCAATAAACGCAAGAGATCTCTCTAGATCGGAATCCTCTGCGAACACCACTGCTACCAAATGAAAATAGACACATGGGGCTTTCTTTTAATAGGTCATACTCATTCTGGATCCTTCTAGGAAGGGAGAAATCGTCACTTGAAGTGGCGTGTTCAAATCGCCACCGCCAAAGTTGACCTAGCCCATGCGCGACCAAATGCTCCCCATAAGCTAAAACTTTCGTGGCATTATGAGAGAGGAAATGATCCTCTCTTTAATACCTTTTATTTGCCCCTTGAATCACCTCATTTGGTTGAGAAATGAGCTCGAATTTGATGTTTTAAGGTGGTGGTTACTATTGAGCACGAATTTGGTTAGGTAGGTGTGAAAATTTGACTAATCCCACTGATTCTGCCTAGTTAATGATTTTATTAGGCTTAGCCATAGAAAATAAAATTGTTAAACGTGATTGATTCTACAATAATATGATTTTTATGAATTTTTATAAAATAGTCGAAATGTGACTTATTCTATTTATTAAAGAATTAATCTAATTAATTTCGAATTAATTTCCATAAGTTTAAATAAATTCAAATAATTTCTAATTAAATTCAAATAAATTTTTAATTAAATTTCTAGAAGAATTTGGGGTATTACAATCGACATCTGTAATGTAGATATTACTCGCAATGCGTCACCGACATACACAGATTTGTAGAGTACCTTGTGGGAGTGAGGTGAGAATGAGATTGTCCTCCATGCTCTCCAGTTTCAGAGAATGTCCGAGATTCATTTCGGGCACAGTTACATGACATATATCTTCTTGGCATGAGACGCGGGGTATCGTCCTCCACGTCTAGGGTTCTCCCACCACTAGCATGAGTCCGATTGGGATCCTCATCCATGTCCAGGGTTCAAGGACCACCGTCACTAGTCTCACCGATAGCAGATCATAGGCATGCATGCATAAATATATTTAGACCTTTCTTTAGAGTATTCCATATATCCTCTACCACTACACATGATCTATTATTTGTGACGATGGTTAAATATTTTCATACTCACCCACGTGTAATTCTAGTCACTAAGATAGAGTTAGATTATATACATCATGACTCTTATGTATCTGATTCTTATTGGGATACGATATTTACAGATAAGTTAATTAGTACATTTTGGACTTTTTGAGTGTAGTTGAATGATATATATATTTACTTTAACTTATTTTTTGTCTCTCTTTAAATAAGACATTTAATTGAGAGGTGTAATAAATTAGTACAATAAATAATGTATTAATAATTTAACATATGTAATTATATTTAGTTATGTGTATAAAATTATGTATTCTTATTCTTACATAATATATTTACTAATGCGTAATTAATTATGTTTGTGTCGTAATAATAGTTAAAATCGTAAAGTTAGTTATATGTAACTTAGTATGATCACGTATAAAAGGAACGCAACATTATACTATTCTTCGGATGAATATATTATTTTACAAGTTAAATCAAATATTATCATTAGTTTATTTGTGAAAACTTATAATAAAAAATAACTTTTAAAAACTATAAAATTTATAAGGAAAAACTCTCTCTCTCAAAACGTACCGATACGTTGATGTACTGGCCATACCGTCCCGTAGTACTTGTAGCCCCATTTTGACATGGGGTTATCCCTCATTTGTCTCAGAGATAACTCCCAATTATCCTTTTTTTAGTTTGATAGATCAAAAAAGTTAGTAGGGACCGAAAACACATGTACGGTAAGGCCAGCAAACCCGAGTTGGAAGTTAGGAGTTAGGACCATGGTTTGCTGCCCCGCCCCGATCCGCACGACCCGACCCGACCCACGCGGGCGTCGGGTCGCACGGGCTGGGGGTCGTGGATGGGACGCACTGGACTGCTTGGTCTCGTGCGTCCCACCACGTACCGGTCCGGTGCGGCGCGGGACCTGGCTTGGTACGAACGGGTCGGGGCGGTTCGCCCATTTAACGGGCCAGATGTGAGGCTCTTCCTCCATCCCTCCCACCGGCGAGCGGCGGTGTAGCGGTGTTGGACGGCGGTCAGAGCGGCGGACGGAGGCTTTGGGCGGCTCAGGGCGGCGATCGGAGGTAGGTGAATTTTTTTTTTTGTTAAATGGTCTGCGCCTGTGGGGGGCCACCGGAGGCGGGGGAGGGAGGGGTGGGGGGGTGATCAACGTCGGTGGGGGGTGTCGGAGGTGGGGGGAGGGAGGGGGGGCGATCTGGCCGTCGGAGGGAGGGGGGGCGACCTAGGCTGTGGAGGCCGCCGGAGGTGGGAGAGGTGGTGGCCGGGGGGGCGAACTGGGCGGTGAGGGCCGCCGGAGGTGGGAGGGGGGGTGTTCTGGGCTGTTGGGGGCCGCAGGAGGTGGGAGAGGGAGGGGTGGGCGGTGGTGGCCGGGGGGGGATTTGGGCGGTGGGGGCTGCCGGAGGTGGGAGGGGGGGGGGGGCGTTCTGGGCGGTTGGCGGCCGCAGGAGGTGGGAGAGGGAGTGGTGGGCGGTGGTGGCCGGAGGGGGCCGCAGGAGGTGGGAGGGGGGGCGTTAAGGGCGGTTGGGGGCCGCTGGAGGTGGGAGAGGGAGGGGTGGGCGGTGGTGGCTGGGGGGGTGACGGGGCGGCGACGTGGAAATGGATCGACGGCAACTCCGGGACACGAACGGGACTGGATAGGATGCTACCTCGCGCAGCTCGGCCTCACGCCGGACGGTCTCACACCGGGCGACACTCAAACTCACAAGGAGAAAGAGGGAAGGGAAATGCAAGAGAGGGAGAGCTCTTACACACACAAACAAGCTTTCATTCAATTCTTTTCATTAATGTCTCGTAACACATCCCTTGGCCTCCTTATATAGGAAAGAAAGCCATAACATAGATGCCATCTAACTTTCACTAATTGTGTTTATATCCTAGCCTAACAAAACAAAACCCACCCACCTCACTTTGACTTGTGGGTTTTAATCAAATAAAATACAAAAATTACACACATGTTATTTGACTATGACTAGCCTAATAAGACAAAAGGAAAAATACATGTAGGAATACATGTATACATACACACACAAATACATATACTCAATACGCAATATACTACCGTAGCCATAAGCCGAGTCTTTAGGAAGGATATCCGAGCCATAAGCTCGGTGCAGTGGCGGTGCGGCGTCGGCTCCGAACATTGGGCCCGGTAGTTGACCCGGTGTCCCCACCAACCCTCCCGGAGCGGCTGGAACTCGACTCCGTCGAGTAAGGGAGGACACTGTTGTGGTAGTGCTTCAGCAGATCTGGATCGAGGCGCTGGAGATCTTCCCGGCTGATCAAGGAATCATCTGATGGTGGACGGTCTCGCCAGCGGACAAGGTAGCGCTGGTACACCCTGCTCCATGTAGTGGTCACCTGCTCATCCAGTATCCTCTCAATGTGCTCGCGTGGTGCGCTCAAGGCTGTGGGACGCACATGGGTGGGCTCACTCTTAATGGGGGGAGAAGGCTCGAAAGGGTCACTAGGAATCGATGCGGGTTCCTTGTAGGCCACTAAGTCTGCCACATTAAAAGTCGAGCTAATCCCGTATTCGGGAGGTAAGTCCGCAACATAAGCATTGGAGCCGATCTTCCGCAGAATTGGGAAGGGTCCATCACTACGGGTTTGCAACTTCTTAACGGCTCCCGAGGGGAGTCGTTCAGGTCGAACCCGTACCATAACCATGTCACATTCTTGGAATTCATGGTGACGCCTATGCGAATCAGCCAATTTTTTATAAGTCTCATTACTGATGTTGATTTGCTTGTTAATTAACTCATGTAGACTCTTGGCATGCTGTGCAAACTCCTCAGCTGACTTGGGCATCCTAGACTCGAGGGGAAGGGGAATGAGATCCACAGGTTTTCTAGGTTTGTAGCCATGCACGACCTCAAAGGGACTCATACCTATGGACCGATTGACCGAACTGTTGTATGCAAATTCGGCTCTAGGCAAGAGAAGATCCCAAGTGCCGGAATGTTCCCCTACAAGACACCTCAAGAGATTTTCTAAACTCCTATTGACGACCTCGGTTTGCCCATCAGTTTGGGGGTGATAGGCAGTGGAAAATTTCAGTTTGGTGCCAACTAGGTGCCAAAGTGTCTTCCAAAAATAGCTAGTGAACCGGGCATCTCGGTCAGACACGATGGTTTGGGGGAGACCATGCAGACACACGACTTCATCAAAGAATAAATGGGCTACTCTAGATGCATCAGATGTTTTGGAACATGCAATGAAGTGGGCCATCTTAGAGAACCTATCAACGACAACAAAGATGGAATCATGCTTGTGAGCAGTGCGAGGTAAACCAATGATAAAATCCATACTAACATCAACGCATGGTCGATCAGGAATGGGAAGAGGAGTGTAGAGACCAGTGTTCTGTTTGACATGTTTGGCCATCATGCATGTCTTACACTGGACTACAATCTTGGCCATATCTCTCTTCAGGCCAGGCCAATATAAGTGCTCCTCCACAGAATGGATGGTCTTGTTGCGGCCAAAGTGACCAGCAAGACCTTCAGCATGCATTTCCCAAATCAGGAAGTCCCGAACAGAAGTCCTCGGGACACAGAGTTGTTATCCTCGAAATAGAAAATCATCCTGGAGTAGATAGTCAGAAAAGGCTGTCGAGGGTCCAGCAGACAGAGCAGAGTAGGCAGGGCCAAAATCAGGACACTCTCCATAGAGTTCCTTCATGCGGTCAAATCCAGTGACCTCTACCCGAATAGTGGAAAGAAGGGAGACCCTTCGACTCAAGGCGTCGGCCACCTTATTTTCCTTTCTAGCCCTATACTTTAGGACAAATGTGAAAGACTGGAGGAATTCTACCCACCGATCATGCCTAGGGTTTAAGCCCTTCTGAGAGCTAAGGAATTTCAGAGCCTCGTGGTCCGAATATAAGACAAACTCTTGAGGTAAGAGATAGTGTCTCCAGTGCTTGAGGGCTTGGACCACGGCATAAAACTCGTTATCATAGGTGGAGTAACGAAGCTTTACATCAGAAAACTTCTCACTGAAATAAGTCATGGGGTGGCTTTCCTGGCTGAGCACTCCTCCTATTCCTACGCCAGATGCATCACATGATATCTCAAAGACTTTGGAAAAGTCTGGCAGGCGGAGGACATGGGCTTTAGTCATGAGCTCCTTTATGACACGAAAAGCCTGGGAGGCGGCCTTGGTCCACTCAAAACTCCCCTTACAGATACAATCCGTAATGGGTGCCATAATGGTGCTAAAACCCTGAATGAAGCGTCTGTAGAAAGTGGTTAGCCCATGGAAACTTTGAACGTCATAGACATTCTGGGGCTCTGGCCAGTCTACTATGGCCCGGACCTTGGATTGGTCCACAGACATTCCATGACTTGAAACCATAAATCCGAGAAAAGTGACCCGATCTGTCATGAATTCACATTTAGGAAGGTTGACATACAGAGTTTCTCTCCTCAAAGTCTCACAAACTTTCCTCAAATGGTGGATGTGATCCTGAGGGTTGTGGCTATAGATGAGAATGTCGTCAAAGTAAACGATAACAAAGCGACCAATGAGAGGACGAAGGGCTTTTGTCATAAGCCTCATGAAAGTGCTGGGGGCGTTGGATAGCTCAAACGGCATGACAAGCCACTCATACAGACCTTCTTTTATTTTGAAGGCTGTCTTCCACTCATCCCCTAGTCGAATCCGGACCTCGTGGTAGCCACTTTTCAAGTCAATCTTGGAAAAGATGGTGGCTCCACTCATCATGTCAAGCATGTCATCAAGATGAGGAATGGAAAATCTGTACTTGACAGTGATTTTGTTGATGGCGCGACTGTCAACACACATCCACCATGTGCCATCTTTCTTTGGTGTGAGCAAGACATGAACAGCACATGGGCTCTTGCTCACCCTGAGGAAGCCCCTTTGGATAAGGTCCTCAACAATTTGTTGGAGCTCAGCATGCTCTATGGGGTTTAATCTGTAGTGGGGAAGGTTGGGTAGGGTGGACCCAGGGACAAGATCAATGGCGTGTTGAACATCATGCATGGGAGGGAGTGTTGAAGGCAAGTCTTCCGAGAAGATGTCTTGGAAGTCCTGCAGGATTGCCTGGACTTCAAGTGGGACGGCGACCTGGGACTCCTCAGGGGTAATGGTGACGACAACAGCCCAAACAGGGGCACCTTCGGCAACCTCTCTATTCATCTCACGAACACCTATGAAGTTCAGGCGCCTAGTCGGGTCATGGTCAACCTTAGGGGCCTTAGGGATGGATATGACAGGTGTAGGAGAGAAGGGAATGAGAAGCTTCCCTTTGGTGGGGGTACGTTGGGGCATTCTCCTGAATTTTGGGGGATGCAGCGGGTGTGGAGGTAGGACTGTTTCCCGTGGCCACCTTTGGGGGTGTCGGGCATAACTAAATCATATTTCCATTGTGGGAGAAGGAACACTGATTGGACCGACCGAATGTAGTAAGGTCTACATCGTAGATCTATGGCCGTCCTAGGATGATGCTCCCGACCTTCATAGGCACTACATCATATAGGATTTGTCCTTGGTAGGACTGGAACTGGATGGGAATGACACATGTAGTGGTGACTGGGATAGACGTGTCGTCAACCCAAGCCACGTTGTATGGCATCGAATGAGGATGGGTAGGTAGACCTAGACGGGAGACAAAGTCTGAAGAGACTGCATTGATACAGCTCCCGTTGTCAAAGATCACCTTGCAGGGTTGAGATTTGACCTTGATGTAGGTTTAGAAGATAGAGGTTCGACGCCAGTCGTCCTCCTGTGGGTGTGCGAGGATGCAGCGAACTACACCCAACCGTCCATGGTCGTAACTCTCAGCAATATTTCTCACTTGTACGTACTCGACATGCGTGCTATCAAACCCCGCATCTAATTCCTCAAACTGCGCAATGAGATCAGGGTCAGGCTCATATCTCTCAAGGGGTTCTTCTTCCTGAGGTGGAAGCTCCATAGGCTGGGGGTCGGTGATGACCAAGGCTCGGGTGGGATAATTGGTGGCAATGTGCCCTAGGTTATGACACCTGAAGCAGTGGACTCCCGAGATAGGGGCTGGTTGGGAGGTGTTAGGGACCACTCCCTTTCCCTTGTCATCTCGCCTCTCAGCTGGTGGAGTATACTCCAGCCTAGGCACAGCAGCGGGTGCAGGTAAAGGGTTCCGTGGGAAAGGATCAGTAGGGGCAACGGCCCGGAGTGGGGTAGCAGTAGGAACATAGGAAATGGAGGGACCAGGCCTCTCAGAGTAGCGGACCATGGGGTTCCGAGACTCGGGTTGGCGGTAGGTGGAGACCCGAGGTGGGACCACCCTTTGAAACCGCTTGACATCCCGAGCAACCTGATAGGCATTCTCGAGAGTGTTAACTTCCCGTAGGAACAACTCCCGCTGTATGTTCTCATGTAGGCCAGCCCTAAACCGTGAAAGGGTGATAGAGGCATCATCCATGACTCGACTCCGAAGGAAGAAGTCGTCAAATTTGACGATGTACTCGTCCACGAACTTTCCATCTTGGGTGAGTTTCTGCCACTGGTCTAATAGACGCTGGTGGTAGGAGGGTGGCAGATACTTCTCCCTCAATTTCTCTTTCATTTCTTCCCACGTGCTTATAGGCTCCTCCCGTCTCCTGGCTAGGAGATTTTCAACGTTACACCAGTAAGTTTTGGCTTGACCTAGAAGTTTTATTTTGGCAAATCTCACTTTGGTAGCAGGGGTCATGCGACGATGCCAGTCAAAATATTGGTCCATCCCGGTCTCCCAATCAAGGTATGTTGCAGGGTTTAGGGACCCATCAAAACTTGGAGCGTTAATCTTGACCTTCCGTAGGATGACATCATCATCATCGTGGTCTCTCTCTCGAGGCGTACGGGCCTGTTACTCTCTACCTTGGGGAGCCTGATTCGGGCTGACTTGCTCTCTTTCCTCCTTAGGATTGGCTACGGGATTGCCGTGGCCATTCACTCTTCCTTCCTCTCCCATCAGTCGATCCTCTAAGGTTCGAATCATCTTATCGAGTTCCGTCCGTAGTTGGCCTATGGATTCTTCAAAGTGGGCCACGAGATTGTGCTCGAGCTGGACTAGCATAGCAGTCACGCTCTCTTGATCCATGGGTAGCGTTGAGGGACGCTCTAGACGGCCGGATGAATTCCTAGACCAACGCGGCATACACGACCTCGGACCTAAATGGTGCAGTCTTGGGACCGATAATTAGCAAGCTATAGACCCAAATTTTGTTGGGTAATTGGCAAAGTGCCAATTTGAAGGGACCGGTCAGGGAGAGTTGCTCGCCCGTAGGCGAAGTAGTTGTGGAATTATCTCCTGACAATTAGGGTGCCCTAATGCGACAGTCTAGGGCCTAAGGATGGGTACATACAAGCTCTCGCTTTTCGTCCACAGTGATGCACTCAGGAGACTAGCTGCATGGATCGGGCTCTCGCTCACCTCGTCACGCGGCAAATGATAAGGATACTAAATAAGCAAGTGATTCGGAGCACGTACCTAGCTGACTGAGAAGTCAAGCTCCGATCGGAGACGAAGGCGAGCGGGGACGTGCGTGCCCGCACGGCGTCGAAGAAGTTTCACCGGTTACAAAGAATTCTCTCCTCGCAGGGAGGTCGCAATTATTACAAAACCACGTGACTTAGAAATTTCCCACGCAGGGGAACAAATTAGTCCAATTTCTCCGCGCAGGGAGACTTACAGACACTCACACTCCGTGAATTACGAACTGTGTGTCGGTGACCGGGTGACTCGGGCACCTGGCTGGCCGCCGATTGTGGATTGGGGTGCCACAAGTGATAGATTATAAGATATAAATATATATAAGATTATATATATCTCAAATATATTCCATATATATATTATATATATTCACACATTTTTGTCAAGCCTCCTTTTTATGACTTTTTCACACTCCTCTTTTTTTTTCTCAAACTTCTCTATTTATGACCTTTTTTTTTCAAATATTACCTACTCTCTTTGACTTTTCTTTAACTCTTTTTTTTTCAAACCTCTTTTTTTCTCTTATCTTTACCTACTGCAATCTCACGCGGTCAAGCGGGAATCGCGAGAATTGGCGGCTTGGGCGGTCAGCCCGGGTGGGCGGACGTATGTCTGGCAGCCAAAGCAAGGCGAGCGGCAGGCGCGGTCAACGCGGACGGCACGCGGTGGCGTGCAGGAGCGGTCGGCAGGCGCACATAGGCGCGCTGGGCGGAGGCGTCCGCGGGCCGCCGCGGGCGCAGGCGTCGGACGGAGCGGCAGTACGCGGGGCGGCGTGCGTGCGCTGCGGTGGGCTCACGCGCGTGCGAGGGCGGCGAAGGCACTCGGCGGGCGCGGGCGGGCGTGCTCGCGGGCGTGGGCGGGCGCGCTCGTGGGCGCGGGCGGGCGCCCTCGGGGCCATAGGTGGCGGCGGAGCACGGCGGCAGGGGCGTAGGGCGCGGCGGCTGGCGCTGGGGCGCTGGGCGACCGTTGCGGCCGGCCCCCTTTTGAATGAGGGCACGATCGACGATGCCCGGCCCTCCCCGCGAACACCTTTCTATCTTTTTTTTTCCTCTCTCGCGAGAGAGAGCTTCTTTCCTCCTTTTTTTATAATTTTTTTTTCTTTGTTCAAACTCTTTCTCAACCGGGAGAGATGAGAGAGGGAGAGAGAGAGAGAGAAACAGAGAAATAGAGAGAGAACCGAGAGAGAAAGAGAGAAACAGAGAGAGAGATTACCAGAAAGAGAGAAAGAGATTAAGAGAGAGAGAGAACGGGATTTTTTTTTGCTTAAATTTTTTTTTCCTTTCTCTTTTTTTTCTCTCAAGATCTTCCTGCTACTCTTTTTTTCTTTTAGCAACCTAGAGAGAGAAAGGGAGACGACGGAGACGTCGGGTCGACGGAGATGCCGTTGTTGGGCTCTGATACCAATTTGACACGGCGGCGACGTGGAAATGGATCGACGGTAACTCCGGGACACGAACGGGACTGGATAGGATGCTACCTCACGCAGCTCGGCCTCACGCCGGACGATCTCACATCGGGCGACAGTCAAACTCACAATGAGAAAGAGGGAAGGGAAATACAAGAGAGGGAGAGCTCTTACACCCACAAACAAACTTTCATTCAATTCTTTTCATTCATGTCTCATCCCTTGGCCTCCTTATATAGGAAAGAAAACCATAACATAGATACCATCTAACTTCCACTAATTGTGTTTATATCATAGCCTAACAAAACAAAACCCACCCACCTCACTTTGACTTGTGGGTTTTAATCAAATAAAATACAAAAATTACACACATGTTATATGACTATGACTAGCCTAATAAGACGAAAGGAAAAATACATGTAGGAATACATATATACATACACACACAAATACATATACTCAATACGCAATATACTACCGTAGCCATAAGCCGAGTCTTCAGGAAGGATCTCCGAGCCATAAGCTCGGTGCAGTGGCGGTGCCGGAGGGAGGGAGGGGGTCGGTGGTGGCCGGGGGGGATCTGGGCGGTGGGGGCCGCCGGAGGTGGGAGGGGGGGGGGCGTTCTGGGCGGTTGGGGGCCCCAGTAGGTGGGAGGGGGGGCGCCGAAGGTGGGCGAGGGGGGCGGTGGTGGACGGCGGAGGTGGGAGGGGGGGTTCTGGTCAGTGGGGGGCCGCAGCCGGGGGGGGGGGGGCGTTCTGGGCGGTGGGAGGGGGGCGGCCTGGGCGGTGGGTGGCCGCCGGAGGTGGGAGAGGGAGGGAGATTAAAAAATAGTCATGAAATTATTAATTAAATAAATCAAATGTCATTAGTTAGAATAATTTATATTTTGTTAATTTTTAAGATTTTTTTTGATGCCTTATGTAATTTATTTAATTATATTATGTTATAACATGTCGTTGAATTTTATAATATTTTTAGTTTAACATGTCATAGATCAATGAAATTAGTGTAACATGTCGTAGAATAATGTATTCATTTTTACATTTTTTAGAATTAAATTTATTATGTTTATTAAAATTTAGTGATAAAAAAATTGTAGATATAAATTGTAACATGTCGTAGAATAATATTTTTAGTGTAACATGTCGTATAATAAACATATAGTTTTGCATGTCGTAGAATGAGGTAATTTTACATTAAATGATATTATTTTCATTAAATGCTATTTGTATAAAATATTGTACATTGAGTGATATTTATTTTATATTAGTGCATTAACAAATTTAATGATATTTATAATTTGTATTTCTTAAATTTAGGATATACAGTTAAGCACTCTATGGCTCCTAGGGAACGACCAAATGATATTGGATGGTCACATGGAGTTATGTTGGATGGCAACCGACGGTGTTGGCATTGCAACTATTGTAAAATAGAACACCGGGGAGGAGGGGTGTCTCGGTTGAAGAAGCATTTGGCAGGAGGAGCCGGTGCAGGATACTCTGAGGTTGCTGGGTGTACCTATCTGTCTAGAGATGTGAAACTTGCAATGGTCAGGCACCTGCAGGAGAAGAGAGCTGAGATGCAAGAAAAGGAAAAAAGGAAGAAAAGAGATCAAGCGACAATGAGCGGAAGAGCAAGCGACAGCGACGAGGAGGAATGTGCATGGACACCCAGTGACGAAGACCAACAAACACATACTGAGTATGCTAATGTGTATGTCACGGTGAATGATCCATATGAAACTGAGTTTCGTGAGGCAATACGTCAGAGCAGGGAAGAGTCAAGACATCCCGAGGAGACGAGAGTCCGAAGTCGCGAGGCGGCGAGGACCGGAGCATCAATGAGTGGTTGTTCATCTACGACTCGTCTCCTCGGGATGGGAGACGGAGGGAAATTAAAAAATAGTCATGAAATTATTAATGAAATAAAATTAAATGGCATTAGTTAGAATAATTTATATTTTATTAATTTTTAAGATTTATTTTTGATGTCTTATGTAATTTATTTAATTATATTATGTTATAACGTGTTGTTAAATTTTATAATATTTTTAATTTAACATGTCATAGATTAATGAAATTAGTGTAACATGTCATAGAATAATGTATTCATTTTTACACTTTTTAGAATTAAATTTATTATGTTGATTAAATTTTAGTGATAACAAAAATTGTAGATATGAATTGTAACATGTCGTAGAATAATATTTTTAGTGTAACGTGTCGTAGAATAAACATATAGTTTTGCATGTCGTAGAATGACGTAATTTTACATTAAATGATATTATTTTCATTAAATGCTATTTGTATAAAACATTTTACATTGAATTTACATTTATTACCTAAATTTGTTAGTTGTAGACGTAGAATAATGAATTTTTTTTTGTGGACCCGATACATGGTTTAGTGATATTTATTTTATATTAGTGCATTAACAAATTTAGTGATATTTATAATTTGTATGTCTTAAATTTAGGATATACAGTTAAGCACTCTATTGCTCCTAGGGAACGACCAAATGATATTGGATGATCACACGGAGTTATGTTGGATGGCAACCGACGGTGTTGGCGTTGCAACTATTGTAAAATAGAACACCAGGGAGGAGGGGTGTCTCGGTTGAAGAAGCATTTGGCAGGAGGAGCCGGTGCAGGATACTCTGAGGTTGCTGGGTGTACCCATGTGCCTAGAGATATGAAACTTACAATGGCCAGGCACATGCGGGAGAAGAGAGTTGAGATGCAAGAAAAAAAAAAGGAAGAAAAGAGATCAAGCGGCAGTGAGCGGAAGAGCAAGCGGCAGCGACGAGGAGGAATGTGCATGGACACCCAGTGACGAAGATCAACAAACACGTACCGAGCAGGCTAATGTGTATGTCACGGTGAATGATCCATACGAAGTCGAGTTTCGTGAGGCAATACGTCAGAGCAAGGAAGAGTCAAGACATCCCAAGGAGACGAGCGTCTGAAGTCGCGAGGCGGCGAGGACCGGAGCATCAGGGAGTGGTGGTTCATCTACGACTCGACAACCACGGGACATAAGGAGTTTCTTGACTGGTGACTCGGGTACACAAAGAAAAAGGACACAATCGATCAACATTGAAGATCTGGAGCCCGGTACACTATCCCGAGAGCATGGCAAGCAAACGAGGATGGACGATGCATATGGCCAGAAGGGGCCTAAATGGAAACTTAGTCAGGCCGTTGTAAAATGGTGGCACCACGCGGGTCCACCTTTCAATGCAGCCAATAGCCCTTACTACAAGCCAATGTTTCAGGAAGCACAGGTCCTTGGGCTACACGTGCAGCCACCTACAGCGAGAGAATTGGCCGGCGTATACCTTGATGAACAAGTTGCTGAGATCAAGAGTTACATCGACTCATTAAAACAGACATGGACAAAGTACGGAGTCACACTGATGTGTGATGGATGGTCAGGTACCACAAAATCTAGCATGATCAACTTCATTGTTTATTGTGACAAACATGTTTTCTTTCACAAATCAGTGGATGCGTCTGGTCAAATTCACAGTCACCAATATATTTTGTCATTGATGGAACAAGTGGTGACTGAGATTGGGGAGGAGTACATTGTACAAGTGGTGACTGATATTGGGTCGAACTATAAGAAGGTTGGGGAGGAGCTAATGAGAAGCAGACAACACATTTTCTGGCCCCCCTGTGCAACACACTGTGTAGATCTGATGCTGAAGGAGATTGGGCAGCTTCGTGTGGTCAAATCTGTGGTCGAGGTGGCACAAAAAATCACGAAATATATCTACAACCTCACACTTGTATTGGCATGGATGATGGAGCATTGTGACGGTGAACTGTTGAGGCATGGAATCACACGATTTGCCACCAACTACATCGCATTGCAGAGCCTTCTGAAGCACAAGGATGGGTTGAAGTAAATGTTTAGAGGTGAGACATGGTTGAGTTCCTCTTTTGCTGCTTCACGTGAAGTAGGGGAGGTCGAAGGGATTATCAACACCGTGAATTTTTGAGATAGAGTGAAGGTATTAGTGTCATTGATAGAGCCACTGTATGAGGTATTGCGATGTGTGGATGAGGATAGAGTACCAACCATGGGGTTGGTGTACAGCAAAATTGAAGCTACCAAGCGGAAGATCCTTGCAACGTCCAAAAAATATGGACCCACCATCTTAGAAATTGTGGAGGATAGATGGGACAGACAAATGAGCCGCGATCTTCACATGACAGGTAAACACTTACATTCTCATCCAATAAATGAGCTGTGATCTTCAGCTGATATTAATATGTAATTCATTGTCTTGCGATTGCAGCGTACTATCTACATCCGGCCTTCCAATATGCTCGGGACCTTACTTATGACGATATTTTGATAGAATCGGTCAACATTGTGGTAGACCGATAATTTAGTATGGATATATTATCATAAAAAAGTCTACATTCTAATATTTTTAAATATATATAACATTTAATCTTTAAATAAAATTTTATTAAAATTTTTTAAAAAAATTAAAAAATCACGCGTCGAGAACCCGAGATGGCGGACCGGGTCACTGTGCGACCCGGCCGACCCGACCCGTCCCGCGTCGAGATCGGGTCGACCGGGTCGACAAACCTTGGTTAGGACTAGTCTAACTTTTTGTGGCTATCAATTATACCCACTATTCTTTTTTTTTGCCATATGTTTTTTATGTCTTAAAGAGTCATATTAGACTCTTGATCACGACATGACATTTTAACAACAGTGCGTGTCACTCAATTTTAATATTTTAAAACAAACATTTCAAAATTCTTGTTTATATATTAAGATATAGTAATTTTAAACTGATTTTATCTGTTATGTTTCGAATAAGTTTCAACAATTAAATTTATCACGGACGTACTATAAATTTAAATATGATTTTGTGTCCTAATTTTATAATTACCTATAAATTTACATATGGTTTTGTGTCCTAATTTTAAGAATTTATTGATCAACATTTAATATTTGTATCCATATCTTACTAATCATAATTTCTCCTAACAAGACAGTTTTACTTTTAACACATCTGGCTCATAAGTGGGGAACTGCGAGATGCATCACCGTTTACAGAGTAATACTTTTTGCCCATGTGTACAGTGCAGTAATGATGAGCTTGATTGCCGGTACCTATATCTTCTCCGCATGAGATTGTTGGCACCCTTAAGGACATCTTGGTGTCATTAAATGTGTCCCAAATTCAGGTTATCATTAGAACTGTGGGAGGCCTTTTTTTTTAAATCTTAATTTATCATATTATGATTATTATTTATTAAAATTTCTAGTCACTAAAGATACCAAATAACATTTAGTAAATGCAGGGCCTTTTTTATTTAGAAATAAAATAGAGTGAGATAATTAACGTAAGAGAGAGAAAAGTGGAGCCCATATCATTCTCCTCTCACACACGTGAATATGTCACCTCACCCCCGTTATCAAAGACACGGTTCGTTGACTCGGTCCGAGTTGGGGTGACTCAGACGGATCTATTCGAATTCACGAAAATCTGAGACATGATCTGAATGACCCGGACCGACTCACTCCTCCCTCCCTTTTTACCTTTCTTTGCGACCTTCTAGGCGTGCTATGGTGAGGATACGACAATGACGGCGAGGATCTGACAGTGGTAGACGAGATCCGATGGTGGCGACGATGATCCGGCCAAGAGGGACATTGTCAGCCGCGGTGGGGGACTGTCGTGGGTGAGGCGGGGGCACCGAGGTGGAGGGGTGCCGGTGGGGGAAGAAACCGCCACCGGGGTGGGAGGGCATCAGAATGGGAGAAGAAAGGGTTGCCGGGTGAGGTGGGAGACGATCAAGTCGGTCTCAGTCACGTACGACTTGGGCGTACTGTACCGATTATGATCCGGTATGAATCATCGAGTCCACAAATCTTGATGAAAGTACCATTAGGGTCATTTTGCTAACCGAGCTCGATTAACGCAAGGGACAACCGGAGGTTGCTTACGCTAACCAAGCTGAATTAATATAACTATGTGTGAGGAGAGAGTGAGATCCACCGCTCTATCTCTCTCGTACGCCGGGTTAACCTAACCGAACGTCAAAGATGCCCCCAGTGAACAAAATAATATTGCAAATCCCGCGATATCTAATGCGCCCTGGACGTCCATGCCCCAATTTTTTTGAGAGCCTGAACGTTTAAAAGGCCAACGACCCCATCCCCATGTGAAATAGATGCAAGTGGCGACGAATGATTGCCCAGTGTAATCTACCTTAACTCTTGCTGCACAGTCCCCGGGGTAGCAAACATCACTCTTCCCCTCCCATGTGAGTTATGAGCCGACCTGAATGGCTTCGAGTTTAAGAGGACCCGTCAAGAAGAGCAGTAGATGTCGTTGAGGGACATAAGCATAATTTATTGACTATTTTGGGAGAATGGTACGAAAGAAGAAAGATTACGGTTCATGAGAGAGAGGGACAGAGAGAGCGCTCATCAAGTCAGCATCAATTAAACTTGAAATTTACGTCTCTCTCTCTCTCTCTCTCTACCTCTTTCTCCCCGTCGAGGCGGGCTCAGGTGTGGGAGAGAGAGAGAGAGAAGAAGATTTATTTTTGGTATATTCATATCGGCAGGAGGAAGGAGAAGAGGGAAGAGGGAAGACGTAAGAGGAGGGGTTGCAGTGTGGAAAGCTCTGCCTTGGATTTGCTGCGTCCCGTCGACTTCGTCGTCCAGCTCCAGGGAGGGAGGAGAGCGAGGCGTAGACGGTGAGCGCTCACCTTCCTCCTTCCTTGCCAGGCCAAGTGTGAGGATTCCGAACGCTTGTTGGTCTCATCGGCATCCTCCTGTCTCGATCCTTTGTTTCCACCGAATAGGCTGGGGGGAGGGGAGGTGGATGTCCCCTGCCTGGAATGATCTGTTCCTGCGGGGAGGTCCCTGGGTCGAGCTAAAGACTGGAGTTTTTTTTTGTGGGTTTTCTCTGGGTTCCAGAAAGACATTGTGGTAGTTTGGATGGTGGTTTCCTGGTCTTTTTTTTGGGGGTGGGGTGGGGGTGTGGGAGGGGGGTGGTTGCGGGAGGTTCCTCGAAGGAAATGCTGCGTGTTGTTTGATATGGGGGAAATGGGAACACGATTTCCTCCATTTGTGGGGGTTCCTGATGTGTGATTCTCCCCTCTTCTAGGTAATGCGTTTTTCTTTTGGTCGAAACTAGGTAAAATGTTGACGTTCTTCTTTGAATCGCGTGTTGACGTTTTTGGCCCGATTTTTTTGTGCTTTCTTTGCGCGCTGCGCTTATTCGGCTTTTTCAGATCTTGCATCACATGTGGATATTCTGGATCTACTTGACGGTTTGTGTGGCCGTTTTCCTACCGGCCTTTCCCGTACATTTTTTCTCTAGGATATTGAAATTTATGCATATACTTTTTTAGCCGTCCTATGTGTATTGGGTTGTTAGTGTACATTGGAATATTTGCTGTTTCCTAATCATCTTGCAATACCATTGCAAAGTGTTGAGTACCACCGGCGGCGAACATATCACCGTCCTCATCCGTATTAGAAAACAATGATGACGGATCACTCATACAAACAACAAAGATGCACATAAGAGAGAAGGAAGAAGAAGATGAGAGAGAGAATAGAGATTTACGTGATTCGGTTGACCAGATATCTTCCTACATCCATGGAACTTTCTTCAGCTTCCTTCTTCGCACTATTACTAAGAACAAAAGTACAGCTGTGGTGGCCTGTCTCTGAAACTCGCCTTTTCAAGAATTATTATAGTTATGGTTTCCTTATCTTGAATACATCATATATATAGGAACCTTGAACATTACTTGACAAATATCCTTAACAAAATAGGAATATTCTCCCAATTATTGGACCACCAATAATTGGTTATATAAAGGCACTTTTTTTTACCGGACTCAGATCATACAAAAATGCCATACACATCGCCTAAGACACATCGTCCACTCGTCTGCTGGGCTCCACGTTATCCACAATCTATATCACCCAAACTCACCTAGACGCTGTATCGTCTAAACCTTCACTGTCTTTAACTACTTAGATGATATATCATTTAAGTCATCTACTTAGACGCTGAATCGTCTAAGTCCACTTCAGCATCGACTTAAACGTTTTATCGTTTAAGTCCTCCACTTAGGCGAAGTTCCGTCTAAGTCTATTCTGTCCAAGTCACCTGCAGCGCTTGTTACTTAGACGATGTATCGTCTAACATGCGCCTGCTGTTATCGTCTACAGTTTCGTGTAACTTGCTGAGACTTCGTCTATCTTGAATTTCGTCTTAGACTTAGACGATCTATCGTCTATGTCTCATGAACTGTTCTAGCTACTGAATTAGTTTGAATATGAACCATATCTCAAAAAATCTCCACATTGACGAATATTTACCACTTTAAAAAAACTTTAGACTCTTACCTCCACCCGGAGCAGTAACCTCCATCAGCTAACACCTGGTGACGTGGAGCAAATCCAAATAGTGTTTGGATTTTTTCACTGTGGCTGACTTTGTCAACATGTCAGCTGCATTCTCCTTGGTCCCCATCTTCATAAGATCAATTTCTCCGGCACTAAGCAATTCTCTTATGTTGTGAAACCTAACAGCAACATGCTTTGGCTTCGTGTGATAAACTTGGTTCTTCGCCAAATATGTTGCACTTTTTAAATGTCACACTGCAACTGAACTGCTTACTGATCCACACTAAGCTCTACCAATAGTCCTTTCAACCACAATGCTTCCTTGTCTACCTCTGTCACTGTCATATACTCTGCCGTAATCGTAGATAGTGCTGTCACTAACTGCAACATAGATTTCCAGCAAATAGGTCCTCCTCTCATAATAAACACATACCATGTTGTAGACCTCATGCCATCCAGATCCCTAGCATAATCAACATCCATATATCCCGTGACTGAAACACTACTATCATTACCTGTACCAAATTGAATTCCATGATCCAATGTTCCCTTCAAGTATTGGAACCATAGTTGTCAAGGCGACAAGGCGACCAAGGCGAGCTTGGGGTCCTCGAGTGCCTAAGCGCTTAGGCGCCTGCCTAAGCGGCGCCAAGGCGTCAAGTTTATAAAAATATCATCATTAATATGTACGTAATTTTTTATATATAAACTAATCATGATTATTACAAATATGGGAAACAACAGTAGTACGAACATAGAAATAAAAAACAATAGAAATGACATTGCAATAAAATATCAAAATATATTTTGAGATAAAATTAACAATAAAAATTGGACTTTCAGAATAAATAAAATACTAACCTAATGTTTGCCAATTTCTTCCAAAAATATGCAAATCATACTCGAAATAACATACATATAATATAAAGCAGATATGAAAAGAAAAAGACATCTCCCATTATCACATACAATCAATAATAAAGTAAACAAACACGTAACTAGGGAAGTACCATACATGACCACTGTAAAAAAATAAGACATACAAAATTCAAATTAAAATTTAAAATACTTTATTAACAAATTAACCCCATCAAGAAATTGAAAAGGGGAGAAGGCATGATAGAGAGAGAGGGACTGAGAGAGATAGTTGTGAACTGTGTGTGTGTGTGTGAGAGAGAGAGAGAGGAGGAAGGGTGGGGGAAAGAGAGAGAAGGGGGCAAGGGGAGATAAGAGATAGACAGACAGAGAGAGGGGGTAGGAGAGAGAGAGAGGGTGGGTCTCACTGTGTCTGTGAGTCAGTGAGTGTGAGAGAGAAATAGAGAGAGTGTTAGAGTGTGGAGCTCGAACTCGCCATCGTGCGCCCTCGCACGCGGATCGACCTGCGCGGTCAGGTCGTGGGGGTCAAGGGGGCAGCGCCCCTTGCGTCCGCCCCCGGAACAAAATGTCTATTTATAACAGGGGAGAAGAGGGATACGAAGCTAGCAGGGGGCCGCCTAGGCCTTGCTTTGGGCGCCTGGGCCGCCCAAGCGGCGCCTAGGCAGCGCCTTTTTCCCCCTCAACAAGGCGTGGGGGTGCCTAGGCCTCAAAAAAACGCTTGCCCGCCTAGGCGGGCGCCTTAACAACTATGATTGGAACACCACGGCTTTCCAATATTTTTTACCTAGATTAGTCATAAATTTGATAATCACACCTACTACATGAGCAAAATTTGATCTGGTACATACCATGGCATGCATAAGACAACCTACTGTATTTGCATTGGGAACTTTTAGCATCTCTTTCACTTCAGCTTTTGTCTGTAGAGACTGAGAAGTAGAAAGCCTAAAATGTCAAGTCAAAGGTGTACCTATTGGTTTGGCATTGTTCATGTTAAATCTCCCCAACATCTTTTGGATGTATCCCCTCTCTGAGACCCAAAGCTTCATAGTTTTCCTATCTCGAGAAATCTCTATCCCAAGGATCTTTTTAGCAACAGTTAGATCTTTCATCTTAAATTACTTGCTCAACAAGGACTTCGGATGATTAACATCGTCCATGCTTTTCGTAGCAATCGGCATATCATCCACATACAACATTAAGAAAATATATGTATTATCTGTAAGAGTTCTGAAATAAACACAACAATCATACTCACAGCGGGTGTAGCCAATTCTCAGCATGAATGTGTCAAAATGCTTGTACCACTGCCTTGACGACTGTTTCAGCCCATACAATGACTTTTTTAGTCTGCACACCATATTTTCTTTTCCAGTTTCTTTAAATCATTCTGGTTGCTCTATGAAAATATGTTACTCCAATTCTCTGTGCAGAAAATTGTTTTGACATCCAACTGTTTTAGCTCCAAATCCAAGTGGGACACCATGGCTAGGAAAATTCTGATAGACATATGCCTGACTACTAGAGAAAATATTTCATTGTAGTCTACCCCTTCTTTCTGTGAGTATCCCTTGGCCACCAATCTTGTTTTGTTTGTACTTTTCTCCTTCTTTTGATGTTGCCTCCATCTTCCTGTAGACCCACGTGCATCCTATGCCTTTCTTTTCCTTTGTGAGTTCCTCCAACTCTCACGTCTGATTCTTTTGCAGAGACTCTCTCTTCCATCATAGTCTCCGTCTATTTTTCTCTTTTCGGACAGGCTATGACTTCCTGGAAAGAACTCAGATTTTCACAACTGCTAATTATTGCAAAAGAAACCATATCTTCAAAACCATACCTCACTGGCAGTCTGATAGCTCTTCTAGGTCTACCAGAACTCTTTGACTGCTCCTGTGGCTGCTGTTGCTGAGCATTCTCTGAAGTGCTCCCTTGTGCTGTGCCGTCTGTCTATGTGTTCTGGCCAAGTTCCACCTTCACCCTAGACTCCTCTACATATCAGACCTTCGTGTCATATTTTCTATCAGACCATAGTGTCATATTTTCTATCAGATTGTTCTGCATTTTCCCTCAACATAGATGTCTCATCAAACACAACATCTGCACTAACTCTTACTTTCTTATCTTCTGGATCTCAGAACTTGAACCCCTTCACTCCCTTCTTGTACTCAATAAAAATACATTTTTTGGATTTTGGGTCCAACTTGGATCGTTGCTCACTTTGGATGTGTATATATGCTTGACATCGAAAGATTTTCAGGTCTATATAGGATATTTCTTTTCCTCTCCTTACCTCCTCAACAACTTTCCCATCTAATTTTGTCGAAGGTGACTTGCTAATCAATGCTACGTTTACAACTTCATCCCAAAAGGACATGGGCAAGCCGACCGGTAACCTCATGCATCTTGCTCTCTTAAGCAATGTCTAGTTCATCTGTTCTGCCACCTCGTTCTGCTGTGGGGTCCTGGGAGTTGTAAACAACCTTACAATTCTCTCATTCCTACGGAATTTCATGAATTCATTTGCTATGTATTCTATGCCATTATCAGACTTTAAACTTTTCACTTGCTTACCTCTCTGCTTTTCAACCTTGGCCTTCCACTCCTTGAACTTAGTGAACAATATTGACTTTTGCTTCATAAAATACACCCATACTTTTCTACAGTAATCATCAATGAAGCTCACAAAATATACTGCACCGCCTAATGACGGGGTTGACACCTGTTTCCAAACATTTGAGTGTATTAGTTCCAAAGCATCTTTAAAATTTTGTGTAGAAGTCTTAAATTGGATTTTGCATTGGTTTCCTAGTACACAATATTTGCAAAAATCAACCTTGCATGATTTCACATTTGGCAGCAACTTTCTCTTGTGGAGTTCCATCGTACCTCTCTCACTCATATGTCTCGACCACTTATGTCAAAGAGTGGTATCATCAGAGTACTGCTCTCTACTGAAGATGATATAGCGGCGTACCCACAACTGTATTCCCAATTAACCTGTACACGTTGTTCTCAATTCGCTTCCCCTTCATAACAATCAGAGCACATTTTGTTACTTTGAACGATCCATCACTGCCTGGGGCTGCTGACAAATAGGACTGTCAATGGACCACGCCCGGGCCGAGGACTGCCTGGCCTGGACCTGACTCATTAATTTTAAGGCTCGCGCCCGGCTCGGGCCTGGGCTATGTCTGGCTGGGTAGGGCCAGGCCTGACTTTTTCACAGGCCCGACTTCGGCCTGGACCGGCCTGACAAATTAAATGAAAAAATAATAAAAAATACATATAAGAATATAAAACTTAATCTCACTAAATTAATTAAAGTTTTAGATGTTATTTTGTTTAGAAAGAAAATCTTTATTTTTAATTAATTTAAATAAGATATTTTTAATTTTTAATTAAACAAAATAAAAACATTGATGGGAAAAAATGGGTCGAGCTGGCCTGCAGGCCGAACTCAAAGCCCGAACTTGGCCTGCGAGCCTAATTGGGTCGGGCTTTTAGGCTCGACTAAGGGGCCGTGTGCCGAAAAGGTCCCGACACCCCGGCTCGAAATCGGGCCAACCCAGCCCATTGACAGTTTTGCTGACAGATCAAGTCTAGACTTCTCTAGATAACTAAGAGATATCACTGGAACATGCTTGGCATCTCCTAGTGTTCTGATGATATCATCAAGCATCCAGATTCTGATGTTTTTGATACCTATCACCTTGTATTCTGATCATCACCAAGCACAACTGCTCCACCCTCATAGCTCTTGTAGCTATCAAACCATTCCCTGTGCGGACAATAATGGAACGAACAACCAGAATCTATGGTGCAAGATGTAAGAAAGGGGTCACTACTTGATGATGCTACTAGCAGTTCTGCTTCATCCATTAGCACTTCCGCATCACCAGATCTATCTGATGCGACGCTTGCTGAATCAACTTAGACTACTCCCTTTCCCTCGGTTTTTTGTTTCAGCAAAGGACAATCTCTCTTGTAGTGCCCTTTCTGATGGTATTTGTAGCACTCTGCCTTCTTAGTCTTTGATTTAGACCTTCCCCTGTTCATAACCTGATTTTTGTCTTTGCATCTCCCACGACCTATGTCTCTGGCTACCAAACCTTTAGAATGAGATTCATCTCTGTGACACCTCCTTATCTCATTGGACCTGAGAACGGCCGTAAACTCCTCAAACGACAAAGTCTCCTTGTCATACATTAAAGTCGTGATCAGATTAGCAAAATAAACAGGTAAAGAGCATAACATCATGATGACTTTATCCTCGTCATCAAACCTGACCTCGAGTTGTGACAGATTACTGGCGATCTGATTAAACTTGTTGATATGTTGAATCAGATCTCTCCCTTCGGCTATCCGAAGACTGTACAACTCCTTTAGGAATAATTTGTTGGTGACGCTCTTGGCTATGTACAACGTCTCCAGCTTTTTTCATAGCCCCTTTGTTGTCTTCTCTATCATCACATTATACAGGATTGAGTTTGCAAGACACATCCGGATTGTACTGAAAGCCATCTACTCTAGTTTCTCCCAATCCTTCTAATCCATCTTGTCAAGCTTCTCTCTTATCGGAGCCCTCCTGACTCTCTGTTGAACTAACAGATCTTTCACTCTCATCTGCGATAGATTGAAATTGCCCTTACCATTGAGCTTGTCGAACTCGGCCTTCATCAGTCCACTCATCCTTGATGTAGTATTGTAGATCTGTGCAGAACTTGGTGCTCTGATACTAATCTGTTGAGTACCACTGGCAGTGGAAATCTCACCGTCCTCACCTGTATTAGAAGATGATGATGATAGGTCACTCGTCAAACAACAAGAATGCACAAAAGAAGAGAGAAGGAAGAAGAAGATGAGAGAGAGAGAGAGAGACAACACATAGATTTACGTGGTTCAGTTGACCAGATGTCTCCCTACGTCCACGGAACCTTTCTCAGCTTCCTCTTCTGCACTATCACCATGAACAAAAGTATAGTTGCGGCGGTCTGTCTCTGAAACTCGCATTTTTAGAAGTTACTACAGTTAGGGTTTCCCTGTCCTGAATACAATATATATATATAGGAACTCTGGGCACTACCCGACAAATATCTCTAACAAACTAAGAATATTCCCCAATTATTGACCTACCAATAATTGGTTACATGAAGGTACTTTTTTTATCGGACTCAGAACATTACAAAAACGCCATACGCGCCTAGGACGCATTGTCCACTCCTCTGTTGGGCCCCACGTTATCCACAGTCTATATCACCCAAATTCACTTAGACGTTGTATCGTCGAAGTCTTTACTGCCTTTATCTACTTGGATGATATATCGTCTAGGTTATCGAGTTAGGCGTTGGATCGTCTAAGTCCACTTCAGGATCTATTTAGACGTTGTATCGTCTAAGTCCTCCACTTAGACGAAGTTCCGTCAAAGTCTATTTCGTCTAAGTCACCCGCCGCCCTTGCTACTTAGATGGTGTATCGTCTAACTTTTCCTTATCGCTATCGTATACAGCTTCATCTAACTTGCTGAGACTTGATTTATCTTGGATTTCGTCTATGTTAGACTTAGACGATTTATTGTCTAAATCTCCTGAATTGCACCCGCTACTGAATTAGTCCGAATATGAGCCATAACTCAACACTAGGATCTTTGAGATTTCTCTTTTCCTACATTTTTAAGTTCGTACGATCAATGGGGCAAGAGGTAAATACACTTTAAACCTTTCTATTTTTGTCTGGTGTTTGCAGGGATGCATTCCTGTCCCTGCAAGGTGGCCTTTGCTGTATATTGGTCTCCTGTTCTTTCGGTGGTGGGTTCTTTACCAGCGCCTTGCATTCATTTTGATGAACCCTTCTATCCATTAGCTTTAGTTACTGTGTTTATATAGTAGATAAGAGAGGAAGATTCAGTACCTCTAATTTTCTCACCAGTCAAAAAATTGATAGCCAATCAATCAGGGTTGGCTAGAATCTGGCATTGGCTAAAAAATTCACCGTCTGTGTTATGATGCCAACACGTTGCTCTCCTGCCCCAAAAAGCAGTTTTATCTTCTCATCTAATATTTTATGCCAAATAATTTAGTACTCTAGGTAAGACTTCCAGGAGTTGGGATAACGGAGAGTTTGCACAAGCAAAGTCTGATACCCTCGGGCCACTTCTTTTGGCGATTTGCATTTTTGGTATACTGATGTTGGTCTTCTTGCATTTTAAAATAGAGACAAACAACATCATTCTGCACTTCATATATCTTCTCCCTTGCAGGTCATTTGACAGACCATTCGGATGGAGAAGTATCAGGGTGATGCCCCTTCAAAGGCGAAAAGAGCAAAGTTGAAAGTCACTAGGAACATTAAGAAGAGGCATCAAGAATCGGCGAATGCTGCCCCAACTGATATCATCGATGAGGACAATCAATCACTTGAAAATTCTCAGAAACAGTTGGTGGTGTTTAACCCTGCTACTAGTGATGTGGGTCAAGAAGCTTCACCTGAGCCTGCTTCTGCCGAGTGGAGACCTTCACCAATTTCATCTTTCCCAAGTTCCACAGCACCAAACAGTTCTAGCAGAGTTTTACCCTCTGTTGGAGCATTTGCAGTCCAATGTGCTACATGCTTTAAATGGAGGCTTGTTCCTGCAAAAGAAAAATATGAAGAAATACGTGAAAGTATTCTGGAGGATCCTTTTGTCTGTGAGAAAGCTCGGGAATGGCGCTCTGATATATCCTGTGATGATCCTGCTGATATTTCTCAAGATGGCAGTAGACTATGGGCAATTGACAAGCCTAGTATTGCCCAACCGCCTCCAGGGTGGGAAAGGATACTTAGAATAAGAGGTGAAGGCAGCACCAAGTTTGCAGATGTGTATGTATTCCTATTCCTACACATTCATTTTCTTCTCTCTTATGATAATTTGTACATCAACAAAAGCAAGCTCTTGCAGCTTCCATCTTCAACCAATATGGAATCTGTATGCATGCATGTTTACCATATCTTGACTTTGACAAGCAACTTGCCATAGTTTATAGAATTTGTGTTTCAATCACGAGACATTTTCTAACTTTGTACTTTGAGCAGTATTCGTTGAGTTTTGTAATTTGGGGGAAGGGAGGGTCTAGGATTTTAGACACTGGGACATATGATTGCACTACATATGTTGAACATCAGTGATCAGAATAGTGACTTAAGCATGGGAAGATATTTCATGGATTCTGAGAACACAAAAGTACAACCTTGCTGTTCTTTTATCATGCTATACTTTCCCTCCCTGCACTCAAAAAAGGGTAGCAGAAGGAAAATTTTTCCCAACACAAGTCAGCCATGCTACTGTGCATTATGTGCCCAGTCTGTCATGGCTTACCAGATGTCAACCGGTTATTTGCAATGAAGAAGTATCTAAATGAAAGTCATATCCCACATAGGGATGTGTTGGATAATACGGCATTGATTAAGTGTTTTTGGCATCATACCTGCTATGTGGTGCTTTACAACAGTGCAGGATGTCTAATTCCATTTCACATATTTAATATTAGCTGCTGCAGGATTATTTGTCATTAGTTAAGATGATATTTAAGCAAGCCTGACAGGAGAGGAGCTTTTAAATTTTGTAACATTTGTGTATTTTTATTTACTGCGAGATTGAACTTCATGTACCTAATAAGATCATCGTCTTTTGTTTGATGGATGTTTGGGGCCAATTCAGTTACGGGCTTAGCTTGATTTTGGTTGGAGATGAGAAGTAACCTTTACTGGCTATATAGTTAGTACCAGTAAGCCTGTGTCAGAGCTATGGTATCAAGTGAAATATATAATGAGGTTGAGATCATGTAAAAAACATACTGTGGAGGAGGATGCTTGGGGTGGATACATTTGGATGCAGTTGCTCATCACCATTTTCCTTGTACAAAAGGCCCAGTGGATCAGGGAACTTTTGCCACCTTATTTGTTCCCATTTCAATTTCCTGATGTCATGTACCTGATAATCTGATGCAGACCTACCTCTTATTGTGTCAAAATGGTATTTTTTTACCCATCCATGTCATTGTTTGCTGTAAACTTGACAAATTAGATATAGATGCAACAGCACCAGTTTCTAACCTGTTAGCTTTCATTTTCCCAAAGTTTATATGTGCTTGGTAGGAACTATCCTCTCTACGTCTCATTTTTGTTGTTGCATTTGTAATCTGCTGTACTGTCATTGAACCCTGAAATAATATGTTGCATATACCTACAAGAATCCAACTCCTGTTCAGTTTCTTCTATTTCTTTGGTTTTGTCATTCTGCTCAAGTTTTCCTGTGGGATTGCTATGTGATAAGTTTAATTATGCATTTTAGTACTGTTGACTGTGGTCTAAGAAAAACTGAACCATGTGAATCAGAGGGATAGGTGTTGCTGAACATGAATTGCTTGCCACTTAATTTTTTGTGTGCAGAAAATTCTTACTGCAGTTGGACGCTTGAATTTCAGGTATTATGCTGCACCATCTGGGAAGAGGCTGCGTTCCATGGTTGAGGTACAAAAGTATGTGAAGACAGTTGTCAATGCACTCTTATTTTTCTTTTACTTCTTATCCCTAAAATAGGACCTAATTAGAAGTCACTCAGTTTATTTATTTGCAGGATGTCTAAGTTGTTACATGCTTTCCATAGAAATATTGTTTTCTGGTTTTCCCTTTGGACATCATAAAATGGAAGCATCATACTGCAGGTACCTGCTTGAACATCCAGAGTATGCCACTGAAGGAGTGAAGCTATCTCAGTTTTCCTTCCAGATTCCAAGACCTCTGCAAGAGAATTATGTAAGGAAGCGCACTGTACCCATTGGCAATCCGTATGAAATGACTAGTTCAGGATTATCAAGGCCATTGGAACCTGCCGAAGGTATTTATATAGTCACATGCACTTGCAGTGTATCAAGGCTATTACAGCACTGTGATCAGCCTTTTCTCTTCTCCAGAACTTTTCATTTTGTTGTTGCATCTGGTTTCTTCCAGGGCAACTAACTGAGACAAGATGTTTATGCATGCAGTTAGGAGGACATCTTAGGGTGCCTTTGGTAACTTTTCATGATGTACTTCACAAAAGAGTGCCTCCAAACTGAAGTCACTTCAAGCAAAAATACTTTTTACCTTAGAAGAAAAAGAAATGTGGGAACACAAATTGGATACAAGTAGGGTACCAATGGATAACCGGTATCCATTATTCGGATCCATTCCGAAACAGATAGCAGATACAAAATTTGATAAAGTTTACTTGATAGCTTATCGGAAACGGAAAGCAGATACTTGATAACTATCGAAGTCAGAAATGGAAAAAGCTGTTTTTGCATCTGCAAACCCATTTCTGTTTTTGAAAACAAATATATATTTAATTTATATATACAGTATACATTATTAATAAGCTATTTGAGTTTTAGACCATTGGATGAGATTCTCTTTCACATCCAATGGTTAGGATCAAAGGTAGACAAGAATCAAGATGGATTTACATTTTGATTGTGTGGTTTTTATAATTTGTGGGTCTATAAATTTGCATGTGGTTTGTTTAGCTTTTATGATTTATATTATTTGTGGTGTGCTTTTATCAAAATTTTAACCCTTTCTGCAATAGGTAATCAATATGTTTTGTAACTTTGGAGTTTACCTTTGATTGGTGTAATGACACTTCCAAAAGTTTACAATTTTACAAATGCAAAGAATTAAAATTTAGTCAAGTAGATCATCATCATCATCATCAGAGCCTTATCCCAATTAATTGGGGTCGGCTACATGAATCCTGTTCCGCCAAAGATTTCTATCAAGTGCAATATTCATATTTAAACTCAAGGAACTAATGTCCTTCCTAATAACATCGCACCATCTCATTTTAGGCCTTCCTCGAGCTCTTTTACTAGCATCCACTAAGATTTGGTCACATCTTTTAACCGACGCTGAGTTAGGGCGACGAAACACATGTCCAAACCACCTGAGTCTATTTTATCTCATTTTGCTATCAATTGGAGCTATCCCTAAGTCCTTACGGATGCGTTCATTCCTAATCTTGTCTTTCTTAGTCTTGCCACACATCCACCTCAACATCCTCATCTCTGCTACACACATTTTGTGGATGTGTTCCTTTCGTACTGTCCAACATTCGGTACCATATAACAAAGCAGGTCTCACAGCCGTTCTATAAAATCTCCCTTTGAGTTTCACAGGCATACGACGATCACAAAGGACACCTGATGCACTTCTCCATCTTAACCAGCCTGCCTTAATCCTATGTGTAACGTCATCATAAATCTTCCCATTCTCTTGTATGATAGACCATAAATATCGAAAGCTACTACTCTTCGGAATGTTATGCCCATCAATTAGAACCATGTCTTTCTGAACCACTCTCCCATTACTAAAATTACAGTGCATAAACTCTGACTTACTCCTACTAATTTTAAAACCTTTAGACTCCAAGGCAAGTCTCCAACGCTCTAACTTAGCATTTAGAGCATCAATACTCTCATCAATTAAAATAATATCGTCTGCAAATAGCATACACCAAGGGATATCCTCATGCAATTGTTTAGTTACTTCATCCATAACTAAGGCAAAGAGATATGGATTTAGTGCAGAACCTTGATGCAAACTTATAGAAACGGGAAATTCACCAGTCTCCCCAGCAATAGTTCGAACATTAGTAATAGCACCGCCGTACATATCTTTAATCAAATCAACATATCCTTGAGAGATTCCTTTCTTTTTTAATGTCCACCAAATCAATTCTCTCGGTACTCGATCGTACGCCTTCTCTAAATCAAGAAAAATTATATACAAATCTTTTCTCATCTCTCTATACTTCTCCATTAGCTGCCGTAGTAAGAAAATAGCTTCTGTAGTAGATCTATTTGGCATAAAACCAAACTGATTTTCCGATAAAATTTAGTCAAGTAGATAAAGTAGCAAATGGATTGAAGCGGAAACTTTTGTTTACATTTCCATTTCTAATTCAAAAGTAGAAATGGATGCAGAAGCAAAAACTTTTGTTTCCATTTCCGTTTCTGATTCAAAAGCAGAAACACTCATTTCCATTTCCGTCTTCGATTATTCTCATAGGGGCACTTTGATATTCGAGTAGGGTAAGATCGGTTGGGGCATTCATCAGTCTTAGCCGGTACGTGGCGTATTCACTGGTGAATGCCTTAACAGGTTTTGACAAAAGCTGCTAAATTGGGTAGAACAGGGGTCAAACGGCGGGTTTCCACGTTTGACCGCTGGTGGTCGAATATGTTACCCTGGTTTGAATGCGCCACTCCGCGAATAGGCGATTCGATCTTGTTTTATTTGAATATCAAAGGGGCCTATAGGAAATCGAAGTGGAAGGTGTTATTTCCATTTCTGTTTTTGACCCAGTGGCAACCATAGGTACAAGCATGAAAGGAAGAATCAGATTGAATCAGCAGCAAGGATCGACTGATCTGACCAGATTCACCCCCAACTCACCCGAGTCTGATCTGCACAGCCCCGAGTTTTAATCGTGATTGGTCGGATCGGGCTGGGATTGGCCTTGGATCGGGCTGGATTGGCCGATCCACATGCCAGTCCCATGGACCCACCCAGTAATTTATAAAAAAAAATGGAGAAGAAGAAGACCCGACAAAGAAGAAGAAGAGGAAAAATAAAAAAAAGAAAAATTACTTACCTGTTGCTGTCACCGTCACCGTAGCTGTTGCCACCGGCTGTTGGTGCCTCCTCCTTCTCCTCCTCCGTCCATTTTCCTGCTCATGGTGGAGCCTCTGCCTGCAAGGGAAGGTGGGTGAGGGACAGAAAGGAACCCTCGAGACTCTCGATGATAGTAAAGTAGGTTAGACTTTTGTATAAAAACCCTTGTAACAGCATGTAAACTCATATTAGCCACTGAAATAGAAAAAAAAGGAAACGGGTTGCCATGGATCGGTTGTGTATCGGACTGGGATCTCATGATCCGAGTCCGACCCACGATTCTTCCTTCCTTGGATGCAAGGATTGAAAGCACTTCTTCATCATTTTTGTCCAAAACACTTTTATCCTAGTTATTTAGAATTTGTGTCCTTAACAATTTATAACATATCATAAACATAAAATAAGTAAAATTATAAAATGAATAATCATATATCATCCCTTGTGCATAAAGCTGTATAATATATCAAACTTTTAAATTTTCTTAAAAATATTTATCATATTCATAATATGAAAGATAAAAGCCGCTCCAACCCAGTTGGCATTAACCTACAAAACCATGGCAAATTTTCAGCAAAAAGATGCATCAAAACAAATGATGATACATATAACCTACAAAACTACATGGCCTTCAGTTTGAAGTTACGTTGCCTTCACAACATGGTCCAGTAACGAAAAAGAGAAAGTAAGGATTAGTAAAAGTTGAGGCTCTGAATGAGGAAAGATGGCACATTTCCTTGTGTGGGTGACTGGGTGTTTATGGGAGAAAGGGTAATTATGAGCTTTCCTAACTTCTACTCCAAGGAGGAGAAAATTTTTCCTTCACCATGGAGTGGGTTTTCTCCTTCCATGGGAAGAAGTTAAAATTGGACAGCTACCAAGCAGTCACACACATCCCATTTTTATAGAAGTAATTTGCAAAGGAGGAGAGTTTATTTAGAAGGACTTCCTCAAAGTTCCCAAACACAGCCTTAGATTTTTGCTTGTGATTGTTTTCTCTTTTTCTGGATGTTCTTTTTATCTCTTATCAGTGCTGATTAATCCTATGAACATATTCAATGGACACAAGGCGGATATTTTATTTTGGGGTGTATTTCATTTCGGAACCTGATTGGGTATCATAGTTGCCATCTCCATGTTGTGGCAGCTGGTATTCTGCATTGCACTTTACGCACCATCATGGTTTGCCGTATCGGATCTCGGCTTCGTCTCGGGGGGGGTCGGAGAGAAGAGATTTCGGAGAGATATCGGAAAAATCTCGGGAGATCGGGTTCGGTGATTTCAAATAATTTTTCATATTTATAGCCTATTTCTAAAATAATCTTAATTCTTTTATACTAACCACTCAATTTCATAAATATGTTTCTGTAATTGACAACTCAATCTTACCAAGTAAAGAGTAATGATAATAATAACAAATCAATTCACATGCACTAATGTCAATATACATCAAAAGTTATACAAAAAAGAGATACATAAAATAGTACATGAATCACAAACTGAAGAATACATCAAAAATTATCGAGAGAGAGAGAGAGAGAGAGAGAGAGAGAGAGAGAGAGAGATCGGGGGCCGGGGGGAGAGACTGACAGAGGGATAGAGAGAGAGAGAGTGTGTGTGTATGAGGGAGTGTGGGCCTCCCTTGGATTTGAGTACATATTTCTATCCTGTTTCGTGATCAGGTGTTGGCAAACAATTAGTTAGGTTCATATCAATCAAAGCTCTAAGATCACATTTTTAATAAAATCCAGTTGGCAAAGGTCTGAAGTTAGACATCTCATTGTTTTGCGCTCACTCCACAGTGGAATTTCTTTAGTTTGGATACGTGTTGGTTGATTTTCGGAATGTTTTTCACAGTGGATGTCAACCATGGAAGATTTGAAACTGCGACTTCCTGCTGAGTCAAGAGGCTGTTTTCCAATAGCTCCGAGGGTGAGCTTTTACCGGCTCGTGAATTCACTTGCTCTCTCTCTATGCGGGCTTGTGCTTTTTCAAGTCTATCGGTGAGGCCTCGCTTCTTCCTTACCCAGATTTTTGACTTTCTCTTCTAAAGTTAGGCCTTTCCACTCGATTTCATTGAAGACAGCTCTTATAGCAGATGGGGAATCCAATCCCGGAGAGAGGTCTGCATGCACCCTATCACCCAACCAAGATCGGATACAGCGAAACCTTCGTTTTGTGCCTTTGAAGGTCGTCCTATCCTATCTGATGTGGAAAGCCCGAAACCAAAAACCGCCTCGCCCAAGCTGTCATATTGGCAGCTGCTACTCCTTCCGCTGGGTCTCATACTTATTGACACCACGTGGGGAAAGGGTTCGTTCAGAAGCCCTGGTTTGCTAGTCAAAAATGCGAGTTTCGGATACCTCAACTTCGGAACAGTTTGAACAGCGGTTTCACGTCTATTGATATTAGCAATTTAGCATTGGATTTATTGGGAATCCCATATCTATCGGTCATCTAGATAGGTTATTCAGCCAGTCCCTTTATTTGTAATCTCAGGACAGCATTGAAATGAAAACAACTAGATTTGTCAGTCAATAGCAAATTTTTCTTCTTCCAAGGCCAGCTTTAGTGAATGATTTGTATAGTCTCCACTTACTCTGATCGATCATTCCTATTCTGTAACTCTCATAAAGAGGTAATTGCCCATGTTCCATCAACTCAGTGAAATTGGCTTGACGAGAGAGATGTCTCAAAAAGATTTGGAATTGTCATTGCGGTAACTTGGTATCGTCATAGCTACATCCAGGGAATAAGGCGGCGAAGAAGGATGGAAGTCACTGGGCGGCATTTCTAACTAAATGAAATTCGACTTGGCCTCTTTGTCCTACTTGCCCGTATTCCTACTTCCGCTTGAGTGGGTGGTATCCTCTCGGGGATGAATTAGTCAGCTTGCCCTGGTGGGTCGGTCCGCCAAGAAAGAAGGCAAGTCGAACAACCAAATGATTTAGGAGTGAAAACAGTAATGTCAATGTAGGAGTTTTCCGGGTTATTTAACTCCTACGTCTCAGAATTCCTATAAAAGGTAAAACCACCTACCCCGGGTCGTCCCTTACTACTTTATGTGTCCACAACAGAAGATTCAGCAGGAGCAGTATTGGCCCAACATGATGATGAGAAGAAGGAAAGGTGACCGTTTAGGGAGGAAGAGTTGGCGACCGGAGAGAGCTTCAACCAAGTTTACCAGATACACTGTTTGGCGCTTTGAAGGGCATTTTCCTAATTTTTAAACTTTTTTTTTTTCTACTTTCCGAAAGCGTCGATCCTCGCAGGCCGAAAGGCCCACTCAAGATGAGAGTACCAAGGGTGCACCACCTTCCAGTTACACCAAAGATGCCCAGACTGACGATCCTGCCACCTAGAAAGAGAATAATCTGTTTCAATCCTTTCTGCTCTACTCAAGAGGCTCAGGGTGCCGAAAAGAACTGTTGCCATAGTTGCGAGGGATGTCAAAAATACCCGCAAATCCGATTACCCGCATTACCCGACCCGTGATGGGTCGAGTAATACCCGAATAAATGGATATGGATTCGGGTTTGGGTACGTTTAAAATACCCGTTTCATATTCGGATAGGGTATGGATTTAGTGCACTCAAACCCGTACCCGATCCGAACCCGCTCTTAATAACTCATTGTGCATGTTAGGCCTATGATTTTGACATGAACCCAATCCATTGCCCGTCTTGTTGAGTTTGTGAGTTTAGACTTCATGCTAAAATTATAAGGACGTTTTTATAAAATATAAAAATTACTTTAGAAATGAAAGAATTGACCGGATTTATTTTTTTCTATTTCTCATATATCTCACATTTCTTTGGATGTGAATGTGGACTCATGATTTATGGACGGATACGGATATCCGCGGATATATCCATACCCGTGACGGATATACCCGTATCCATACCCGCGAAAATAATAGGGTACTATCCGGGTATGGTATTAGTAAAATTTTCACGGATAGGGTATGGTATTGGTCTACCCGAGCCGAACCCGATCCATTGACATCCCACAGTGGGAGGCGGGGAGAGAGAGGGTGGGAGACAGAGAGAGTGTCGGGAAGAGAGAGAGAGAGACGGAGGGTGGGAGACAGAGAGATCGGCGTCCGGGGGGAGAGACAGACGGAGGGACAGAGAGAGAGAGAGAGGGTGGGAGGCGGGGAGAGTGATTGAGAGGGACACACAGACAGAGGGATAGAGAGAGAGTGAGAGAGAGCAGGAGTGTGGGAGGCAGGGAGAGAGAGGGTGGGAGGCGGGGAGAGTGTCGGGGAGACAGACACACACACACACAGAGAGAGAGAGAGAGAGAGAGAGAGAGAGAGAGAGAGATCGGGGGCCGGGGGGAGAGACAGAGAGAGGGAGAGAGAGTGTGGGAGGCCGGGAGAAGGAGGGTGGGTTAGAGAGAGAGAGAGAGAGAGAGCAGGAGTGTGGGAGGAGAGACGGGGGGGGGAGAAAGAAAGAGAGACGGAGAGAGAGGGAGGCTGGGAGACGACCGGAGATGGGAGAGGCGGATGGGGAAGGAGGAAGACGGGGGACGGGGGGAAAGGAGAAGACACATGAGGAAGGTGGCATACCGGAGAGAGGGGGAGCCCCGATCGACTGTCCGCTGAGAGATCCGACGCCGGCGAGGTCCGTCGTACAGCTATCGCCGGTGATCGAGGGCAGCTCCGGCGACTGCGTGCGACTGTGGAGGCGTGAGCTCGAAGGGGGGTGGGGCGTGAGGGCTGCTCGACAGGTCACGGGGTGGGGGAGGGACGGAGGGTTTAAGCCTTTAAGGCTTTAACCGCGGACCGGACCGGACTGGCCGGTTCTTCCTCCTGCGCGCCCGAACGAACCCAGCCTCCCGCCCGCGGATCTCTTCTTGCCGAGGCACGGGAACTCGGCGTCGCCTCGCGTCTCGTGGACGCGGCGAGACCGAGATCTCGGCGAGATCGAGATCTCGCGAGACGGCGAACCATGCGCACCATACTTCACTCATTGTAAAGAGGGCTTGGGTGTGGGACATCCCTCGGCCAAAGGAACTTAGCTTGTTCCTGGAACTGTAGGCAAATGAACAACTTTAATAGTCACCAACAATGATTCAACTGCGATAACCTCTGGCAGAATGTCAGTGAAGAAATATTGTAGGTAAATGAACAACTTTAATAGTCACCAACAATTATTCAACTTTAATAGTCACCAACTTTAATATCCTGTCTTTCTGCCTGGTGTAGAATTATGCTTCCATGGATGAATTCAAGATCACAGCAGGGATCATAAGAATCTGATTGAATGGACCTGACAAGGATATGCGGAAGATTGCTGACTGTATTGAAGATTGGAGGAGGTTGAGGATAGAGGAGCTTATCCATGGACCCTAAAGGGTAAATCAGAAGATAATAGGGAACTTGGAAGGGCTGCATGGTAACTGTAAACGGGTCTCGTTTTGTTCTTGATGGATTTAGGTGTGCTGGGTTGCGTCAGACTAATCTTTTTGGGCATGTAACTTTGTGAGGACAGAATAAGTTTATTGGGCAGGTACCAAGGCACACATTGCAATCATGGGTTGGTTATAATCTTTTGGGGTAGTTAAGACGGTTCATGTGACGGAGATGGGTTTACAGGGTTCTATGCACTGTATAGTTATTTTCTTCTTTCTTCTTAATTTTTTTTTTATATACAGATGTTGTATGTTAGTGATCTAAAATTTTAGTATAGTTTTAAGATTTTCTCCTCGTGTTTTCCATGATTTCATGGTGAACATATTCTTTTTCCTCCAAGTACTGCTAGATATTGCGAAATGTTTGGTGTGTTCCAGTTTTATCCCTGGTCTCACGCAATTTAATAGGTTTACCTGAGTCCCTCATACTTTCTCGGGTGATTGACATCCTCGGAATTTGATAGTTTTCAGTCTTCTTGTTGTGCCACTTTAGCACCATATTGACTATAATTCCATCTTCATTAATCTTCACTAGAGGAAAATTGAGTGGACAAGTATATCTGCTCTGCTTCTGCAGTGAATCCTCTGTCACGGGTGGGACCTGAAGCAAACACCAATTTGGAGATTGGCAGAGCAGGTTCGCCAATTCCTCTACTCGAGTCATCGGTTCCCAATGTCTCCTGGAGATCATCGCCTGCAAAGAAGAAACGCAAGTCTTCACCTAAACAGATGTACAAAAGCTCAACATGTGATGGTCCCGCAGTCAAGGTAGAAGACGTGCGTGAAGTGGGCACTTACTCCCATCAGGTTTAAGGTTACATCATTCACAGGTGGTACCCTTTGTTGTTGTAGTTCATCTTCCAAGGGAAAAAGTGTTTAACTTTCTTGTGCTTGCCTGCTGTTCATTTCCCCCCGTGCCATCTTTTATGGGAAAATGGTGAAATGCTTGGTATCTCACATGCCGATATTATGGGAGGGGTATTTTGTGAAATATTACAAAAATTTTGGAGAAAGCTGTAGCTGATCTCATACCATGCCAACAGACAAATGATCGAAATTTGTGCTACTGTATGCCAGTTGTATGATCAATACATCGAAGTTTTCTGTGTAACTACATTTTTTCAGATGGTGAATCCTCCGTCCCACTCTCTCTCTTGTGGTGATTTGGCACTCTTTTCTTTAGACAACTTTAGAAAGTAAAGGATATTATTGCCAAATCAGCTAGTCAAATCAACCAAGGAACCGCTCAGAAATTTCAAGAATAATTAATAGAGTTTTCTTAAAAAATAATCATATTTGAAATAAATAATTACTAGAATATTTCTATTTTCAAACTTTTTACAAAGCTGTCTCTTTCTTGTCAAATGATCTATCCTGTCACCTCATCACGGGTCTATTTCGCAAATTGGAGCACTGTTGTGTAAATATAGTGTTGTTTGTGTAATTGATAATCTATACATGTAAATATGCTGTATTATTGTCATTTATGTAAATCATATTTTAACTGTGTCAACTCTAGCACACTTATGTAAATAGGAAAAATTAAGTTCTGGTCTAAAACATAGACATCAAATTAATTTCTAGTCCATTGGCTAGAATTCATAATAATAGGTCCATGGGTTGAGGGATATTTAGTTATAGGTCCAAGCTGTTAACATGTGAGGTTAACTTGTACGGAAAACTCTACACTCACCACAACCCACTAACCCTGAATGATCTATCCTGCAAAAGCAGAGAGAGAGATTTAAGTTAGATTTGTGTACCTGACAATCTATGTGTAAATGAGTTATATTATATTATGTATATAAAGTTGCATTCTTATTGTAAATTGTATCACAATTTTGTAAATATAATCCTATTTGTATTACTGACAATCTATATATATATATATGTAAGTTTTTTGGTATTACATATTTGCGTAAACCTATGTTTTAATTGCATAAATGATATCATGATTGTGTAAATATAGTTTTATTTGACACCCTCCCTCTTTGCAAGGGGGAGGTCATGGGTTCATTACTCGGTTCTCCCTCCCCGTTTAAAATAAAAAATAAAAAAATAAAAATTACCTACCGAAAAAAAAACATACAACTTATGTTTGTAAGCATGCTGCATTATATATTTGTGCAAACCTACTTTGTAATGGTGTAAACTGTAGAGCAATTACATGAATGTGTCGTTTCTAAGTGTAATTGAGAGCCTATGTGTAAAAGGAATGGCATGACACGTGAGGAGATGACAACACTTAGCAAGGAAGAGACATCATCTTATAAATGTGTTGAAATCAGACATATTTGGATACTTATTTAATAAAACAGATTATTTAAAAAATATCTAATTAATATACCATAGAAGACATGGGGCAAGCAGGGGCCACACCCCTAAAAAAAGCAAGAGTTGTGGCTTAACGGAAGTTTGACACTTGCACATATATTACTCCTTGGAAAAAACTCTGTATCTGAGGGATCATATTCCCTGTTGTTCTTGGCTTTCCCCACTTAAAGAAATGGGCAAAGCTCGGTGGGGGATGGTCTTAGGGTGCGTTTGAGATCGCACTCGGATTTTTCATTTTCATAAAAATCTTATGATCCGACAAATCTATGACTCACCTTAGATTCGTAACAAGGAAAAATTCTCAAAATCCTCTTTATACTTACTTCCGAAGATTGTCAATGGAGCATCGATTTTGTGTCTATAGCATCTTTCCTCTTATATTTAATGCGCGCTCAAAAACCCAGACGAATCTTGACCGTTTGATAAGCATTATACTATGTCGGGAGATTCTGACTCTAAAATCGTGACAACAGACGTTCTCAAACGCGCCCTTAAAAGAAGCTTGAGCATTTGCATAATCGACTGTGTGATACATCTTAAGGTCTGCTAGTGTTTGCATCTGTGTGTTCTGTTTGTAAGGCCGAGGTGTGGTGATGCCAAACTCCAGCCTCGTCTCTTCCCTTCAGTTGGTTGCATGCTGAGGTGCAGTATATATGCTAACAAGCTGAGTGGCTGGGAGGCAACATGGTTATAACAAAGTCTCACTTTAAGAGTCTAGTTCTAAAGCATATGATCACAGGCACATTAGATGGGGGATGTGATTGTAATGCTTGGGATGTAATGGGGAAATTTCCAAAAAGTCTGTTATAAGTTTATTGTATTTGGGTTTAAGATGTTTAACAGTTGGGTTTGATTTGATTCCGAGACAATCTTTAAAAGAGATCAAAGTTTGGGCTTCTAATGGGCTCATATTATCTACACGGATATCTGGGGTGTATTTGATTTGTGAAAGGCTCGTTGCACACCTAGGTGTGCTGCACACCCTGCGTGTGTAATATTTTTAATTTTTTTTTGAAGTAGCTCTCAAGATATCCTAACTCGTGGTACAAGTCATGTCACTAATGGATTATTCAAAAAATAAAAAAAATCAGATTGAATAGTATTGGGCCCATTCTTTAAAAAATCGACGTATTTTATTTTTATTTTTTTAAATAATCAGATGACGACGTGACTTACAATTCAAGTTAAAATATCTGAAAAGTTACTTCAATTTTTTCTAAAATAAAGATTTAAAGATATTACACAGTCAGAATGTGCAGCACATCCTGAGTGTGCAACAAGTATTTCTCATTTAATTTTCCGTGAAATAAATTTTGCATGTTCATTTTCAAACTTTGAACAAAAATCAGTTCATTATATTCGTGGGAAACTACCATTACTGGTCCCCTTTTTTCACCCTTTTGCCCTCACCTAGGTCTGTCAACGGATACGGATATTATCCGGATCCGCTTCGATTCGTATTCGTTTTTTCGGATACGGATAATATCCGAATTCGAATCGGAGCGGATACGGATATTATAATATTCGCTTCGAAAAATATCCGTTCGTAATATTATATATCATATAATACATATTTTTAAATAATGTATTATAAAATAAATGATATTATAGAGAAATTTAGATATTTTATAGTTGTATTTTAATTTAAAATTTATTTTATATATTTTTGATATTTTATAATTATATTTTATATATTTTTAATTTTTTATAATTATATTTCTATACTTTTAAATTTGAATCGGATAATTCAGATTTTAAAACGGAGCGGATACGGATAGTCAGATATTCGCTTCGTATCCGAGTCAAATCGGAGCGGATCAAAATCAGATAATTCGAATCGAAAAGCGGAGCGGATACATATAGTCATATATTCGCTTCGTATCCGCTCCGTTGACTGGCCTACCCTCACCTTGTAGCTGCCTTATAGCATATGCTCACTTAAACATCGATCGCTACTTTTCCTCGTGTCAATGATACTCTGGTAGGTGAAACTTAGCTTCCATATCGCCTTGCATTGAAATAGGATTACTTACATACATAACCCTCTTAATTACATGTAAAATTCTAGAGTTTTTATCCCTGTACATTTATTTAACAAAGTAAATTACTGCTTTACGAACAAAGGTTCAAAGTTATCCCTATAATTAACTCCAATTGGAGATACTATAAATATTCTATCATAGCCGGAGCCTTTTTGGCAGAAATTTTTGTCTAATAAGATTACTGAAATTAATACGTCCAGAATTATCCTAATTGACACCAATTTCATCCAATCGAATCATTTAGTTTAATGCATTGCAAAACAATAACAATTCCGCAATGTTATATATAAAGAGAGTTACATGTCTAAATGACCCATTAAACTATTATCATGTCATTGTGGATGTTGAAAAACAATACTGCCAGATTTTGATAGCCATGCAAAACAATCTTCTTCAAATTGACGGCCGTAAATACATGCATTCCTAAATCATAGCACTCCGCTTGGGGCAACTCAAAACTTGATTTTTTTTTGCGGAGAAAGCAAACTTGCGAAGATTGGAAGTACTTGCAGAATTATTTCCTTTGTCGATCTAACAACATCTGATGATAACTCATCACCTCAACCTATTCTACTTTAATGGGCATTGATCACAATCCGTCAGAATAAAACTTAATCTGATGTCAAAAATAATAAATCAAAGAAGTGAAATGTAGAATACTCGCTGCCATTCAAGATCATCCATAATCATGTATATGGATTATAATTTGGTTTGAAAATTAATAGAGACAAACAACTGTAATTCAAGATTAATCACAATCAAGATTAACGGAATACACAAATAAGAAAAAAAAAGATACATATAATTTTCCCACTTGGAGATTTCCGAGTATTCCAACTCAGGGTATCACCCCTACAAGAGCGAGACAGCATTAAGTTTCTAAACCTGAAGGGGAGAATCTGAATCTGCCCCCTCTAAAATTTACAGTCAAAAACTTCAGTTGCCCCGGTGGCAAGCATATGGAACAAAAAAACATCACCAAGAATGTTCGTTGAGAACCTTCAAGATGATAAAATAATTTCCAGCGTCTTGTGGTGGGAGAGGTCCTCCAATAGGGTGCAAGGGTTCCAAGAAAATTTCTTCAATATTCACCCAATGACATCTCATACACGATTATACCTTCATTCATGATGTGAATTCAAATGGTTGGGGTGGCTGGGACTCGTCATCCACTGCCACTGCTGGTGAAGCTGATCCTTGTTGCCCCGTTGCCAATGATCCACCATTGCCTGCAGCAGAGGAAACAGCTGAAGGTCCATCTGTGAGTGCAAGCACCTCCGTTTCTGTTGGCTGCAAATCCTTCAAGAGCACAAATCCTGAAGGCGCAGTTTTGTTTGTGTATTTCTGCATCACGGGGACATATCTGCTCCCTTCTAGAAACTTGATGTACTTCTCCTGGGCAGGGAGGACTCTAGCGGGGTTTACAAGAATCTCGGATGATGGCTCAGCATCCACCTTCTTTTCCAATGCATTATCCACCTGATAGGGGGACGAAATGTAGCTTTAAAACAAAAATTTTACTGGATGAAGAAAAAGCATTCTTGTACCATTTCCCCATATAGGTTGGGCATTTATCGGTCTTCCAATCTTCCCTAGTGTAGGAAACAGATCAGAGAAGAATGGAAGTGCACGTTGAAAGTGTACGTAACAAGACTCCATAAAGAGCATGACGATGACACAGGAAAGCAAGAATGCAGTCTAATTTGCTAAACCTGAGACGTATCTTTCAGCATATACATTTCTGCTATTTTTTTGATCTTTCAAAAAAAAGCTTACAGTTCTTCTATTTGCCACTACCAATCAGTCAGTTGGTCATGAGGTGGTTATAAAACATCATATTTCAAAAAAGTTTATTGATCTATAAGATATTCTTGAACACAGCATTTCACTATCATTATAGACATCTTCATGTAACCATGAGATAAACTTACCTGCATCAGATTAGCATCTTTTTCTGAAGATCCCTGGCTCCCCGAGACAGAGGACTTTTCACCAGATAGTTTTTCAGCATTGACCTTCTGCTCCGCATGTTTCTTTGGTCTCGCTTTTACCTTAGCAGATGTTGAGAGAATAGCAGAGGGAAGCTTTACCACTGATGAAGTTGTAGGCGGGGTAGTAGGATGTGGATACTCAAAGAGAGAAGGCTTTGCATTTGATAAGAACTCAAATTTCGGGACTTTCAGATCATAGTTGAGCCCAATGAAAGCAGTTGGGGAGAATGAGAGACTGATGAAGTACAGAAGAGGATACCAGTACCAAAACTGACTGAAAACAGCAAGCCCGACAATAGCAGTGAGTTTATCATGATTCATCTTAGAGAACAACTTTACACTAACATTTCGCCCACCAGCGTCAAGAATCCCAGATGCTACAATAGCACCCATTTTGCTCATTGTGTCCTCATGCTTGTCGAGAATTATTTTCTCCAGTTGACGCCTAATAATATTCAAACACCACAAAAGAAAATAAGATAGATGACCACGAGGAAGAAGGAAGACATTGAGACATCTCTACAAGAGATACCTGAATGTTCCAACACGGGAGTCAAAAGATTCATTAACTTGAATCATGACCATAGCCATTGCAATGAGGGCCCCCTGACGAACAAAGTCTACAACATCTGATGTAAGAGGTTCCAACAAAGATATAGCTTCGCTCAGTCCAGAGCCAGCACAAGAAATGCCCACAGCAAAAGCTGCACCGTACCGTACATGGGGGTTGTAAGATTGAGAGAGCAAGGAGACAATTCTTGGAGTCTGCCAAATTAATATCAAAAGAGAAGGGTAGTAAGAAAAGAACCATCTGAAAGTAAACCATGTAGACTGGTTAGAAATGCTTGTGAATCTTGAAAATATTCTAGAATGAAGACATAATGTACGAAATTGTGCTTCTGGTGACATTTTTTGTTTTCCAATTATCTACTATTTAATTACAGTTTTAGATGTTCATTTGTTTGGAAAGAAGTTTCTAATTTTCAGGCACCATAGTGACTATGACAACGGACTTCTGTTTCCATTTCCACACCTACTCATTTACACTGCAGAGAGTGAAGTTTCAATTGAGTGATGAACCTCTTAAGCAAAATAAGATGTTTCAAGGGAGATAAGAAAAAAAGGAAACATTTGAAGCAAGTGCATGCATGACATGTTCACCTAATTAAATCCCACCAAGATATAACCAACCCCGAGATGGAATTTTGCCCAAACTAATGAATGATTCTCAAATAATCCAACTACAGCAGAATGAGGAAGAAAGAGTACACCGACCTGTTCGGGTTCTGAGTATAAAACAAATCCAAGGGCTAAAACAGCTGCCCTTCTTACATCATCACTTGCATCCGACACAGCAAAGTGCAGTAATTGATGTATGGCCTTGTTGTTAGAGGTCCCTCTATATGCCAATGCTATAGAATACATTCCACCATAACGCAGGATAGGATCTTGATCTCTAGTCATCTGTTCAATCAATGCATCAGCTTCTTCCTCCCTACCATATACTGATAATGCGATTCCCATGGATAATCCCCTAGCATATAGAAGCAAGAGAAAAGTGAATGTGCATTATAAAAGAAATAAAGAAGAGAAGCTAGATAATGTAACATGAATGTACAAATATGCCAATAAAAAACAAGAAATCAAATATAAAGATGAACATAAGCCTCCCATTTTCTTAGACTAAAAATGCCCTCTTTCATCTACCTTTTTTTTTTCTCGAGAGAAGGTTTTTTCTCGAGAGAAGGTAGACTGCACTACCAATTTTATTAACCCTCTTTCATCTACCCACAAAGAACATTGGCAAGGATATACCGCAAATGAACTTCTAGCTAAGAAGAAATGAGAAAAAAGTGAAGAAAAATACCCCCATCCAAAAGAAAGCCTTCTCTTTCATTCTCCCATCTATTTCACATTGGCAAGAATTATACATTACCTAATTATCTTTTCATGTTGTGTATCATGTGCATATGCAAGCATCTCATTTGCCTTCTCACTAGCAGTCCCAACCATAAGCAAGCCCATACTGATGCCAGCAGCTTCACCAGCCACAGCACTATCAATGTACAACACATTTTTGATGTCATAATATATCTCCTCATCGCTGGTCCCTAGGGCTGCCAATCCAAGACCCAAGCAAGCACCATGCTGGATGACCTGCATTTTAGGAGCCACTCAGATGTGTAACTTCAACAAAGAATTTTTTGTCATATACAAGACGAAACAAAAAAACAGAAACAAGAAGAACCTCTGAACTAGCATTTCGAAGACTTTCACGAAGGAATTGCTTGATGCCTTCACCATGGTTGGCATGAATCAAACCAAGAGCATATAGAGCACCACCCTCTGAGTATGGGCTCGAACTAGCAGAAGCACCACTCTGAGGCAGGTAAGGTGCCATCAGAGACCTCCCTTGCTGAAGGTGGCCCCTGTGTATGACACCTAGCCCAGCAGTAGCACTGAATTTAGCCCAATTTATTGCCCTGCTTAACCACTCCTACATGGCCATGTGACAAGAAATAGTCAGCAGATCAGACGATCCCAAAATATGCACCAAAAGAGGTAATGACCATCTGATGATTACTCACCAAGTTCTCCCTAAGAAAAGTGTCCACCGTTGTTCCAGCATGCATTATTGCATTGGCACAAATAGTTGCACTGTGGCAAACACTGTTTCTCATCTCCACCGACTGCTTAATTGTCTTCAGAATTAGAAGATCCGACCTAGTAAAAAAAGGTGGTAATCACTATAATAATTTTTCATGGCCCAAAGAACGTTTATCGGGAAACATCGGATTGCTCAAATTTAAGTGTGTGCCTAACCTGTTATGGCTATACAGAAATTGTAAAGTTAACTGTATTGATTTCTCTCCAGATAAGATAGCCTTAAGTTTTGCAAAGTCATTAGGGCCCATCTCATGTGAAATCCCATCCACATTAATATTCTCAACTGTGTCTGCAGAATTTCCACCGGCGGTTGTAGCATATGCACCTGGAGAATTTGGTCCAATGGATCCATGGTCAACCAATTCTGTAGATTCTTCATTTGAAACTGCAGCCGCAGAGTCCGGGAGACGATCTTTCACATTTAATAGAAAAGCTTGTTGCTCATTTTCCACTAGGTCAAAGGCTATCTGGAAGGCCAGGAGAGCATCGTCCTAACAAACATTTGAGGTGTATTAGCCAATTCTTCAGACTCTCAAGATTACAGAATCCACAGTGGCAAATAAAGTACCTTGCTACTAGACCTAATAAGCCTCTCTAGTATGATAGCAACACCTTCAGGCTCATTTAGAAACATAAGACATTGACAAATGCTCAAGTAATCTGGAGAAGGCAATCTTTGATATATTGTAACAAGGAGCCAAAGAACCTGCCAGGCAGTATATCCTAGGTGAGGCCTCAAATGGAGTGAGAATTTTTTCCAAGGTGGAAAAAATAGATAGTCAAGTAATGCAATCATTAAAGCCTTACAAGCCAAAAGAAGCATGTATTAAAAGAGATATTATTCTCGACATGCAGCGAAAGCTACTTTTTTTCTTTGGGCGCCGGCGGACAAGCTCATAATATATTTTTTCCCTTTGAACAGTGAAATAAAAAGCGCTTTCCTTTGGAAGGCCAAAAAGATTTTCCACACGCGCATTATTCCTTAATATTTTAATAATCTGGCCATGCAAAATGTATAAAGGCTTCCATAAAGATGGTGGGGAGCATGATCCTCCATGGACTACTTTTATCTGCCCTGGATACCACCGTACCACACATCACCACCTGTTTTGAACTGGCCATGCATTTATCATCCTAAGGACCTTAAACAGCAACAGTGAGCAGATTAGGTTTCAGCAGAATGGAAGGGGGGAGGGAAAGTTATAGTAAAATTAACAAACTTTCAAAAGGCGTTGCTAACATTCATTGGTGGCCATGCCAGACTCTAAGCAGGTCTAAATAACCCTTACAACCCTGAAGCAATTTTCTTTCTCATCATGTTCCATACAACTGCATCTACAATTCCTGTTTAGAGAGCTTACTACTGTGTACAATATGCAGGTTAAATAATTATCCATCCATAGTCTTCCATAAAATTAAAACTTTTCTAATTATTTATAGAATAAATGGAAAGAATGGCTTGGTTAGCCTTTGCATATTCCTGTCCATAAAGCCTATTAATGTCTAACATGCAGGTCAATTTAATTATTCATCGACAATCTTCCCATAAAATTTGAAAATTTCTAACCATCTATGAAATGAATTGACAGAAAGGTCAATGGCATAATTAGCCTTCCCCTGGGAAACAGAATGACAAATTTCTAACTGTGCCATTGAATTGAGCTACATTTGAATTGGAAACATGGAGAACAATGTATTTATTTCCTCAAAGGGCTATTTTTCGGTTTTTGGAAACAAGAGTTTTTTTTCTTCTTAACATAGCATTAAGAAAATTACACTGATACGAAAAAAATCCCAAATCTGCTGCTTAATTTTTCACTTCTATTTTTTTTTGGGAGGGTCTAACACTCTTCTAGATCGGCTAAAAGAAACATAGAATGCCACACTAAAGTTGTTTGAAAGACCTTCCATGCTAAAAATAAGTATTCAAACTTTGTTCTGTCCCAGACGTTTGAACACATTTTATTTATTTCTTTTTTTGCGTCATTTCCTCCAATATTATAAAATATGAAGTGTACTTTAAAAACTTCGATATATATTCCACATAATATATAACCACTGACATATAGTTGTCAAATAATTTTGAGTGGAGACAAGATGCAATGCACCAGCTTCGCCTGTTCCAGATTAATGTGCAGCTGGGTTTGTGAAACTTTTTTGTGGCTGAGACATTGCATGGTCCCCTTCAAGAAGGGGTAGCCAGAGACTTTTGACAATGCACGAGGGTAACTTTTCATGTTCCTCGAAGCGATTAGTTTATATTTGATTCTTTCAATAGATGTCAAAATGGAAAGATTTTCATACCTCAGAACGATACTCTCTCAGATTAACAAAAGAGCGAGAGAGGTTAATGCAATACGAGAGTGCACCAGGAATATTGTTGCTATGGATAATAGCTTCCTCTAGTTTATCCAATCTTCTACACTCAATGGCCATTCCCATTGCTTGTTGATATTTTTCATCCAAAATACACCTAAACAATGAAAAGATGGACAACCTCAACTACAGAGGAAAAAAATGGTTTCAATTATGTCTTCCATATGAATATAAGAAAAAGGTGGTTTAGATGAAAACATGACATGTGGCATACTTGTCCAACATTCTTTCCACGATGGCTTCCAATCTAGGATCGATTTTGGGAACTTCTTCATTCAACTTTGATGGTTTTGATTTAAAACTGGCATATTCATCTATAGCTTTAGCTGAAATTAAGAGGGAAAGGGAATCAAGATTTCCTCTAAAACTGATCCAAACAGCGGAGTAAAATACCAATCCTACCAAGAAGCGTATGAGCATAATCAGAATCTTCAGAAACATTGAACAGTGGTCCAGCGCCTAGTGCATATGACAATGAATCATTAAGTTCACCAAGGTAGTAAAAGACCTGCCAGCAAGAGTAACCATAAGCACCATCCAGGAGATAATGTAAGAACAAAATGAATGGCAGCTTATAAATGAGGGTATCATTGTATTACTACACTACAGACAACAATCATTGATTGAGTTCATTGAACATATAAAGACAACACTGTCAAATGTCAAGTCAGCCACTACAATGTCTTCATCAGTTTACATGAGATGTGTTACTACACAAGTAAACATTTACAGAACAAAAGAACGAAATGAGGAGCCAACAAAAACTACAATCTAATGACCTGTTGATGTATTTAAGTTAAATGTTTGGCAAACAAAATATGGGCTGGAAACAATGAGCTTACAATTGAAGAACAATACTGCCAAATAGTGAAAGGAACAAGTCACAAACTTCAGCATAAACAGCCAAATTATCCAAAAATTTTAACAATTTTCAGAATTTCACAATTGATTCTCAATTGTGTTAGCTGTTGGAGGCCAAGGTTAGCCATTGCTACCTGATCTCCAATGGCTAGTTTGGGTTGGGGAAGGCCTTGGGAGCTGTGAATAGCCCCCATTTGACCATTCTCACTCACATCCTCAACCCTTTCCTCTGTAACCTCCTCTCCCTTTCTTTCTTATGTTTTGGAAGGTAACCTTCTCTCCATTTCTTGTTTTCTAAAGTCCTCTCCGTCTCTCACTCTGTGGCCTCCTCTCTGTCCCCATCTCTCACTGTCCAAAGCAAGATGTTCATTTGAGAGCAACTTGATCCCTTCTGAGACTCATTGCTCCTATTTGATTACAAAATTTCTACGAGCAGGGGGTATGAGCCTCGGATAGATCTGGTTACTCTGCTAACAAAGGGCTGATCTTGGTAATTTGGAACGTTTAAGGTATGTTTTTAACATTTTTTATATCTTTAAAGATCCTTTTTTTGGAATGAAAAAAGGTAGGGCCGATCAAGGCCAAGGAAGGACTACCTGGATCAGCCCAGATCCCAGATAGGCTGGGACTTGATAAAAAACAATGGGTTTGTAACCAATAAGAGAGGATCAGATATGGATGCAGAGGGTAGGGTATCACTACTCATTTTTTGTGTTAGTAACCGAAGCCTCAAATGTGGGAAAGAACTAGTGGTAGATGTTTGACATCTATACTCTGGTGTGATCTTTTCAGCAGCTAAGCTATATCATGCTCCTTTAGGTGGAAATGGTGACTGGATAAAAAAATATTTTTTCAAGATCAATGCTATGTAGTTAGAGGTGCACCTAGGCGCTCGCCTAGGCATTTGAGGCAGTCCCAAACTGCCTCACTTTAGTCTCAAACGCCTCACTCTCAGTCTTCTTCTTCTTTTGGTCCAGTCTTGGTTTAAACCTCCTTTATTCAAATCTTATCTTATTTGTATGTATGTATTTTTGCCTCAAATCTTAATTATTGTTAATTTTAATGAAAATCTTGATTATATGTATGTATTTTCTTTGATATTTAGACATATTTATATTTTTTGAATTGTATATATATATATATATATATATATATTTAATAAAATATCTCAAACACCTCAAACGCCTAGGCCATTGCCTAGGCGTTTTAGGCATGAGGCGACTCCTTGGTCGCCTCGGTCGCCTCACGCCTTGGACTACATAGGACCAGTGTCATTGGCATTGACACAGATGAGAAACTAGTGCAAAGATTCCCTATAGATGAGAGTTAAAGACCAGCAAAATGAATCTGATTGGTTCAGGTCAAAGAGTCACAGTTCTAGATGGGAAAGACGGACTAACAAAGTGGGAACTAGGAGTTTATTGGATAGACTAAACTGATCAAGAAGTAGAGAGGAGGTGTATTGTGGAGTGTTTGGAGGCAAGTGAGAGGGGATACGATAGACTAAGGTGCATAGTTGGCAGTATCGGTCGAAACCGATACGTTTCGGCCTTGACCAAACGATTTCGGACCTACTCACTGTAGTAGGTCCGAAACTAAAAAAAAGATTTTTAATGGTTTCGGACCGAAATCGTCCGGTTTCAACTGAAACTCACGTGCCTATTCTTTCTTAGAATCTCAAATCTAAGGGAGAAAGGGTCCAAGGAGCTGCTGAGAGGGCTGCTGGCTGTTGCTGCAGGGTGAGGGAGTAGAGAGGGTATGCCGCCGCCGCCGCCGCCGCCGTAAGGAAGTGCTGCGTGTAGCTGCGTTTTCTTGAGGGAGAAGTTGAGGTTTGTTTTGTTTTTTGTTTTTTTGGTTGGTTTGAAATTTTTTTTGTTGTAGGTTAGTTTTTTTGTTGTAGGTTAATTTTAAACCATGAAATATGTTAAAACTCTAAATTAAACCCTAATTAGTTTCTTAAATTTGGGGCTTTTGTCTAATTAGGTTTAGTTAGGGTCAATTGATTTCATTGAAGAATTTAGGGTGAGAGCATGCTAGTAATTAAATTTTATGAAGGGTGATTAGGGTAAAATTGATAATTAAGCCCCAATTAGTTCATTAAATTTGGGACTTTTGTCTAATTAGGTTTAATTATGGTCAATTGAATTTGAAACTCAATTAAGCTTCATTGAATAATTTAGGGTATGAGCATTCTGGTAATTAAATTTTATGAAGGGTGATTAGGATAAAATTGATAATTAAGCCCGAATTAGTTACTTAAATTTAGGACTTTTGTCTAATTAGGTTTAGTTAAGGTCAATTGAAACTCAATTAAGATTTATTGAATAATTTAGGGTGGGAGCATACTGGTAATTAAATTTTATGAAGGGTGCTTCACGAAAACTTGATAATTAAGCCCTAATTAGTTCCTTAAATTTGGGGCTTTTATCTAATTAAGTTTAGTTAGGGTCGATTGAAGCTCAATTAAGCTTCATTGAATAATTTAGGTTGGGAGCATGCTGGCAATTAAATTTTATGAAGGGTGATTAGGATAAAATTGATAATTAAACCCTAATTAGTTACTTAAATTTGAGACTTTTGTCTAATTAGGTTTAGTTAGGGTCAATTGAAGCTCAATTAAGCTCATTTAATAATTTGAAGCTCAATTGTGTTGAATTGCATTTTTTTCATTGTACTTACAACTATTTGTCTTTGACTGTCTTAATGCAGCATCATGCCTAGACGTGAACAAAGTCAGGAGCAACAAAGGTAAGAGGATCCGGGGTGGGCCCACCTCTCCTTAGTTGATGCTGGGAGAAGAAAATTGAAATGCAATTATTGTGGTAAGGAGATACATGGCGGAATTACTAAAGGAAAGCAACATTTGACATGGATAAGAGGAGAGGTGAAACAATATGACAGATATCCCCGAGAGGTCTGAGAAGAAATGCGCCAGTGCCTTCTGGGAAAAAAAGAGAGGATGCAACAAAAGACTGAAGATGAGGCTGAAATTACTGAGGAGATTTCGGGTAGAAGGGGAAGGAGGGATGATGATGAGGAAGGCACTGATTTGGGATATCTGTACGAGGCCATGGCAGAAAAAAACACACCAAAAGAGAAAAAAACATCCCCAAAGGCTAAAAGGCGACCGGTTTCTTATGGCTATGATGATGATGATCATGATCATGATCCCAATGCAGCTGCATGTGCTACTACTAGCGGTGGCATATATGGTGCTCCTTCCTCCTTCCACGCAGACACAGGTAGAGGATACAGTCATAGTGAGCGAGGATATGATTCACAGAGCCAACATGAGCATCCATCAGGTTATGGAGGTGGTCAACAGAAAGTAGCCATTTATGGGTGGGGTCATCAACTAGAATTCCAGTTCCATCCAATTCCTCTTCTCATCCTCAAAATTCTTATGCTGATTCTGGATTCCAATCAAGTTAACCTTACACTCCAAGAGGGATCCAAAGAGGGATGCAGGACTTGACTATCTCATTGTTTGGTTATAGTAAATATACAGAATACATGCAACCTTTTTATGAGACTCAGCATCAAAAGCCAGACGATGAGAGAGAAGATTCTTCTAGTTATTATCCATATTAGTGCATCATCATTTATGTAAAGATCATTTAATTTCTGTAACATTTACTGTGTCTAATTAGGTTTATTGTACTGTTTGAACCTACTTCATGCTTAATATGTACTCAAGAATATTAGTTTAACATGTTCAATGCCTACTTCATGTTTATTGCACTTAATTCAATTTCTTTACAGTCAAATGCATGTCTAATGAATTTTCGAATTTTTATGTGATTATTTATATTTTTTCGATTTGTTTCTGATTTTTTAGATTTATTTGAACATTTTCACTGGATTTCGGCCAGTTTCGGCTGAAACTGAAACCGAACCGAGTCGTTTCGGTTTCGGACTCGGCCGATACCAAGTCCAAAACCGACACTGCCATCCTTGCTAAGGTGGTGAGTTCGAATGTTAGGAGAGAAATAAGGAGAGAAAAGAATGAATGAGAGAGAGGGAGGTGACGAGGGCATTGGTGATGAGGGTAGACATGAAAGAGAGTGCAGAAAGAAATGTTTGTGTTGGGGAGGGGGGAGTTGAGTGAGAGAGATGGAAGTGGTGGGTTCGAATGTTAGGGGAGAAACAAGGAGAGAAAAGAATGAATGAGAGAGAGGGAGGTGACGAGGGCATTGGTGATGAGGGTAGACATGAAAGAGAGTGCAGAAAGAAATGTTTGTGTTGGGGAGGGGGGGGTTGAGTGAGAGAGATGGAAATGGTGACAGTGTCACAGATGTATGGAGGAATGAGAGAACATACAAAGAGATTGAGTGTCTGGGTGGGGAGGGAAGGAAATAGAGAGATAGAAAGGGAGTGAATGGATGAAGGAGAGGGAGATAGAGAGATAGAAATGGAGTGAATGAATGAGAAAGGGAGATGTCGTGTGTCATGTGAGGAGAACAGATGAGAGAAAGTAGAGAGAGAAAGAGGCTGGTCGGGCCAAAGTCATTGCATGTAAGTACAAGGAAGGAGGAGAGTGGAAAGAAAGTTCATTTGGGTGGAAAGCCAGGGGAAAGCAAGGAAGGAGGGATCGCAGGTTGGGCATGGATTGGGGCCCAAAACCCGATCCAGATCGGGCGATCCGAGCCTGATCTGCAGCCGATCCAGGTGATATCTTCTTTTACACTTCAGAGATTCTATGTCTTTACATGGCTTTACAGGGGTGCTTTTATAAATATTTAACCTACTTTTCAGGGTAGTCTAGAGGGTTTCTTCCCACCTTCCCTTGCAGCAGCCTTGAAGGTGGAGGCCCTGCTGTGAGCAGAAATTGACACAAGAGGAGGCGGCGGTGGCGGGTGGCAGTGATGGCAACAGTGATGGTGGTAGGTGGTGAATAGGTGACGGCGGCAACGACGATGACGGTGGCGGCACAAGTATTTGTCCTTTTTGGTTTTTCATCTTCTTCTTCAGTTCATCGTTTCCTTCTTCATCTTCAGTTCTTCTTCAGTTTCTCTTCTCCTTGTCTTTTTTTTATTTACTTACCTAGTGGGACTGGCCTGGCCGTCACGCCGGATCGGCTGATCCAACCCTATCCAAGGCTGATCCCATGCCAATTCGGCCCGACCGATCCTGATCGTAACTCGGATTTGGAAGGATGGCACTCGGGTCGGTTGGGGTTGAAACCGATCTGATCGGCCGATCCTGGCTGATCCGCAATAACAAGTGCATTTTTGTCAAACATTTCTGACCACCATTCTAAAAGAATATTTCCTCACTAGTTGTTAATTATTTTCTTTCTAACATCTGATGTGGTCATGGACATTTTGTTTGAGACAGATTGATTGATTCACTGGGATTTTCTGAAGAATTTAATTGAGGAGCAACCTAAGAGGAGGCCGATTTGTAAAATGTTCAAAACCATATACACATTCATTGGCAAATTTGTATTGAACCATGACTCATAGTCTCATACTCTTTGAAACCAATCAAACTCCTACTTGACCTGAAATTCACAAGTGTCTTTCCATTGGGGTAGTCAAGCATTATGATGCCAAGTGCCTGTTCCTTCTTGTTTGTTTCTTCTATCCCTTCTTTTGTTGAAGTGCCTTGTAAATGATTTAATTTTCTTTCCGAAAAAATCTTCCTGAAGCATAAAATTAGCTATCAATAAATGAAACATCTAGTTGACCATAACCCTAGAAAGAATTGGTGTTTCTTCAGAAAAGCTTTGCTCTGCTAACAGGCTTCCAAAGCTAAACATGCAATGTGATCTAAAATACCAAACAAAACAACCAGCAAGTATAATCAAGATGGAACCTTGGATGCAACCAACGCGGCCAGCTGCCTCTGTTCGAATTCTTCATCCTCATATAGGCTCTCACTAGATCAAAAGTAGAAGGAAAATGAGAAAAGAAGAGGTTGGGGGAACACATTAGCAGTTTTCAACTATGTGATACAAATGAAAATCCAACGGACACAAACTCCTCAGTGAAATACATCCTATGCAAATAGAACAGGGGAGATCGCCATCCTAGCCCGCCAACTCCCTTCCCTGCCTCGCCTTCCCGGACCTAGCAATTTTCCACCTCCCCCTGTTTAAGACTGGGCACTAGCGAAATAATTGACACAACAAAACCCCGACCAGATTACAATCTACGACGCAAACGAATTCTCCTCTGCGCCAGTCAGGGGAAACACTAAAACCCTAGGCGGTTGATACAAACACTATGTCGGCCGCAAAAACCATACAAAATTCTCTCCTTTCCACCCGTCAGAAAGAAACTACACCCTAAAGGCGCAAAAAAAACAGGGGGGGGGCGGCAGGATGAAGTGACGGAGGGAAGAAGCACGTTTTCACTGACATTGTGGGGACACTGGTGGCGATCTCCGGCCAGAAGAGGTGCATGAGCGAGTTGAGGTTGCCGAGGGCGTGCAGCTTCAGAGCCGGGTGTGGCTCGCTCAGCATCGCCAGCAGCCCGCTGGCCGAGCTCGGCGCCGCGATCGTCGCCGCCGCCATTCCCACTCCGTACAAAACCAACTCCCTCCCTCTGCCTCTCTCACCACGCCGCCTCCGATGGATCGAACGCGAGAAGGTCCGGACGGCTCCTTCTCCACCCCACGCCCCTACCCAGTGCCTTCGTCGTCTTCGCCTTCTTCTGTGACTTCCCCCTCCTCGACCTGCCCCCTCCCCAAGCGAAGAGTGGATGGAGAGAGAGAGGAGTTGATATCTTCACTTGCAAAGGTGGACTGGGCTTTTTAAAAAGGAACAGTGATGGGCTCGTGAGAGTTGTTGATATGTTTACGTGCAAAGGTGGACTGGGCTTCTTAAAAAAGGAACAGTGCTTAGATCGCAAAGAAGGGGGGCCTCTAGAGAGACTCAAGATTTTTATTTGCTGCACGTTGTCTCGGTGTGCTGCACTCGAGATGTGTAATATTTTTAAAATTTTTAAATAATTTGACGGTGACATGATTACATTTCAAATTAAAATAACGTGAGTCACTCTATTTTTTTAAAAAAATTAAAAAATTTAAAAATTAAAAAAATACTACACACGTATGGTATGCAGCACGTCCAAATGTGCAACAAACCTCTCTTATCAAAAATAAGCATGTATTGCATCACAAAATTATGGGACACCATTTATATCCGTCTCATGTAAAATTTCTAACACATTTTGATATATCTTGACGTCATTAAATGTATGTCGATGTCATTTGTGCATCGTGCAACATTTACTTTTTCAAAAAAATATTCATCTTTTTTAGAGCATTTTTAGATACTCTAGAGATCACCTATACACTCTCGAGAGTACATACATACTCTGAACATGTTTGGACTCTTGAAATGCTCTTACAAAATAAGTAGATAGTTTTTTTTTTTAAATAAATTGAGTGTCCCATGTGTGTTTGACACGTGAATAACGATTAGGGCACATTTAAGGATGTTTAGTATAACGATCCAAGATCCGGATACCGGGAAGAACTTGATGCCATTCGAATCTTGACCCGCCGCCCACGAGCTGGAGGGCTCAGAACGGCTAAAAGGAGTGTGGAGGTATAAAGAAATAGGAAATAGAGCAGGACAATTCAATAATTAACAGAAATAAATAACAACTACAACAACAGAGTCCAGTCCAACAGAAAGTACAGTCTAAGGCAGAAAAACGTATCCAATGTCAAGTGAACACTCGGCCCGACAAGTTGGCAACTACGAACCTGCACACAGCACCCTCGAGCCTCGAGGAAGGACCCCTACTGAGCCTTTGTTTGGAGACTCATCCCTGATTTTCAGGTGTGGCGGTCCTTCTGCGAGGCTCGAGGGTGATGTGCGGAAGTTCGTAGTTGCCAGCTTGTCGGGCCGAGTGTTCACTTGACATTGGGTACGTTCTTCTGCCTTAGACTATACTTTCTGTTGGACTGGACGCTGTTGTTGTAGTTGTTATTTATTTCTCTTAATTGTTGAATTATCCTACTCTATTTCCTATTTCTTTGTACCTCCACACTCCTTTTAATCCTTTCGAGCCCTCCAACTCGTGGGCGGCGGGCCAGGATTCGAATGACATCAGATTCTTCCCGATATCCAGATCTTGGGTCATTACATTTAGTAACTCCATGTGGAGTAGAGTATGTTGGCATCGTGTGATTGTGCAGTACAATCTAACTCAACTTTATTACATCATGTGCCATAGAGCAAGTAAAACTCTAATGGGGTGTTTGGGAACAGTTTTTTTTAAAAACTATTTCTATCTAAAAAAATGTGTGAACATAATTTTTAACTTAAAATTTAAAATTGATGAAAACTGATAATTTCTATTTGACAACAGCGTCATAAATTTTAAAATTTATGTAAACTTGTTTGGCAGACACGTCACGGAGGAGAGGGAAAGACGAAGGCCTGCCACGACACAGAGGAGAGGGAGGGGAGGACTGCGGTTGCTATGGCAGAGGATCTGGAAGAGCACCGGCGCGTAGAACAGGATGGAGTTGATGCCCCAAAACCCATGCTCTAGAAGAGCACCGGCGCGTAGAACAGGATGGAGTTGATGAGTTGATGCCCCGAAACCCATGCTCTAGAAGAGCACCGGCGCGTAGAACAGGATGGAGTTGATGCCCGTGAGGATCTGGAAGGTGGGCATGAAGATGGCCATCACCAGCTCTTCCATATTCCTCCGCTCCAAGATGTTCCGGAAGGGGTGCTCGTTGGAGTTGGCGAGCTGGCTGGCCTCCACCATGTCCTGGAGCTCCGCATCGACGTGCTTGGTCCCTCTGATGCGCCGTGAAGGGGGACTCACCGGGGAGGGAGGGGGGGGGGGGGGGAGAATGGTGGGAGGGAGAGGGGGGGACCGCCGGGGAGGGAGGGGAGGGAGGGGGGAGAACGGCGGCGCAGGGGGAGACCGTCGGGGAGAACGGCGGGAGGGAGGGGGGCCGCGCCGCGCAGGAGGGGGACCGCTCGGAAGGGAGGGAAGGGAGGGGGGGAGAACGGCGGCGCAGGGGGGGACCACCGGGGAGAACGGCAGGAGGGAGGGGGAGGGAGAACGGCAGGAGGGAGGGGGGGTCGCGCCGCGCGGGAGGGGGGACCGCCGGGGAGGGAAGGTAGGGAGGGGGGAGAACTGCGGGAGGGGCCGCCGCGCCGGGATGTCGGGAGGGGGGACCGTCGGGAAGGGAGGGGGGGAGAACGGCGGCGCAGGGGGGGACCGCCGGGGAGAACGGCGGGAGGGAGGGGGAGGGAGAACGGCCGCGTCGGGAGGGGGACCGGGAGAGAGAGAAAGAGAGAGAGAGGGGCTTCGCAGCGGTTTTAAAAAAAAATGCTCGGGTGCTATTTTTTTTTTAAAACAGATTTCAACATAGGGAGAATCCTCTCCTAAAAATTAGGAAACGGTCCCCAAACGCGGTTGAGTGAATATTTTCTCTTCTTTTTAAATTTGAGAGAGAAAGAAGGAAAATAAATGTAACCAAACATCCCATAAGCTTTAATATCTCACAACAATGAGTTCGAGAAAATTGAGTCGACTATGAACTTAAATCGTGAGAATTTAATTTGTTTAGTTTATTTTTATAATGTCAGTTGTTTTTATTTATCCTTGCCTTCAATTTACTTCCGTGAAGTTAGTTTTGATTGTTTGATTACACATTAATTTTAAATAGTGTACCTTTGTTATTCTTTTAACTTCTAAGGTCACTAACGAGGCACAAATGACAGTAGATAAAAAAATTTAACCTCCCCAAGGTATGCCCTCAGATATTAATAGTAAATAAGCAAATTAATTTTTTAAGTTATGAAGTGACCACCTCAGAAAAAGAAAATAAACATTACTCGGCAAATGACCCCCACCTAGGGGTGAAAATGGTTTGATTTGATTTGAAGATAATTTTTTTCAAACCAAATGGAATCGAATTAAGACTTCAACTCGAATCGAATCAAACTAAACCAACCTACTTTAAAATCAAACCAAATCAATGCAAATCAAATTAATTCAGTTTGATTCGATTTGGATCGATTTGAACCATATTCATCTCCCCTTTTAAAAATTAGATTGGATTCAAACAAGAGTAGAGAAAGGTAGGGTAAAAAAATTTATACCAAATAAAGTAAATATTAGAAATATAACATAAAATTTTATAATTTGTAAGAACAAGTTCCATAATATTTTCATATAAAAAATCAAGAACTTCAGTTATAATAAAATAGAAGGTGATTTGAAACTTATTTCGTAAAGTCGGAAACCCCATCAGGATGGCGAGGATCGGACCTTTTGAATTAGAGTTTATAGTTACATATGCGCTTATATTAACTTGACAAAAATATCTTTAAATTCGAGTTATTCGATTCCGTTCAATTTCCTAAACTTTAAAATTAAACCAAATCAAATTTTTTAATGCGATTCGATTTGAACTCAAATCGAATATTTTAAATTTCAATTCAAATCAAATTGAACTAAATCTACCGATTCGATTTGATTTTCGAGTTGCACGCGAATAATAATCACCCCTCCCCCCCACCTATGTACGTGACCTCCCCTGTGCACAACGCTCCTCTTTGTCACGAAGGTGACTTATCCTAGTGAGTGATCCCCTCCTTTCTTCGTATTTTTTAATCTCGATTGTTATTAACAAAGTTATAAACGCATTATGTCATAGGTTAAAGTTTAATTACCCGGTACAACAAATAAATTTTGGGCCAAAATTTTGATATTTAATAATATTTTCATTGTGTATGTGAATACAAAGTGAGTAATTTAGATAGTGCAACATGTGATATTATTTAATTTAATTTTTTTTACTAGTTAATAGAAAATCGGGTATTAAACTCAGGGCCTCGGGTGTCCACTCTGGCAAGGGACTTATTTAGTTTATCCTTTAAAAATAAAACTACCCTCTCCCCCTTCCTGTTCCCAGTTTTATTGACTGTGCAGAAGGTCTGGTAGTATTACTCAGTAGAAGAAATGATATGGTACGGAATATGTCGCAACTCGTTCGCTAATGTTAAAGAATTCTTCACTGTAATACACAATCTGGCAAACTAGTTAAAAGACGTTAACCTTTTTTAGCAGTAGAATTCCAAACTTACATACAGTAGGTGTGGACATGTATTTACCGTGGTTTAAGGTCAAGAGCATGCATAATGATACACTATTTTCCCAAAATAAGCTTTACCTTATGTAGTTATGTTATACAATTTATTTCTAAAAAATTTGTATATCTTCGTACGTAGGCATATGTATATATGATTTACAAATATAAGCTATAGAGCTTTCTTCTACGTATGCATGCTGTTCATTTGAAGAATATTAACGGGTTAGAATGTCGTCGTCTAAGTATGGGAAGCTCAAAGTCAAAATGTTAATGGCGTTTACCCTTATATAATTCACTTAAAATTTTATTTATACGTTAACTAAACTCATCCATATTTTTACTAAACTTTCAGGCTCATTTTGATAACGGAATAAACTCGATTAGGATGTCTTAATCGGAGTCGGATGAGTTGTTCTAGTTTGGTTCATTTTTTCTTAATCGAGGTCGGATAGGGGTTAACGTGGATTTTCTCACTCCTATAAAAGAGGTGGAATGACTTACCCGGGATGGGATAAGATAGGAGGCGGGAATGCCACCTGAGTAGGCCACCCGTCCGTATCCTAATCCGTTATCAAATTGGGTCTCAAAGAATTAAGGGAGTCTTTGTTATACACCAAGAAAGACATATATGTAAATGGCCTACAAAATTCTCACGTGCGAAACACCGTATGTGACCATTGTACGATCCACTCCTCTATCATTAATAGTCCAAATGGCTATCAAATTAGACACAGAAATTTTACGGAAAATGCCATCTTCTTGAGGAGGGGCTGTGTATGTTAAATTATCGGGGCCTATTTGATAACGGATTAGGGTGGGGGAGCGGATGAGAGAGAGTCGGTGGGTCTCATCGCTCTCCTCACATATAGAGAAGTTAATCGGGGTCGGTTAGCGCAAGCGACTCCTAACCCTGCCCGATTAGCAAAGCGACCCTCGGAGCTTTTTCGCACATAAGAGATGATAAAGTGAAAAGTTAGGCCCATTCCATCATCACGGGTCCCAATGCAAGAATTTCCTACGTTTCATTCAGAAGAAATGTGCTAAGATCCGTGTGGAAGACTTGTGCGAGAGATCAACAGTTAAGTTAATCTCATTTTAAATATATATTGAAGGGTGGAATTCTGGTAGTAGTGAACATGGATATTTCAAATGATTAGTTATTTTGAGACGGTACTAGCTCTATAATAATTAATGTCTCAATTCATTTTCCCCATGTCTATAAATAAACGTGCATAAACATCTGGAAGGAGCGACCTAAGAGACCCAAAGCATGCCCGAACATCCCATGGTAGGCACTATTGGAAGTGATACCTCCACAAGGAGTCTATTCACACGTATGGATAAGAAGGTTGTAATTAATGTGGGTTGTAGGCTCGAATTCGCTTGGCTTGGGTCACACTTTTTTTTTAGTTAATGATATGAAGTTTGTCACATATATTTAAATACTAACATAATACTTTTTAGTTTTTATTGATCTTGCTTAAATTATTTAAAACTTAAGCCTAATCAAGATGTTCAAATATACGTAGACTTTATAAATAGGTTTTATGTGATAGCCTAAGCTTATTCAAAATATACATAGATTTTCTTATCTTTTTTTTATAAAAAAATATCACATTTTATATGCTTCACAAACACGATAGTTCATGACATTTTGCACTGTTTTACGTGAAAACTAGCAGTCTAGTGGGCTTGCAGACAGGTTATTATATATGCCGTCCGTTGGGCCTACCTAATCTCTTGGCACAAAACAAAGTCCATTTCCTTTCACGAGCCCAGTCGTTGTTGTCTGGGGGATCCACTTTCCAGGCCACAAACTATGTGCATAAGATAATTCAGAGTAATATTTGCTGCATGTCGTGGTGTACAATCAGAGTCTAGTCATTTTGAAAAATATGTCTATGATTAATTTATATGAGATGATAGAATTTAAAAGATAAAAAAATTTCTGATATAGAGATCAAAGAAAATGTACACCCTACACCTTTTTAGTGGGGATTTTCTTATCATCCGTATTATATCATCCCACGTAGATTATCATACATATATTTGTAAGATGACTCAGACATAAATTGCACACCATATTTACGTAGCAAGTATATTTATCAACGGGGGTGAGTATAGTTTGGTTTGATTTGATTTGATTAGAAGAGAATTAATTTTTTTAAAACTAAATCGAACTAAATTAAGCGTTCAACTCGAATCAAATCAAACCAAATTACTTTAAAATCAAATCAAATAAAATAAAAATAATTTGATTTTATTCGATTTGATTGATTTGAAGCATATTCTTATTCCTTTTAGAAGTTAGATTGGATTTAAAAAGTTGTAAATAAAAATATGGTAAAATAATTTCTACTAAATAAAATAAATATTAAAGAAATGACATCAAAGGTTACAACTTACAAGAGTAAGTTCCACGATATTTTCACATAAAAAAATTAAGAAGTTAAATGGAAGGTGATTTTAAACTTACTTTATAATATTAGATTCAGAAATCTCGTCGAGACGACGGGGGTTGTATTTTTAGAATTATGTTTAATAATTATATATACACTTATATTAAATTAATAAAAATATTCTTAAAATTGAGTTGTACTTTTGAAATTAAGATTAATAGTTATATATACAATTATGTTAACTTGATAAAAATATCTTTGTAATTTTAGTTATTAAGTTTGATTCGATTGTCTAAAAATTAAAATCAAATTAAATAAAAAATTTATATACGATTTGATTTGAATTTGAATTTAAAATTTAAAATTAAATTAAATTAAATTTATTAAATTAATTTATTTTTCAAGTTGAATCGGAATAATATTCGTCCGAACTACCGACCGAAACCAAAGAAAAGTGAGCATAAGGCTGCTTTCCCCGTCGAATGAACCCACCACTTTTGTTAAACGGGCTTCGAGCCCATGATCTCTAACGGGTCAAAGGCGGTGCTCTTGAGGTGAGGTCCGCTTTAACTGTGTGCTTCACAGCTTTCTAGCCTCGGCTTAGGTTGTGTTCGCAAAGGGGACTGCAAGAAATTTTAAAAAAGGTTATGGGACAATCTCATGGTAAATGTATAGATTAAACTTAAAAATTATACATTATTTATTTATAATTGAATGCCAGTTTTATTTTAATTGTTGTGCCGTTCTTAACTTGCTATAGTGTGTTAGTTGTTATGCAGATGATGTGATGCAGTTCCCCTATAACGATTTTTTCTAGGTTGAATAGTAGAAAAGTGTTGATTATCTCGAGAGCAATGCTTAGTGCACTCACTGCATTAATTACATCTACCGGTGTAATTAGTGTAACACTTAATATTTTTTAAAAATTTTTTTTGAGTAGCTCCCACGTCTAATTAGGTTGGTACGTGACGTGGAGGCTAATTAATTGAAAAACCTCAACCCTATGAATAGTGAAATTGAGTCAATTTCATTATTTACGGAGCGACAAATTTATATTTAATTGGCCCTCACGTCACGTCATCCGGTGACGTGATCGACACACCAACCTAATTAGACGTGGGAGTTACTCAAAAAAAATTTTAAAAAAAATATATTAAATGTTACACTAATTACGCCGATGGATGTAATTTGTGAGGTGAGTGCACAAAACATTACTCTTATCTCAATGTCATAGCTTCTTTTTTTTTTCTTTAACTTGGTACGATCCCAAGTGAGATCTTAGTGATACATCAGAATGTGGAGATGTCTTCAACTAGCAATTCACCAATCAAGGATCATCAAACCCAAAAGGAAAAACAAACAAGATGAGTTAGTGACTCACCTCTCGCCACTATATATATATATATATATATAATATTATCTTATGTAATTTTTAGGAGGTGAGAAATAATCTTCCATTTTTTATGCAACGAAGGTCATTCATCCACGAGATGTTCAAAATGATTCTCCTTCTTATAAATAGGAGACTTCTCTCTCTTGTCTTAACAACCCAACTCAAGTCAAAGAGAGTTTATTAGAGAGAGACTCTCAAATAGAGTGAGTTTGGGGTGAGAGAAAAAGAGAGAAAGATCTCGTTTAAAAGTTTGAGAGAGTTCCGTAGAGGATTTGTTTCTCCAAGTTAAGATGTGAGTTTCTTATAATATTTCTCCACATCTAGTGAAGTTCTTGTCGTTGTCGTCACCTATGGACGTAGAGGGGGTAACCTCTCAACCACGTAAATCTTTATGTTCTCCATTTTGTGTGATTAATCTTTCTTCTTCCTCCTTCTTCTTGTCGTGCGGATTGAGATTCGGGTGTTACACTCAGTTCGTCAGAGTGGTTGTGTCGTAACATCATCGTTCATCACACCTTGTGCATTTAATGCCTAAAATTGAGATTGTTATATAAAGACTCTAGGTGGGTAGGATGATAGAAGATTCCTACCAAAGAAGAAACGGGAGATTTCAAATTCGTTCGATTCACTCTGCAGGGATTTTATTTGATCACATGTTTTCAATTTTCGAGATTTTAGTTGCTTGTCAGCAAAAAAAAAAAGAAAAAGCTTGCTATACAACATGACTCCCAAGTCAGCGCCATCATCATTCACTCAACCCAGTGCATGCCACAGGAGAGTTGACAAAATAAAACCCAAAGCAACCTTGAACCCTTGCTGACTTCCTCATGTTATAAAAGAAGGGACCAGAGAATTGGAGAGAGAAAAATCCTTGTCATCCTTTTCAGGTTCCATATCAAATATAATCCCTAGATTCTTATCCTACCTGTGACATTATCGCCTTTTATTGCCAACGGGAAGATCTCTCTCTCTCTCTCTCTCTCTCTCTCTCTCTCTCTGCTCTCTCTCACGCACACACACATGACGCGCAGGTGTACGTAGGGGGGCAAATCTGATTCTGGATTTGCATATAATTATCTATCTCCAGGGATGTAGATTTCTCATCTCCAGAGGGAAGAGCAAGAAGAACTGGTTCATGCTTACCCACATGTTCGAATTAATGGATAAGGTCAAACTGGCATTCAGAGTCTGCATCCACCCAAGCCCATGGATATGGACGCCACTGCACAACCTGCATCCTGGCGTCACTCTTGACCTCAATCTGATAGCCCATATTTAATTTTCCCTTCTTCGCACTGTACGCCTAATGACCTTTGAGAATCCTAGTTTTTCCCTTTCTTTCATGTGCTGCGGGGTGAGTGAGATAGATGGCGAATGGGGCCATGGAAGCTGGTGCAGAATCTAACTGCACATAGTGGAAAAGCATTCCTCAATGTGCCTCTCTGCACTGAGATGGAGGCATTGTTGTGTGGGATTTCTCTCTCTCTCTCTCTCTCTCTCTCTCTCTGTAGCTTGATGGCTTCAAATCTTTAGGAGATGCTAATCCATTCCTACACAACAAGCACGACATGCCAACAACCCAACACAAGGGCCCTTCCAAAAGTTTCAAAGATGGAATGGATGTGTCTGTGTGGGGATGGAAGGTTCCAATTCTCCACCCACGACGACATTCCAGGCCAATTGGATGGACTCTGCCAGCTTCCTTCCACTGTGTTCATCAGTACCTCATGGATGGATATGGATCACTGAGGCAAAAGTAGGGGCAAGAATATGGTGCAGCAACCCCAGGAGCTCCCTGTCTTGGATCCTATGAAAACACTCTACATCAAAGGTGGCGAGAGAGATTGGCTTCCTAACGCAATCTCTCTAGCTAGACACCATGTGGGTTTTGGAAGCGTGTAGTTGGGGTTGGCATCTCCTGAGTTGTCTCCCTCCCTTCTGGGTTGATCTTAGGGAATGCATGAGATCATGTTTGCATTTATTGGATAATATGCTATACAGAGAGAGAGAGAGAGAGAGAGAGAGAGAGAACCCCAGTACCCCACTATGTGGAACAGTGAGTTTGCCACTCCCTTCAGCACAATGTGGACATGGATTAGGGACGTGGCTACAGTGAGTTGCACATGGCGCATGAAAAGACATTGCGGGCTTTGGCAGGTTCTGCAGGCCCCTTTCTGTGTCAGTACTGGTAATCACCGTTTCTTTTTGAAAGATAAACACAGAGAAATCACTCACAAGAAAGAGAAATTCATCTGCCCAATAGTGGCACAGACCTGAGCCCCGCAAGAGTAGACTTACACGTAAAAATACGATAAAAAAGATAAGCAAATAGTCATTATAACAATTTTTAAAAACATACAAACATAAAAATAAATAAATGAAGACAAATCTATCGTTGAGATGAATGGGCTTCAACTATCGAGTCGCATCTATACTTCAAATGCTGACAACCGGATAGGAGGAGGGAGGATCTCGGGTAATCACCCTTTCATATATACTGATCACGCACTTTCTCACCATGATTTGGCGAATCAGGGTGGTGGGAGAACTGTGGGGGGGGGGGGGGCACAGAATATGTCATCACGGCTATGTGACTATCTGTATGGTTTATGCACGTATAACTTCGTACGGATAAATGCATGCTTGTGTACGTATACTTGTATATAAAATGTGTATCTATGTGGATGCATGTACAGCCGCATTTATAAGCAAACACATGTAAATAGATGCACGTCTTGCAAGATTGACTTGTACAAGTTATACCTTCCTTCTTGGAAGCCAAAAATTCTCCAGTTCTCATGAAGCCCCGTTCATGTTCCTGTACCCACATTACCCGACAATGGGGAGCTTCTCTCGTTCCATGCCCTGGGCCGCTGGGAACGGGTCTCATCTTGGGGGGACAGCGCGCTCTCCACTCGTCCTTCCGTGGCAAGACAACCCAAAACATAAGGGACTGGATGTATCCACGAGTAATGCTGAGTGCTCGTCCGTGTTAATTTTAAACCCCGGTGTGCATCAATTATTTTTTTATTTTTTTTGATAATGTGAGTCCCCAATCACTCTTATATGTTATAAAAACATAATTTTATCTGATGATTTAAAAAATTAAAAAAACTATGTCAAGTGAATATTGTTGGGCTCAATATTATTAAAAAAATTGATCTTTTTTATTTTAGAATTTTTTGAGATGTTGGATCGAATTGTATCTTGTACGAAAAGTTAGAATGTATCGTATCTCACGTTATAAAAAAAAATTTTTAAAAAATATTTACTTAACGCACATCGTATAATTACACCCGAATGTGTATCAAGCATTACTCTATATCCACGGAATGAGGGTGGGCCGTCGATCTGGGTAATAAAGCAAAGTGGGTTCTTGCTTATTATCAGTTTTAAAGATTGACAGGAGAACGATGAGGTTTTATAGGTTTCTAACACGGGAATGTGGAATTTCTAACAACCAACAAGTTTGTGTTGTCTGACATGAATTCACGTTTCATGAACTCGGTGATTCATATCGGATCGGATCTTTCTTAATGCGGTACAGTACATCCGAGTCGCAATCGACTTGGCCCGACTCAACGTGCATCATCTCCTCCTTCTCTCTCTCTCTCTCTCTCTCACTGTGACTCGGCCCGACTCGACCGATCCTAAGAGTGATCCGCACCGTATCAAATTTTTCCAGATGCGATACGGTACATTCGAGTCGACCCGAGTGAGTCGGCGAATCTTGCATGAATTAGACCTGTTTGTATTCCATGACTTCTGTCGATATGCACACCAAGAGGATCTCCTCTGCCCATCAAGTGCAGTTTAATCCCTCTGAATAGCAGCTCACAACTAGATCTAATTAAGCCCTCGCACACCAGATCTCCTCTCTCCCATCAAAGGTTTTTGCAAGTGTTCTTCTCTACTCTTACTACCGTCAGTAGCTAGGTTTACCAAGAGGATCTGCTCCCTCCCATCAAGTGCAGTTTAATGCCTCTGAACACCACTTCACGACTGGATCTAAAGCGCTCGCATATTGATTTCAAGACGCTTGCTTCGAAACACTACTCTTCCTTTTTAGTCCCCGCTTCCACCACCTCCGCCGCCGTGCTACTAAACGGGACGAGACGCAGATGCCCAGTTTGAGTTCCCTCTCGAAACATGAAGTAAAAGGTCCGCCCCTTCCTGCATGCATGCCCTAGCTGCAGGCTCCAGGGACGTCTACATATATACCAAGTAGTGGTCCATTCTCTCTCAATCAGGAAGGACATTCAAATTAAGAAACCATGCATGCAGTCGCTAGCTGCTACGGGCGCAGGGGGCCAGGGATGGCGCATACGAGAAAAGTGCTCTCCCTGGGAACACCACGAGAACGTTGTCCTCAGAGGGGAAAAAAATAGGAAACGACCGTCTTTTTCCCGTTGTGTCCTATTCCTTTGCAGCTTTGCTTTTCCTTTCCTTTCTGTACTGCTCCTCTCTCCCCTTTCGCCCTCATGTCAACTCTGTGAGTCGTATGGTTCTGTACGGCCGGAGAAAGAGCTGTACAGTCGCCACTGTGCCACTCTCCGGATTGCGCGCCACACGCCCACATACAGGTTCCCAGGATTCGCTCTGGGGGAGACGAGCAGAGGAAGGCGACGGAACCACGGGTGCGGATTTTACTGTCCGGTAAAAGCCCAACCGGATGGTACGTCAGAGGATGCTGAAGGACGGAAGCAGTCCTTCGCCGACGGCGGGGGAGGCGGGTGGAGTCCCCACGCTCCATCACTGTGTCTAATCAATCGGAGATGCGGAAGGTTGTGCTGGACGCACGCGACTCCAATGCATGCGCCGCCAAGGAACTCTGTGCCTCCGCGGTGGACTCTCTCTCTCTCTCTCTCTCTCTCTCGATTCGCCCGTCAAACTCAGTGCGCAGATGCAGTGCGAAGAAATTCTTTAACTCCTTTCTCATCGGTCTCTATCCTCGTGACCTTGTCCATCATCAAACCTGTCAACGTACGCATGTATAACCATTGTGTCTTATTATAGTGAGTCACTTATTTTTGAAAAATGGTTTAATTAGACACACCCTTAACATGTACTAGATTTATTTTTTAAAATTTTTATAAATTAAGTTTAACTCATCTTTTAATTTATGGTGTAAGTAAAATCTCTATCCAGCAGTTTAAATTTTTTTAAAAAAATTTAGATAAATGAATAATGTTAAACTTATTTTTTTGAATCGATTTTTTAAAAATTATTGAACGAGAGTGTGACTTATACTATAAATTAAGATGACTTTGATATAACTTTATAAAATCTTTTTAAAAATAAAAAAATTACATTTAATACACATCGGAGATGTGTGTAGTAACCCCCCCCCTGCACTAAACATTGCTCCTTATTTTCATCCTTTCAGAAAAGAGAAATACGGCAATTCAAGGATTGTAGTTGCATCATGCAGTGTCTTGCATCCACTGTTATGCAGGATTAAAATTACTTGAAACATGGCGAGATCTTACCATCTCTCTCTCTCTCTCTCTCTCGTTCATTCAGGGCGGTGAAACCCTAAGAATAAAGTTCAGTGCCACCAACGTGATCAGGATCGACCATCGTCACATCAGGTTTTGCAACTTTATTTTGAAGTAATTCAGTTAGCTAAGACTCACGGCTCTTTTCAGACAGTGGAGCTATCAAATTTGAATCAGTTTTAATATCTTCTTTCCCTAAAAAAAGATAATTGCACACAATCATGATCTTTTGTATAGATTCATACTATTCAGATCTAGGACCGATAAAATAATTAGGTAGATAGTACATTCTCAAAAAGAAAAAAAATATCATGCACTTGGTTAATTAATAACATTTAGTGTACAACATTTTTTTTTGATAATTCAAAATCTAACACATTTAGTTTAACATTTAATCTGAGCACTTTGACATCGTGAGTTCAAGACTTAGTAGGGTCACTAATTGACGTATTATCTTTTGATAACTAACGTGTTAACATCTTGAAGATGTAAAATCAACAATTAAAAATTACACATTGAATAAATTTTCACTCATCCCATATCCTGCATTTCGAGTTCAAGATTTAGGGCGTGTTTGAGAACGAACCCCACTTCGCCAATGTCAACAAAAATTCTCCCACCGTACAAAGCTGTGACTGATCAGGGATTTGTCATCATTAAAAATCTCCAGAAGCTCCTTTATACATGCTTCGACAGATTCACGAGGAGGTCGCATTTTTGTCTCTAAAGTCTATCTCCTCAGGATTTTTTTCCAGCACAGAAACCCATACATCTAATGAGATGTTTGATAACATTTAAACTATGTCGGGGATTCCAATGATTGGAATCCCCACTGTGTTCGTTATCAAACGCACTCTTAGTAAGATCGCTAACAGACGTATTATCTTTTTATAACCAACATGTTAACAAACTCAAGATGTAAAATCAAAAATTGAAAATTATGCACCGAATAATTTTTCACTCACACCGAATCGAGTATCTTGAGTTCAATATTTAGTAGGATCATTAATCGATGTATTATCTTTTTATAACTAACGCGCTAGTAAATTGAAGATGTAAAATCAAAAATTAAATATTAAACACCGAATAATTTTTCACTTATCCCATCTCCACATTCCAACAATGCATACGTACATCAGATGTTACTTGTCTGGCAATCAAAAGAAAAATGGGGTATGCAATTTAAACCGATGATTCGCCGACATGCCGAGGGCACCGTGGAGCCCAGCACAAATCCAGGGGGAATTGGGCTCGGAAAAAAGCAGAGCACTAGTGAGATTTTTGGTAGCCACTTTCTGTGAAAGCACGCTAAATTCTAATAATGGCTGCCCGAGAATCTCGTATGCGACACATGGATAGATATAAGAAGAAGAAGTGTTACGTTCACAGGGTGCTGTAATGACATTTTTGTTTGAAACATAAATATTAAATTTAATTTTTGAGAGCATTGAAATGTAAGTTTATTATATTCCGTGACTCTCTCTCCAAATCATGAAATTTAAAGTCTACTATTTCTCACTGTCCGATCATGTCACATTAATTTTAACCGAGTCTTAATTGTGTACTCCTGTACTTGATCCCGAGTATGAAATGAATGATCTATCTTACTTCCAAAAAAAAAATTGTTGGAGTGCGTACTTAAAGTTGAAACCATACCCATATACTCACGAGACGAGGAAGATAGTGCAGAGAAGATCGACAACGAAGCAGGGTTGACTCCGGATGAAGATGCACGTAATCCTGTTGGCATCTATGTGATTTCCTCCCTCCATAGAAATGAATGCTTGCATCCTCTATGTGATAGACACAAGTCAATATTTTTAGAGAGGGGACTAGTCTTGGATTTTGACTTAATTGAGTTTATACCCATAATCAGAACTCACGAGTCACACATGGGTTAGGCTCATCAACTATATTTCGTCGACTAAACTTAATCGTGTTGTACGGCTCAATATATAATAGTGATAAGTGGACCACTAATATTAAGTAAAATTTCCAGTTTCTTATTTTGTGTCGCACGTGGATGTTGTTAGTTGGTATTTTAATGACTTTCACAGTAAGATTTGTCAAGATTTTTGTAACGACTGCACACATGTTTTTGTATAGACTGTTATGACTTTCATAGTCAATGACTGCTCATTTGTGAGCTAATATTGTGGTAGTAAGCTGTTTTAGTCAATGTCTGCTCAATTTTTGTAAGCTTTTGTTTCCTTAGTTTATGTGAGGTTATCTTATGTGCTATGACGGCAATGTTACGGCATATGCTATGACAAATTTTCAGTCATATCTTATGTGTGCTTAGTTTAGTTTGTTATGAGAAATGTGCAGTGGTTTGAGGATATATGGTTTGCTAGAGACAGATATATTCTGTGGTTTTAAAATGTGTACATGTCCTTATCTCTTGCTAAATTTAGGCTGATTGCTGAATCAGGTATGTACACCTTACATAGTTCCACCATTTTCACAGTTGATTGCAGTGGTGATATTGACTCCAAAATAAAATGCAAAAGCTCTCAAAGCTACATGTTTTTGGGAAATTGATGTTTGCAGGAATCAGAAGTTGATCTAGATTGTGTGATTGATTGGATATTAGTGTCATTCATATTAGTCCAAAGACAGCAATTTATGGGACCTAATGTCGTTGTTGCTAATCATAATTAATGGTTGCTGAATGCGTTGAATCCTCAAACTTTGCATTGGCATGTTGTATCATAGCATTAGTTATGCGATCATTGTTCAAAGATTAGGTGAGTAACATCATGTATGTTCTTAGTCCTCGCACACTCTCTTTCACTAGGTAGGCAAATTTTCTTATGAAACACGTTAGCGAGAACTAATTCTTTTTTTGCAATGTACCACACATTTGACAATAACTTGTAATGTAAAGATATATTGTGCGATTGAAGCACATATCATTAAAAAGATGTCAACATCTCATTACATCATTACGTGATTCTCATGAAAACATACACTGAAAAGGCAGTAAGAAAAACATGATCACATTTAAACTCTCAAATGATTGCACTTAAATATTGTAAACTCTCAAACGATTGCTTCGATCACATTTAACCTCTTAAACGACTGCCCTCAAACTCACATTTAAACTCTCAATTGGGTTCCTCACATTGCACTTAAACCTTAATGAAAATACACACAAAAAATACATATAACTATAACGATACATATCTTCAGCAAGATTTTTGTAGATTCTATCTTTTGCTTCAAATCTCCGATTTTCTTTTCGAACCCTCTTGCAGAGCTATAATCTAATACTTGAGATCCACAGTCGAATGATGAAAGTTATCCACCCAACTAAAGTTGTCACAAATATTTCCTGCCTATTAAAACACACGAAATTAAAAGTCTGAGTAAATTAGGTAATTGTCTAAGTAAAATTAATATGAGCAAAATTACAGTTAAATGTCTTACAGGGTCGCTGATAGAAATATAATGGAGGTTCAACTTGTTCATGGAGTGTTCAGGAAGAAATTTCAATGGACGAAATCTGGTTCATGTTCAGATTTGGAAGTGAGAAAGAGAAACTAAATGAAGAGAAGAGAGGATGGCGATGTGATGAATATGGGTAGTGGAGTTGAATGGCAAAGTTGGCTGGTCGATATCTCCTTTCTCCTGAGCACCTAGCCGGCCGATTTCTCCTGCTCTTGATGCTTAAGCATAGAACCAGTAAGATCGTGAGTGTGGTGTTAAGGGGATGGGAAGAAATAAATTCCCCTTCTTGAACTATTCTTATTTGAATGTGAGGGTTAACGGAAGGCTATTTTGGTCAAAATATCACCATCTAACGGGAATATATGCATCTTTGAGAAATATTTGTAATCTCGTAGACGAAAGTTAACCGTGATGACATATCTGAAAGTTTTTCAAGATAGTGAGAATATATAAATTAATACGTTTTCAAGAATGATATATATATGTGTGTGCGCGTGTGTAATTTTCACCTAACACAATAGTTTATTTACAAAAAAAAACTCTATAATATCGTACGTAGCCAACTAAGAAAAAGAAAGGTTGTGGTGTCGGGGCACATATGGGTCATGGTTTGATGCATTGTATAGACTCGGCACAATACTACTTATTCGTGCCATACGAGTCCATTGTATCACACCGAGTCGGTACGAGTTATTTAAATAATAATATAATATTTAAAGATTAATTTAATCTTTCTAAAAATTAAAAAATCATAGTAATGATATATTGATAGTCATAAATATTATATTTCATAGGTCACTTGGTCAAGTCGATCGGACCCGAATTGAGTCGACTCGTACCAAATCAGAGGAAACTTGATACAATATCAATCTAATTAAGAGCCGGTCAATCTTGCTACGAGGAAGTTTTCGTCAAAAGGAGAGGAGAGGACGAAAGAATCTGGTATCATCATTTCTGTGAACAATAAAACAACATTAAGAAAGGCTGAAGGAAACTTCACAACGAAAGCCAGGTCCAGAGTTGGTAGGTGCCTCTCGTTTTTTTCTTCTTCTTTTGGTTCAATTGGTAGGTGCCTCTCTTGAGTATGCATGCGAGCTAGGAATGGATGTCCTCTTATGAGAATCTTTAAAGAATGATGCATGTCATGATTTTTCCTCTTCATCATTGCTCGGTAATAATTATATGCATATTTTAGAACATGGTGCGGAAAAAATGAGAGGACCCGATTGGATCATCATGATGGGTACCCTCCCAGATGCGCAGTGGCATATAAGAATCTGTGCATCAGCAGCCAAACCGCCACCAAACGATGGATGTAGATCTGGAACTTGGGAAGTAGGTTGGATTTATCCACCTCATGCGGCCGTGTAATATATTTTTTTTTGAATTTTTTAAAATTGATCCTCACGTTAAATCATTTTAACTTATATCTTATATCATTATATGACATGACGTGACGTGAATCAGATAAATAAAATAAAATAAATATAAATATAAAATTTATGTTATTCACGTCTCTTTTTATTTTTATCGTGATATCGAAGAAAGACGAGTGATATGACCGACATGTTAAGATGATTCAATGTGAAGTCACTAAAGATCGTTTTGACATCCGACTAGGGTACGGGAGTGAACGAGAGAGAGAGAGTGACGTGTCTCACCTCTTTAATCGGAGACGGTTAACGTGCTCGACCTTTCGAATCGAGTACGCCGATTGCAACCGAATGTCAAAGCATCCTAAATTTTTTTTAAAAAAATAAAAAAATATACTACACGGCATGAGGTGTAGAAAGGATTACTCATCCTCCACCAACACCACACTGGCTGTTGAGATGCTGCCAGAAACGATTGGTTACAACCCCCAGACTGATAAATCAATTGAGATCCGCGGCTGTTCATCTCTGATAGACAAGGTTTTAGTGGCTTGTGTTGAGGCACCAGGAAGCGTCTTTTTATGATGAGGCTGGGCACTACACACAACTCCTGCAAGAAGGGTTGAGGAGTCACCGTCGTTCTGGACTGGCCGGTGGGGTAAAGGGTAGGCACCTGTGTCAGGCCGCTAACTGCAAGCTGTTACTAAATTTCTGTCAGAGTTGTGTCTTGGCTCTGCAATAAAAGTCTAAAGAAGTCCTGAAGCCTTAAAGAGGCCATTTGGTTTGACAAAAACTGTTGTAAAATGTGATATTCTATGCGTCGCAAAAATACGATTTTTTTATAATACTTTACCGTATTTTATGTCAAAATATACGATCCTTGAAAAGTCTACTTCATATGTGGTGACTGAGTAGTAGGGCTGTCACCGGGTCAAGCCAGAGTCAGACGTGGGTTGTTACGATTCGGCCCGACTTATTAATATTAAAATTTAAATTTAACTCATACCCGAGTTATGTCGGGTCAGGTCGGATCGGGCCTAACATTATTAAAAAATTGTAAAGTCTCACTAAGGTCCGACTTGATCTGATAACTTAAATAAAAAATAAAAAATTAAAAATAATACAGTTAATATATTTAATAATATAAAATTTATAATCTCACTAAATTAATTAAAATTTTGATAGTAATTACATAATTTATATGAGAAGAGAATTTTAAATTTTTTAATTAAATAAAATACCATAATTAATTTATTTTATGGTTGTATTTTAATTTAAAATTTAAAATTTTAATCCGTATCGGAGCGGATATTTTATAGTTGTATTTTAATTTAAAATATAAAATAAATGATCTTTAATTTATTATCGGAACGGATACGGATATTATCCGTATCCGAAAAAATGAATACGAATCGAAGCGGATCCGGATAATATCCGTATCCGTTGACAGACCTAGTTCCTAGAGGCGCACTGAGAGAGTCTCCTCTTCTTAAACATTAGAAATCCGCCTCCTCCTTGTGCCGTGCACAATCGGGAGATTTAAGAATCGTTTGGGATCTTTAGACTGAGTAATTAAAGTACTGGATCATTTTGGTTTTTGTTTTAGTTGGATTAATAAGCCACGGAGATTTCCGCATTTGCTTTGTTTATATAAAAACATTGCAATGTAAAATCAAGACCATTTGCCAGTGATCCTTCTCTCGCTCTCATCCAAACTCTTTTTTTCTTGATGTCATAGAACTTAGCAAGACTATTAAATCTCATAATCATATTTCTCAAGAATTAAATGTCAGTAATAAAAATTATCTCGAGAGTCAATTCAAGATCTTCCTCTCACGAGATAAGATCTTTTACTATTTAACTCACTCTAGATTCTCTCTCCACCCAAATTACGTTGCTCACGTTTGGCAGCCGCTTTCCACCTCCTCCCATGCTACTTGAAATAATGACATTTTCTATCGCAAAAGTAGTAGCACTAGAACTAGAGACGTTTGGTAAAATTTTAATTGCAAAATGTTTTTGAGTTTTATCTTTGTCATGAAAAATATTGCCCAAAATGATGATAAATAATATTGGTTATAAAAGTCAAACATTATCTAATAATCTCACTTTACCTAATTAGTTGAATAAGTTCTCGTTTAGAACTTCGATTGATAATAAAAAAAATCAGCCAAGACCCTACACAAATCCTTAGTCCAAATTTACTACTTTTCTCTCAAAATAACTAATCTAAAATGAGGAGGAATTAAAAAAAAAGATTTTTACATATATAGTCTTGTGAAGTTCGATTTTATCAAATATACTATTTATTAGAGCATATTATCATGAATATCCTTAAAATATAAGTAATATCACGATTAATTCGAGTTAAGTGTGAGTTAAAGAGTAATATTTATATATATATTTATCTATGTAAAATTTTATTTTGTAAAATATATTATAGATCTAACTATTGTAGATGACATATTTCACAGAATATTCTCTTCCGTCGACGATAATAAATTAAAGGGATGTAACTGAAATATTTCTATCTAAATGAAAGATATTCACGATAATATATTCAAGACGAGATGTATATTTGATAGAATCAAATTTTATAAAGATATACATGTAAAAAATTTAAATTAAAAAATACTCGTAACCCAATAGCACGTCAAAATTCAAAAGTGATTACATAAAGCACAGAACACCAACTCTAGAGTGCCCCGAACATTGGCGGATGGCACGTCGCCGGACTGCCGCCGCCATCTTTTCGCACTCTTGGGTATCCATGGACGACTCCCCTTTCGCATCCCCATCCCCCTTTATGGGGTGAGTGGGAAAACGGCTTCGACTTTCACCCTCAAAAGTGGCGCATTTACAGCAGCACGCACACGCTGTCGTTAACAGATGGAGAGTCTCAAAGTTGCTTTCGCTCGTCGGGAGAACGCCGAGAAATAAAACACAAACTCTCCGGGGTGCAATGATAAGATTATTATTATTATTCAGGTGGAAAGACCGCTTTTGGAGGATTCCCTCCATATCAGAAAAAGATTTTGTGCGGTGCAACGGACGAGCTGCAACATCATTAGACCCAGCATCATCCCAGATGCTTCCCCACCCCACAATCCCATCATCAGACTCTAGGTTACACTCGATCCTTCCTAAACACACACGGACACACCCACTTTTTTTTACTTTAATTTAATGTGTCAAGTGTGTAATAAAAATCAAAAAAATAAATTATACTATATATAAAAAATATATGTGATCAAATTTTATCAATATAATAATTATATTAATGTTTAAAATTAAAAAAAATAAAATTATAAGATGTTTGGTTATTATTTTTTTTTTCCTTTTTCTCTCAAATTAAAAAAAAAAGTAAGAGACTCTCTAACCCGTTTGATATTCATTTCTTAAAATTTAGGGAGATAATCTTATACCGTGTAAATCTTTCTCAAAAAAAAATAAGTCCGAAGTAATTTTTTTTAAAAGCACTCACGACGGGACTCCCCCTCCCCTCCCCCGCGGCCGGCGCCCCTGCGCAGTCGCCCTCACCCCTTCCTCTCCCTCCCCCCTTCCTCTCCCTCCCACCGGCTCTCCTTCCCGCCGGCTCCCTGTGTCTGCACGCCCGCCCGCCCCGCCCGCTGTCTCTCCCTCCCTCCCTCCAGCTCTCCCTCCCTTCCCTCTCCCTCCCACCGGCTCTCCCTCCCTTCCCTCTCCCTGCGTCTGCACGATCGCCTGCCCTGCCCGCCCGCCCGGCCCGCCGGCTCTCCCTCCCTGTGTCTGCACGCCTGTCCGCACGTCGAAGACCCCCACGGCGGCCGACGGGAACGAGTTGGGTCGCTCACCCCCGTCGTCCTGCTCGCACTCCTCCTACCTCGTCACCACCCCGTCGTCGAGGGCGAAGACGCCACCCAACTACAGCGACGGCGCTGCCAAGAGGTCCCTCAAGTTCTACGCCGCCGGCCTCCTCGTGGGAGAGGAGCCGCCGCCGCCGCCGAAGGACGTCATTGTGGGGCAGCTGCCCTCCTCGGAGGTGGAGGAGAGGAAGCTAGTAGGGATGACGGCGAGGGAGGTCGTCATGAAGAGATATAGGGAGCTGGGCGAGCTGCCGATTATCGCGAGGGCCAAATAGGTTTATATAAAATTTAAAATTTATGATATTTTTACCAAACAGATAGTATCTATTTTTGTCAATTTTAAAAATTAAGTTAAAAATTGGTGTAACATAATTTTTTAGATGGAAAGAGTTTTTTTTTAAAAGCACTCCCAAACACCCTATTAATCTTTAAAAATAAAAATATTTGAAGAAAATTGAAAAGAATGTGATCTTGATTTTTAAAGTTGACAAATTCAAAAGAATCAAATTCGTAAGACAGATTCAGAAACTTAAAAAATATAACTATAAAATATTAGATATGACTCATCTACTTTGAATATTATTTAACAATCTGACATTTAATGACACCAAATGATTCATAATTCATGATGATAAAATTTACATTTCCACCATTACCTTTAGGAATACATAAAAGCATTCCCACAACTATCCTTAGAAATACATAAAATTTAATTCTGGTTAATATTTAAGGTCAATGACATCCAAGAAGATACAATGAATTAATAATCATCTGCCTAAAGTTCTATGAATCAAACTTATAGAAGTTAACGTGCACAACTAAAAAATATGATTATTTCTAGTGTGAATATATAATGAGCTTTAAATGGCTCAATAATTTGGAGGAGAAAGATGACTTGAAAAATTATGTAATATAGTATTAGGTTGTTAGCAGTTCTGGTGATCGACGTGTAATTTTCCTTCACAAGTCGGACTCTAAACCTCACGAAGGTGATGAAACGGTTGGAGATAAAGGCTAAGAGATATTTCTGACTTTGTATTTTCTATTCTAAATATTTATCCTTTGTTGTAATCTCTTGATGAGGTATGAGCTAGACTCTTAGATAGATACAAGACTCTTGACGTGCGGTCCCACCTGTGAGAGTCCTAGGCGTAAAGAGTCCTGAAGAGGCAAGATCTCGTGCCAACAATAAGCCGTCTGATCTAGGGTGTTCTCAAGGTGCAGCCACTACAGCACATGGTATTGCAAAGAGGGAAGAGAGCGATCAAGGGTCTGTGGTTATAAATCTGGGAAAAACTCTCCGATGCCTAAGTCAGCGAGTGGTAAGAGTAAGGTGCGAAAATGGGGCAGGAGAGGAAGGGGGCATTAGAGAGCACTCCACCAGTTGAAGTGGCTGAGAGTTGACTTATCTTTCTGGAGGGGTTCTCTGGGTTTATATAGCTGCAGGCTCCCTTCCTTGGGTAGAAGAGATGCGAGGGCCTGAGACATTGCGTCCTTAAGAGGGACTCTTCCCGGTCAAGGACTCTTGTCCTCTCCTTATCCCTTGGGCTTCCTACTCCCAGGTAATAGTGTAACCTCTGCTTGGATAGACACCAGTAGCGAGGACTTCGTCCTAGTCCGCTAAGGAGTCTTGACGCCGAGCTAATCCATAAAGGATAATGGCGCATCCTTCACCTACGTCGGGAGGCCTGGAATGTGGGTACCCACGGGAGAGCATTCCTCTGTCTTTGGGATGGCTCGATAAGATCGCATGTAGGCTTTCCTCAAGTATGGGGAGACCTATCGGTTGGATGACCGAGCTAAGGCTCGATGAGCTACACAGTCCTTGGGCGAATGTGGCCTTATAACAAGTGGGCCCTACAGGGCCTGCCACTTGTTAGGGCCTGACGGGTCTTGATGGACTGTTTGGGTCATATATTTAGTGGGCCGCAAATCTCCCCCTCTCCGGTTGTCATGTCACATTATTCTGCCTCCCATCGTATTAAAGTCTGTTTTTTTCTATTGCATCGAATTCATCTGATTTTAAAGCCTTCTTTGAAATTCGAATCTCTTTTACAATTTTCCATTTAAAGCGATCGCATCTCTTAACTTGACATAAAGTCAATGTTTGAACTATTCGGGTCTATTTTTCTCGATCTTAAGATCATCTTGGACTGTTCTAAAACCTTCACGTATCGGCCCATTTCAAATATAATCTTTTTTAGTGTTTTTTTATCTCTACTTTCTCTTCCTGATCTCTGTCAAATACATGTTCCATATGCGTTTTGTCCTTGTTACCCAAGATTCAACTTTATATGGATATTTCGACGATTGTTGTACGTATGCATGGAAAAGATTCGGAAGGAATATAAATGCACACAGACATAAATAAAAGGCTGTAGAGATCTTTTACAATTGCATATTTAAAAAAAATGAAAATTCAAAATTTGGAACAACCTTACTTACACCCCTAATTTTCCTAGTATCTACATAACATGGACAATATTTTAGGACTTTTTTACTTGTGTAACCAAATAGTTTTCTATTCTTACATATATATACTCTTGATTTATATGAATCATAAAAAGTACTCTAATATATTTAAATAGCTGCGGTTATACCTTCACTGAGCATGGTCTAAATGTTAAACCGATGAATCTATCCTCAAGTTAATTTTTATAAGGGTTTGATGACATCACATGGTCCGGAGAGTATGTTTAGGTTTTTACATTTATTAATGGTTTTTGTGACATCTGTTTAAGAATGTTAGTTTGAAGTTGAACGGAATAATGACCAGAAGTGTATAAATTATTCGTATTTTTGACAATTCATATAAATGAAATAAGGGACATATAAAATAAAAGGTATATAAACCTTTATCCAGGTCAATCACATGGATCTAGGGACCAAACTCGGTCCCCTTTCAAATGCTCCGATGGAAAGAAATGATTAAGAAGTACATTGCAATGATGCTTCATTAATTATCAGATTAATTATCTCTCTACCCTAATTTTTTTATAAATAACTTTATGACTCTATCTTTATATATTTTACCAGTATATGCCTGAAATCTCCTAACCATAATTACCTTATCATCCCCTCAAAGAGTAAACTTCAAAGTACAAACTTACAAGTTTTAAAGGTACATACATGAGGGGGTTTACGGGTATACAAGTTTATTCTTAGAAATTTTAGAAGTATACAGATAAATTAGCTGAACATAGATAGATAAAACTTACTTATAAAACTTTTACGGGTATGAAGATACTTTTCCGTTAATTAGTTTACCGGTGATCGGAGTTGGTGTAGTTAAGAGGCGTAAGACGTCGTTAATAGATAAACCAATGGAAGCAGATCGCGGCATGTGATATAATACTAATAAATTAAGCCGAAAGCGAACAGAACCCTCCCCCCTGTGGGTCCCACTCTCTGTGACCGCAACCGCCACGTGACGGGCCCGGGTTTTCCGGCCCGGCGGTGTGCGGGTTATCCGGGTGGACTGTCCTCCCTCTCTCTGGGATTTTAATTTGAGGACTTTTTTAGGCCTCCGACAACTCGACCGACCGCTTCCCTTCCATTATTTACTTGTCCTGCAGACGGTACCCGAAACGTGAGTGAGAAGTGTTAGCATTAATATTAATATTGTATCAAAGTAGCAGTTTAACGAAATAAGGCACATATAAACTCTTGTCCTGAAGTGATATTGAGGGTTTTTTTTATAAAGATTATTGTTAGATGTAAATTTATAAAAGAATCATTCTTGAAAATATATTGTAAATTCAAATTGTACAAAAGTGACATTGCATTTAAGTTTCGTTTACGAGGAAATGAATATTTTATAAAGATTCTAATATTCTGGTCGGGTGAATGTGGGATGAGTCAAATACCTCTCATTCAAACCTCTTAGTTCATTTACGTGGTCCTATAGAGTGGGGGATCGTTTCCTCCCATCTGCTCCCCAACGTCTGTATGATTTAGCTCACAAGTGAATCTCGGGATAAAGGAGGAAGTGGTTAATAGGTTCTTCATCTCTGATGGGCATGATCTTCTTCTCCGACCGGTAGGGTCATCGTTCATCTCCGGTCAACAACTACTTTCTTGTACTAGATTCACCACTCTGGCACCCTCTAACCTTCTTTTCATTCACTCTCTTTTCCTCTGCTCTAAACTTGAACATGAGCTAGAGTTCATCTATTGGCATGATCTAAATTCCACCGCAGATCCTGCATTTTCAAGTTGAAGCACCTATATGTTTCTGTCAACGACCATGTAAGACATTCAACTTTACCCACGAAAGAAGTAAAGGACGACGATTTTATGGATGCTTCAGATGGGGGATAACATAAACACTAATTTCTAATTTTTTTCTTAGTTTTAGGGTGTTAGCCTGATACATTTTCTACAACTGATCACTAAATTTTTGATTTTTGGATAGACTGTAAATACTTGTCCTTGAGTCTTCTATGTAGCTCTCCAGGGACAATGTCCCCTTCAACCCTTAACCATGCTTTCAGCTGGGCTGCAACCCATTTTTGTTTGGCCATCTTGTTCCCGACCTTGTTATTCCCGGGATATGTATGCTCCCCCCTTATTATTTTGATTTCATAAGTTTTTCCACCGGGCAACCTAGATGCATGCAATCTCCACTGACACTTGATGTGGTCACATTATAATATAAGCCTTATTTGATCACTCTTGTAAGTTCTCAAATAGCATTCACTCTTCACACAATATTATTGAATTACTAACTGAAGTGTTTCATTGTTATGGAATTTGGCACCCACCTCTATGTTAGGGCACTCATCATTAGTTTCTGATATCTCAATGCCAAAATCCTTATCTTCATGTACATAGTAAGAATCATTATATTCATCACTTGATGGGAGGCTATGGTAGCTATTCTCATACTCTACTATCAAATTAGAGTTAAATCCTCATCCTCGTCATGTTCCTACCTCCAAATTTGATCCTGACTCTGAACCTCTTCTTGTCTGGATGTTTCTTCATTGGGACACTAGTTCTCTGCCCCATATCACCCATGTCAGTCTGGACATTAGTGTGTACTATATGCTCACCTCTGTCATGCTGGACACTAATACCCTGCCCCAACTCAGCCGTCTCAGCTTGGATAGTAGTCTATTCTGTAGGCTCTTCAACATTCTCAGACTATGCAATTTGAGTGTGTAATTTATCCCCAATTGATAGGTAGTCTATGATATTATAGGGATAATCATCAACTTCTAAGTTCACAAACTTAGTTTCTTCAATCTCAAGTTGCTTCTCCTTTGCTTTTCTTCTAGTAGACAGCTTCCTTATATCCTTTCCAAGGTCATCTTGTGACTGTGTATGAATGGACAAATACTCTACTATGATGGTAACCTCTATAGTCCCTTTCGGATCACAATGATCAAACATCATAAGGACATCTGCATCAGTCCAATGTTCTTGTGCTTCTTAGGTCTACAGCTTGAGACCCTCCACACGATGTTCACTACATTATCTTTCTCCCACTTTAACAATGTGCAGATAAGTTGTAGCAAATATTTAAGATTAGCATAGTCCTTTTATATCCTAAAACTTTTCCGCTTCATCAGACGGTGGTATAGTATGGAAGGATCATCTTTAACATTCTTCCAATTTCCCCCATACTTGACGAGCAAAGTATACAGGTTTGTCTCTTCATCCATCCTAATATCACCGAAGAGACACATAATATGACAAAATCACACATAATATGACATAAAGCATATACAGACAAATTGCCCTAGTTAAAAGTACACGTTTAGAAGCAGATATGTGCCCAAGATTATGCAAACATATAAAAGAATACAAATTACTACATACGACTGACTGTGATAATGAGCCCTACTATCCTGCACATTAAAAAACATGCATGTGATAGTGCCCCATCTTTAACCAACATTTATTTTCATCATCCCATACTGTGCCCCACATGTGTAGAATCCAATTTACAGTAACCCTACCGTACGAGAATCCAAAATGTAGAAATCAGACATAAAAAACTTGTCTGGCCCATAGTGTTCAACTTTTCCCTATAAAAGGGTCCTATGGATTTTCCCCTCTCGCTCAGGCCTTATGGTGATCGATGTTTTTCAAATGTAGAAGTTTCCCTCCACATCTAAAACCCCCTAAAAAATCTCTTTTTAGTGCTTTACGGTAGTATATAAATAATGATTTAGAAGGCAGGATGGGGAAGGTGAGAAAGGTTACCTTTTTTTTTGCACAACCTTCTTCGTTTTGGGTTTCAACCCAACGTAATAGGCTCCTCCTTCTGCTACAGTTTATTTGGAAGATCGAAGAGCCACAAGCTACTCCTCCTTTGTCAGTTAAGTTTTAATGGGCAGATAGGAAACATGTGAGAGGGTGATGGAGCAATATGTATTGGAGATGCACTACGTGAGATACTGAGGTAGCACACCGCTCTTCCTTCACCAAGGCACACGATGCTTCTTCTTCTCCAAACTGCACAACGGGTTCTCCTTCGCCAAGGCCATACCTCCCTCGGTAGCCACTAGGGTTTTTAGGGAGATCGAGTGTAATACCATGGACTCTTATTAGGTCTTTTAGATCTTTTTTGGAGAGTTTCAGATCACTTTTGTGGGTCCTGAGTTGAGTTTTACGATCCGTGTGGGTTTTTCTCTTTTACAAGCTACGGAATCCTGCGGTGAGTTTACTTCTCAGTTCATCGACTCGAGGACGTTACAGCAGCGATGTACTCTTTGAGAGGATCGTTTCGACTATTTTTTCGTATTTATCTGAATTAGTGGATTTTCGGACTAAAAATCAGATTTTCAAAATTAAAAAAATTCTTAATTTCTTTTCTTTTTCTTCTTTTCCTCTCTCCTCTCTTCTCATTTCCGCCGTGGCCTCCTCTCTCCTCCCTCATTTTCTCACCTCTCTTTCTCTCTCTCGTTCTCTCTCCTCTCTCGGTCTCTCGACGCGGGGTGCACACCGTTGCGGAGCTGGCTGATGCGCTCGACACCCGTCGTTTAAAAATGCCGTGCCACACAAATTTCAAAATTTATACAACCGCACTCACTCACTTAGATGATTTTAAAAATACGAGTAAAGTGGTAAATACGGGTCGATCCCACGGGGAAGAAATAATCTTTATAGATCAATGTTGAAAAATATCCTTATGTTTTGAAAATCAAATTTTATCTTTTGAGTGCGATTAATACTAAAGGAAATGAATTGCAACTTTGAAAACTTAACTAAAAAATATGAGATGGGTGAAGAAGAGAAATTGGAATATGTGAAAAGATGAGAACTTCAAAACTTTGCATAGATGGATTTGTATTTCTTTGAAAGTGAAAGAATGCAATATGAAATGAAATTACAACTTTAAATAACAAGGGAAAAGTTAAGGAAATTTAGCCAATTGATGAAGAACGCCGTCGTTTCCTCACCGAGCCTTCGATGAAGATCGCTCCGCCTTGGAAGTCGACGACGTGAGATGATTGGAAGAAGACTACCACTTTGGGTGTGTGTGAAGAACTTGTGAAGAAAGGTGGATGAATAGAAATGGAAACAAACACAAGTTGAAAATACAACAGAATTCTATTAAAAATAGGGGGTTGAAAGAAATAAAATAACTTAAAAGCTAGAAGGAATTAGAAGAAGTGGAATAAATGAAAGTTGTAGAGAATGAAAAGATGAAGAAGTTTGATGAAGAACACATAAACAGAAAATGAAAGGAAGACAGTGAAAAATATGAAAAACTAAGACCTATTGGTGCGGATGAACAGTAAAATAGCAGAAATCCGAACAGTACCAAATTAATTCTAACGCACAAAATAAGAAGAATTTGGAGAAGTGGTAGAAGAAGAAAACTTAGATCTACAAGTTAGAAACAACTTTCATGAAGAACTCAGAGTAAAATTATGATTGGAAAGACTTTAAAATGAAGAAATGGCAGAATGTATCAACTCGGATGAACAGTAATCACATAAAACAGCACTTAAGAAAATTAGAAATAATTTTCAACCTAGAAGGAATTGGAAGAAGTGATAGAAAGAGAAGTTGAAGAATACTCAAAGATGAACAACTTTCATGAAGACAAGAAATTGAAATAAGGATCACACAAGCTTGTAAATTGATTATGAAAAGCCAAAAATGATTAAGAGTACAATGAAAGTATTCAATACAAACTTAACACAAATTTTAAAACTTAAACATAAAGCTCTCAAAATCTATCCCTACCAAAGCCACAAAGGAAGAACTTCAAGAACACTTACAAATTTGATCAATCCATAGCTTACTACTCCTATCTAACCTCTCTCTTTCATTACAATTGAAGCTCTTTATATAGGGTAACACATAACCCCTTTAGGAAATGTGAACACTTCTTGCTTCTTTTATTGACAAATACAAGCAATGGCTGCTATTTTTGACTTAGAATTGTGTGCTAACATGTGCTGCACACTTTTCTAATTTTTCTAATTTTTTTTTGAGATTTTTTTGGCCTTTTTTCTCCTTCCTTTCTTCTTCTTCCTCTCTCTTTCTCTCTCCTCTGCGGCCGGATGCGCCCGCGTGCTCGGACCACGTGGACCGCCCGCGTCTTCCCCCGCCGTGTGTGTAGCGCGTGGGCGCGGTGCGCCCACCCGCGTGGCTCCTTCGCCTGCCGGCCGTTGACCCGCGCCCAGCGCCTCCTCGTCGCCCGTTCCCCCGCCGCGAAGGCGGGGGCGGCTTCTGCTGCCGACGAATATATATATATATTACATATAGCTATATATTATGTATATAGCTTCTAAAAATCCATAAAAATATCAAATAAAATTATTTTTTTCTATTTTTTTTATTTTCTTTTTGAACAACTCCTTGGGCTTTTGGCCCAGTTCAACATATAATTTTATTTTTTATTTTTTTATATTTGTTTCTTGTAGCTTCCCTCGTACCGAGTGCCTGCATAAATACGTCAAAATCGTTATTAACATTATTTAATTCTAGAAAATTAAATATTTGACTCTAAATCAACAGTAAGTGTGATACGTGTATATTTATTATTATTTAAGCTCATAAAAATATGTATAATCATGAATTAATATATAAAAATACACACTTATCACACCCCCAACTTAGTCATTGCTAGTCCCTTAGCAATGCAAATAATCTCAAAATGTAAGGACTAACAAGAGTTTACAAAGTTCATGCCTCATTTCCAGATCATCGTTCATAGAATCTACTAAAGATTAGGAATCTGGAATCATTATCTCATATTAGCCATGTGTAGGAAATTCAGGTACATGATCAAGAATTCTAATCAAAATTCAGTAGCACTTGTGCATGTGTAATACTAAATTTACAGTAGAGACAATTACGTCATCCAGTTGCTATTCCGAACAAATGCCTTTCAATTCTGCACTTCCTAAACAGAGCATTCAGCATAATGGTTTTGTTTGTCTGCCTTATTGCTATGTCCCTTTTGGGATCTTTTGTATTCTTCTCTTCTCTTTTTTTTCTATACACACATGATGCCGCACTACCCTTCACTGTTTTACGCGAACCTCAACACGTCTTAGGTGAAGTAGGCCCGGTGACATAGATCAAAGTTCCATTTTCCTTTTGACGCGAACCTCAACACGTCTTAGGTGAAGTAGGCCCGGTTACTAAGAATCGGAGTATTTTTCATGGTATTTTTCTTAAAAAAAATTTTGTTTTTAATTGTACTTTTGCACTATTAGCATAGAAGAAAACTTATAAAAGATCTCTTCTTCAAGAAGTGCAGAATATCAAACAACATACCCAAAATAGCAGAAGGCTTATCCTACTTGTTTCATTAGCGTGCAAAGTGTTTTCATTCTTCTAAAGTGCAAATGAACTTTAAAGAGATTCTTAAATCAGTTTTCCATGGCTAGTTTAAATAAATTATCCATCATCCTTTTCCTAGTCTTTTCTATTCCAGAATTACTGTCAAAAGAAGCATGAATCAGGAAACTCCATATGGGGAAGACTTTTGTTTAGCGGTACAATACAAGATAGCAAGAAAAATTTTGCCCCCCCCCAACTTAAATGACATTGTCCTCAATGGCATAAGCAGTAGACAGATTAGAGAACAAGTAAATAGATAATATGGTGGGGATGGAAGGATACAACCTGATAGGTGGGGCGAAGTGATGAAGGCTCCCGCTCCGCGTGGCCGATCAACTAAAACACACTCACTCAAGCAAAACGTCAAATCACAAAATCTTGGATTCCCTCACAGAAGCCATTCCTTAGCACAGAAGGAGGGGAACTTACCGTGTCCAGGAGTTGCAAAGGGAATCGACTATTGATTTCAACTTGGGTTACGGATCCGGATTTCCCGCAGAAATGTCCCCCTATTTCATGTGTATGCGAAATGCAGTCACAACAGGACAATGAACACATGGAATCTTTGGGCCGAAAAAGTCAATAAAGCATGCCTCCGACTCGATCAGTCCACATGGTAGAGTGGGCGCGAGAGTAAAGGGAGGAGGACTTGTCGCCAAAGCTGTTGCTAAAGGTGACGTGGATAGATGCAGATCACCTTCTCTCCAATCCTATAAATACCTCCCTGTCCGCTCAACTTAGGCACATCGAAGGCTTGAGAGTAGATTTTGAGGAGTGAAAGGTTGTAAAGGGAAGTAGGGAGTGTTGCTTAATTTTAGAATGGAGGGTGAATCTAGCTTCAGAGCAGAAGGTGAGTCCTCTCGCTCCTCGAATTGGAGCAGATCGGGCAGTAGTTCCAGGAGACTCTCAGAAGTCGAAGGACAACTGAGGGAGAGGACTCTATCACAGCTTGTAAGTGGCTCCTTGCATTCCTTACTTCATGCGTTCGTCTCCTATCTTCCTTTGCAAAGCTCACATTGCTCATTTCGTATGTATGTGCAGAACGTGATGAGATCACACATCTCGTGGGAGCTGGTAGTGGCGGCCTATCGAGGTCTCTCGGCCTTCCAGAAGGCGAGGTTAGACGTGATGGGGTTCGGGGCCTTTCTCAGAATCGAGCCGATCAAGCTTGACCTGGCCCTGATCCAAGCATTACGTGAAAGATGGGACCCGGCGAGTCGGGCATTCCTGATGCCGTGGGGGCACATGGTGCCCAGCCTGGAAGACGTGGTCCGGATTACGGGCCTCAAAGTAGATGGGGAAGCAGTGACTGGCGTTACCTACGCGGACTACCGAGAAGGTGCCCAGAAGCTGTTGGGGATGGATTTAGACGGTCGGAAGAACAGGTCAGTAGCTAGGGCATCGATCATGGAGGCATTAGGGCTTACTGACATGTGTCCGCGTGATGACGAATCCCTCGAAGAATTTATGGAAAGGGCCGAAAGAGGTGCCCATGCTGTATATTATGTGGACACCAGCAACTGGGAGAGGACCAACATGGATCTCAGGAGGTTCCTCCTCTTTCTTTTGGGCAAGTTGCTATTGGGTTCCAAGGGGGACAGCATCCACTGTCGCTTCTTAGAGCTGCTTGTAGACTTGGAAAGAGTAGGACAATATGCCTGGGAAGCTGCCGTGTTGGCACATCTGTTTACAGGTCTGTCGCAAAGGATAGACCGAGAGATGACAATAAGTGGGTTTACGCCCTTCATCCAGGTAAAGAATGTTGTAGTTGTTTTATGCCCCTTTTTTTCTCTTGAATTTGTTGATATCAATGACACATGATGGTGTAGTTATGGAGCTACTATTATCTTCCAATGGGGAGAGCTCGTCACTGCCGGCCAGTGATGGTCCCGCTTGCTAGACGGTGGCAACCCATCATGAGCACAGCACCTCTATCCTACCAACTGATGGTGTTAAGGCGGGAGTTGCAAGAGTTCCCTGCAGCGATGGTATGATACTTTTTCTCCCTTTTTTAGTTTGTTTGTTTATCATCATTTTTTTAGCTAACCAAGAGGATGCGTACAACCCATCAAAGGTGAATTGGAGGCCTTTCTCGAACATGGTCGATGTTGACCAGCCGTGGGTTATTGGAAGTCGCGCCCGATTCGGACGGGACCTCTGGCTCCATTGCTTGAATGAAATCGAGTCCCTCAGACTGAGATTAGCTATGAGGACCCTAGGGCTGGCCCAGGAATGGGTGGATATGACTATATCTCCCAGCGTCGGAAAGCAGACGCGGGGACCGGCAACCTGTGTCGATTGGAGGGTGCGCTTCCCCGAACAATATGAAGACTGGCAAAGGGGTGGCACGCTCGTGGAATCTCAAGCACAAGATAGTGAGGATTACCTACGCCTCTATAGGGCAATGTATGCAGAGAGGCTCCAGTCTGGAGGGCTTGTAGAGGTTAAGTAAAAAGAAACAATGTTTTTATCTTTTACATTTTTTTATTTTTGATTTTTTTCATTTTGTGAACTCATAAGCCATAACTGTAGGATGCCCGTGATACCATAATAATGAACTTACGAGCTCGTTTGGCGGACACGGAGCAAGAGTTGAGTGACACCCGAGCGGCTCTGGGTTCATCAGTAAGTGTTTTTGTGTACACTCCAGGTATGATTTGAGATTCATGGTGCTAACCACTTAATGTCACCTCATATGTGTCGTAGCGTGCCCAACTCGATGCAGTTTCATCTGCGATGGGGGCAGATGGCGTTTCTTCCAGTCTATGGATTCCTACTGCAGAGCTGGATCTACTCCACGAGCAGCTTGCTCATGCCACACAACGTGCTGCGGAGGCAGAAGGGATGCTTTCTGCACAGGTGAGGGTTTCACCATTTAATATCCCTTGTGCAAGCATTGCTATATGCCTGAGATGATATGTATGGCAAGAGAAAGAAACACAGGAGGCACTCGCGCTCACCACCCAGAAGGAAGCTAGAATAACTGAGCTGGAAAAGGAACTACAGCGTCGTCCTGATGAGGACTCTTCTAGGGACGCTGTGGAGCTGAGGATCACCCTTCAGCTGGAAAGAGAAGACAGAGAGAGAGAAAGGGCTGAGAGAGAAAGGGACAGAGACAAAGAGAAGGCTAAGAGATTGGCCGAGAAAGAGGAGAAGAGGGCCCTGGAGGCCCAACTATTTGAATTGAGGACCAGTCTCGGCATTGCCGATCAATGGCTGAAGGATGGTGAAGAACACTATTGAAGAGCACGAGAGCGTGGCTTTCGTGTTAGTAGCTTCTTTGCTGCCCCCGCTGATCGGCGCCGAGGAGTGGAGATAGAAAGATGATCACCGAGCGGTAGGAATACCGCTTCTCTCGGCGTGGGAACACCCTCTAGAGTTTCTTGCCCAGAGAGTGGCAAGACGAGTAATGTGGAGAAAGAGGGTGGAACCTGATGTAATCTCTTTGTTGTTTGTTTTTGTTGTTGAGAGTGGAATAAGATGTTCTATGCTTGGTTCTCTGTTTCTTTCTGGCCTCTCAAATTCTTGCACACATCTAGCTTCCAAAAAAAATAATGATTACCACACAAAAATCACTTAAACTTTGGGTTGCCTCCCAAGAAGCGCTAAGTTTTATGTCGTCATCCAGACACAAGGTAGATCACTAACCAACGTGTGGCATTCAGAATGAGCCACCACGTGATCTTGTCCTCCTTCAAATTCCAGCCCTTATGCCATTGGAAGACAAGAGTAAACATGTACGGACCGGGGCTAGAAAGAGGCATGACTCGCACATTATGGATTTTAACGTTAACCCTGTGTGTGAGCCAGTTGTCAGCTTTAGGGATCCAGAAATGATCAATGGGCAATTTGTCAAGATCGAGGTGGAACCCTTGCACCATATCAATCCCTTGGTCCCCTTGTCCTGTATCATCTCTCCTGACTAACCCTTTAGTGACTACTTTCTCCACTGAAATTTGGCCAGGCACTTGTGGCGTATGAATAAAATCGTCATCTTTAGCCACGTTCCTCTCAGTAACAGCCTCATGAACTTTAAGGGCATTGATCAACTTGTCGTCCTGAGAGGAAGTTAAATCGAAGATGAATGTGGTTGGCACATCCCCCTCAGGTCCTAGAATCTCAAATTGGAGAGGCTCAACTGACAGGGGAATCAAAGTAGAAGGAAGCACTAACTCATTCACAGATTCAGACTTCAATGGATAGGCCTCAGGGGTTAGATCAAATTTAAATTTTCTAATGAAGCCCCTTCATCATACCCCTCACTCATCTGAGGATTGTTAACCAAATTGCCCAAAAATGGGGTGGATAGAGGAAATGTAAATGATTCCAGTCCGGCCCTTTCATCATAGGTCAGATCAAATGTGAATCTCTCTACGACGGGCCCCTCATCACACTCCTCACTCAACTGAATATTATCAATCAAATTTTCTAAAAATGGGGTCGGTAGATGAAATGTAAACTTTTCTAATAAGGCCCCTTCACCATGTTCTTCCAGGGGAGGAGGATATTCAGAATTTTGTTCCATTAAATCAACAATATTATTACTTACAAAGTAATAATCCTCTTTATTTATGTCATCAATTGAGTTGTTTGGGCCATTATCCTTTACTGTAGTATTCTCAATCTCAAAACATTCATAGAATGGGGTGATATGATCATCATTATCATTGAAGTCACCCCCTTCTTCCTTTCCTTCCTTCATCATGATATTACATGCACACTCCCCCTCACTCTCAATAGTGATATCTTGAGCCAAAATGACAGGCAGAAGATCATCATCATCATCATCATTCACATATTGAGGGGGTTGGTTGAATAGTGAAGGAGGGTCATGATAAGTAGACTGAGAGTACATGATTTGAGGTTCAAAGCAATGGCCCGGTGAATCACCCCTAGTATCAATGTTGAATCCGAAATCTGGGTGAGATAAGTTGAGCTGAAGTTGAGGACACAGGGGCCGCCCGTGGCCTTCTTCGGGTGAAAGTGTAGACAAATGGGTTTGGATTGTTTGGTCCATCCAAGGAAAATTTAGGTGATTGCTCCAGCCAGACGTAGATTTATCGGAAAGGGTATAACACTGGCGTTGAGAGAATCCTAGGCCATTTTGGACCTGTGCTCGGATGACTGGAGAGAGTCGGGCTATAGTAGGACATTCACTCACATGGTGAGTGAGACTGGCACAGAATTCACAAGCTTTCGTGAAAATGTGGATTGGGTTTTCAGCCTGTTTGACATGTCCTACAGATTGTTGATGAGATGAGATGGAGGCACGGTTTATCAAATTTTCACTCAACATTTCAAACAAATCATATGCCTCATCTTCACCTTTGCTCAAAAATGCCCCTCCACAATATATGTCCCACCATTTGCCTATCATAATCGGATAACCCCTCATAAAATATAAATATAATTTACCATTTGGGTAACTCATGGTGTGGACATTGACTTATTAGATCCTTCAATCTCTCCCAAGATTCATGAATTTGCTCTCCCGGACGTTGAGTAAATCCTATAATCGCCTTTCTCATCATGTTGGTCCGGACTATGGGGTAAATTTTTTTCAAAAAATCTAATTGCATATCTTCCCAAGTCTTGATAATCTTTCCAAAACTCCTTAACCAACATTTTGCTTTATCTTTCAATGAGAATGGAAATAAGATCAACTTAAGGGCATCATCATTAAAATTCTGAATTTTTATCAGGGAGCAAACTTCTAGAAAATTATCTAGATGTCTATAAGGATTTTCATTGAGATTCCCATAAAAAGATGGGAGCATCTGGATGAGACTAGGGCGAATTTCATATTGATCAACAAGAATGTCAAGAAGTTGAATACAGGTTGAGGGATTGTAAGTAGAAGGAATAAAGTGCTTCAGCATAGGCGCGGGTTTGTTATTTTATTTTTATAAAAATTTTTTTTATGTAAACATAAATAAATTAACACAAATTATCTAATGACCTAGATGCGACTCAGACCTACAAATAGGGTTTCACAAAGTAACTAAAGTGCAACTGAAGTTCACCCTCAATATTTTCACCGGCCAGGTAAGGGGTGGGGTAGTGGGAAGCTCCCCCTACTTTCGTAGGGACCTAATTATGTCAAACCACTAGCCCGCTTAAGGCGTTTACCATCCGACCGTCTTGCCTTAGGCACCGGTTTTCACAAGAGGGTAAACTCAAATCGTACTAAAATCACAGTGTGATCCTAGGGCCAATGTTTACTGACTTTTATTTATGGCGTAGGTCATGCATATATGTAAGGGAAATGTGGTTTGTGGGCTAAGGAAGGGTGATGAAATCCCCACCTTATATTATTTAAAGGTAGTGCCCTTAGAATATTTTGAAAGGAAATGATCACCACAATTTCAAACAAGGGGTTCTTATGCAATATGCATGCCATAATCGGATAAGTAGAACGTACCTTGCCCCTCGCAATCTTCAAATGCAATGACATGAATTAAACAAAGAAAAATTCTATGCTAAATGATGCATGACCTAGAACATGTTGTGTGGTTTCTATTCTTGGAATGCGTTTTTTTTATTTTGATGTAAGTATTTTTTATTATTTAATGAACCTATCTAGCCAGCACAAGAATTTCTTTTGTTTTGATTATTTTTGATTTTTATAGAGTTTTCAAGATTTTTTCAGATTTTTGTTAAAGATTTTTCAGAAAGTCGGAAAAATAGAACCTGTTCCTACGTTTCTGCCCTTTAGCTTCAGGTATGAGTTTCCTCTTTCTTGATTTTCTGATTTGTTTTCTTTTTCCTGTAAAATAAAATAGCAAAATCAATATACAGATATACACATCAAACACAAGAATATCCAACATTCAAAAATTCATCCCCGGCAACGGCGCCAAAAATTTGATGCGCTCGACACCCGTCGTTTAAAAATGCCGTGCCACACAAATTTCAAAATTTATACAACCGCACTCACTCACTTAGATGATTTTAAAAATACGAGTAAAGTGGTAAATACGGGTCGATCCCACGGGGAAGAAATAACTTTATAGATCAATGTTGGAAAATATCCTTATGTTTTGAAAATCAAATTTTATCTTTTGAGTGTGATTAATACTAAAGGAAATGAATTGCAACTTTGAAAACTTAACTAAAGAATATGAGATGGGTGAAGAAGAGAAATTGGAATATGTGAAAAGATGAGAACTTCAAAACTTTGCATAGATGGATTTGTATTTCTTTGAAAGTGAAAGAATGCAATATGAAATGAAATTACAACTTTAAATAACAAGGGAAAAGTTAAGGAAATTTAGCCAATTGATGAAGAACGCCGTCGTTTCCTCGCCGAGCCTTCGATGAAGATCGCTCCGCCTTGGAAGTCGACGCCGTGAGATGATTGGAAGAAGACTACCGCTTTGGGTGTGTGTGAAGAACTTGTGAAGAAAGGTGGATGAATAGAAATGGAAACAAACACAAGTTGAAAATACAACAGAATTCTATTAAAATAGGGGGTTGAAAGAAATAAAATAACTTAAAAGCTAGAAGAATTAGAAGAAGTGGAATAAATAAAGTTGTAGAGAATGAAAAGATGAAGAAGTTTGATGAAGAACACAGAAACAGAAAATGAAAGGAAGACAGTGAAAAATATGAAAAACAAGACCTATTGGTGCGGATGAACAGTAAAATAGCAGAAATCCGAACAGTACCAAATTAATTTAACGCACAAAATAAGAAGAATTTGGAGAAGTGGTAGAAGAAGAAAACTTAGATCTACAAGTTAGAAACAACTTTCATGAAGAACTCAGAGTAAAATTATGATTGAAAGACTTCAAAATGAAGAAATGGCAGAAGGTATCAACTCGGATGAACAGTAATCACATAAAACAGCACTTAAGAAAATTAGAAATAACTTTCAACCTAGAAGGAATTGGAAGAAGTGATAGAAAGAGAAGTTGAAGAATACTCAAAGATGAACAACTTTCATGAAGACAAGAAATTGAAATAAGGATCACACAAGCTTGTAAATTGATTATGAAAAGCCAAAAATGGTTAGAGTACAATGAAAGTATTCAATACAAACTTAACACAAACTTCAAAACTTAAACATAAAGCTCTCAAAATCTATCCCTACCAAAGCCACAAAGAAGAACTTCAAGAACACTTACAAATTTGATCAATCCATAGCTTACTACTCCTAGCTAACTCTCTTTTCATTACAATTGAAGCTCTTTATATAGGGTAACACATAACCCCTTTAGGAAATTTGAACACTTCTTGCTTCTTTTATTGACAAATACAAGCAATGGCTGCTATTTTTGACTTAGAATTGTGTGCTAACATGTGCTGCACACTTTTTTTTGGGATTTTTTTGGCCTTTTTTCTCCTTCCTTTCTTCTTCTTCCTCTCTCTTTCTCTCTCCTCTGCGGCCGGATGCGCCCGCGTGCTCGGACCGCGTGGACCGCCCGCGTCTTCCCCTGCCGTGTGTGTAGCGCGTGGGCGCGGTGCACCCACCCGCGTGGCTCCTTCGCCTGCCGGCCGTTGACCCGCGCCCAGCGCCTCCTCGTCGCCCGTGCCCCCGCCGTGAAGGCGGGGGCGGCTTCTGCTGCCGACACTGCGATATATATATATCATATAGTTATATATTATGTATATAGCTTCTAAAAATCCGTAAAAATATGAAATAAAATTATTTTTTTTTTCTATTTTTTTATTTTCTTTTTGAACAACTCCTTGGGCTTTTGGCCCAGTTCAACATATAATTTTATTTTTTATTTTTTTATATTTGTTTCTTGTAGCTTCCCTCGTACCGAGTGCCTGCATAAATACGTCAAAATCGTTATTAACATTATTTAATTCTAAAAAATTAAATATTTGACTCTAAATCAACAGTAAGTGTGATACATGTATATTTATTACTATTTAAGATCATAAAAATATGTATAATCATGAATTAATATATAAAAATACACACTTATCACTGGCCGAGGCGGGGACGCGATGGAGTGATTGGGACGCGTGATGGGGCGACGGTTTGAGCGTGGCGAGGCGCGATCCCTCGGTGGATTCCGAGAAGACACGGTTCGTTGATTTGGCATTTTCGGCGCGGTTTAGTCGCTTCGGCTCACGGCTTCTTCGGTGGAGGTAGGGAGACGGATCACATACTCCTTCTATACGTTCCCTCGAAGTTTCACGCCAAACGGGTAGCATACGAGTGGGTTTCTTTTAAGTTTGGGAAAATCATATTTTTTGGGTGTTCGTAGGGTTCGCCGAAAAACGGCAACGGTTTTTAGATCAGTTGGTATCATTCGAACACCTGGAATGCCAGCGTTCCAGATCCGCTGATTTCATGTCGATCGGTTGTCATTTGGGGCCGGTACGAGCACAGGAACCCCGATGACTCATTTAGGGTCAATTCGATAGAATTGCCCGTTTTAATTCGTTTGTGCGTCTTTTTGATCCCTTCTAGAGTGTGGAAGGTCGGTATTGTGATTGTGGATGTTTCCCCCTTCGATCGGAATCGAACGGGGGCGTGGAATCGGGCTCGAACATCGAAGTTCTACTGATGTTTCACAGTGACCGGTCGACCAGACCACCTGGGTCGGTCGACCGGCAGAAACCCTTTTTACCGTGTCGGTTCAGCCGTTGGTCTGGTCGACAGGACCACCTGTGCCGGTCGACCGACCCTAAAGGCCAGGTCGACCGGAATGCTATATTTTTGCCCGTTTCGAGTCCTGGTCGATCCGGTTGAGACCCAATGACCGACCTATGACCTCACGAGTGTCCCAAACACCATGTGGGTTCCGTGTCTATGTTTCTGGGGTGTCGGGAGGTGCCGTGTTGCTTCGATTAGCATGCCCATAGGTGTGTGTGTGTCTCCGGCTTTATGTTACGATCGATCGAGTCACCATGTATCGGTGTGAGTGCGGTGGGGTTCCCCCGCATGTGAGAGGCCTCCCTTGAGTTCCTGTCTTGAGGGGATGGTTTCGACGACTTGTGGTCTGCCTCGGTATTCGTATTACCGTGGTTTTAGACCTAGTCAAGAATTTAAGTAGGTTGGCCTTGGCGGCCCAACCTTCATCCGCTTCTTCGTTGTGGCATCCCTTTCTTAGGCCGTTACATGTCGTTTGTGTTAGGTCTGTGTCATAGGTTGGTTAGTCAGTCCGTGTCGTGGGTCTTCTATAGACCGCTTGGTGGTTTGTCGGGCAGGTTAGCTGATGTTGACTGATCCTGGTGGTCATATCCTTGACTGCTACAGTCGTCCCGTGGCCCTACCCCTGACCGCTAGTATCCTTGTCTCTGTGTGCGCAGCGGCCTCCTCCTTGACTGCTTGGTTTGCCTAGCGGCCGAGTGATGGATCGCCCATGCCCAGAGTGTAATGCCCCGGATCCTTGGTAGATCTTTGCTGGATCCTTTGCAAGTCTTGTGGGATCTTTGTTGGATCTTTCAGATCTGTTTTGGATTGGTTTCGTTGAGTTTCGGTTCGCTTTTGTGGCTTCCGAGTTGAGTTTGACGAGCCGTGTGGGTTTTTCTCACGTACTAGTTACGGAACCCTACGGTGAGTTTGTTTGTCAATTCTCGAACTCGTGGATGCTACAGCGACGATGTACTCTTCGAGCCGGTCGTTTCGACTATTTTTACGTATTTTTCTGAATTTGTGCATTTTCGACGTATTTTTGGAATTTTCGGAAATTAGAAAAATTTCCTAATTTCTTTTCTTTTTATTCTTTTCCTCTCTCTCTCTCCTCACTCTCGCGATCTCCTCTCTCTCTCCCGTTCTCTCTCGTTCTCTCTCCCTTCCGGCTCCGGCTGCAGACAGAGGCGCTCGTGGGTGAGGTGGCGACGAGGTGGAGCTGTCGAGGTGCGCGATGGGGCGAGGATCGGATCGATTCTGGCGCGATCCCGATCGGTGGATTCAAAGCCGGTGAAATCGGTTCGCGAGTGGATTTCGGCGTGGTTTAGTCCCTTCGGGGCACGGTTTCTTCGGTGGAGGTAGGGTGACTGATCTTTACTTCGTCCTCTTCGTTTTCTCTGCCATTGCACGGCGTTCGGTAAGGAAACGGCCGAGTTTGGGCTTGTTTTGCCTAAACCATGATTTTCGTGGTTTTTAGGGTCGGCCGGTAAACGGCGACCATTTGCGGCGTAGTTAGTTTCTAACTGACCGCTGGGATGTTAGGATCCCATCCACGTTGATTTCGTGTGATTTGGTGTTCATTCGAGGCCGGTAGAAGCCCGGGAACCTCGGTGACCCACTTAGGGTCAATTTATCTAAATCGCCCGGATCTTGCGTTTTTGAGCTTGCATGTGGGGTTTGGAGTCCCCTGATGTTGTTATTTGTCGTTTAGGTGTGTTCCCCTATGTTTCGGCGTGAATGGGGCATGGAACGGGCCGGTTTGGCCGTTTCTCTGTTTTCCTGCCGTATGGGAAGTGGCGGTCGTTCCAGTGGCCGTTACTTGCTTCTGACGGTCCTACAACAGACCGTTACTTCGTTTGGCGTAATTGAGCTTTCTGGCTTTTGGGTGAGTGACGGCCCTAGGGTGGCGCGTCACTTCCTTGTAACGCGCCTAGGCTAGCGCGTTACTTCCTTTTTATCGTTTTGTTTTGGGGTTGAGTCGGTTGATCTAACGCGCTTGACCCAGCGCGTTAGATGAAAGTGACGTGCCTGGTCTTGGCCGTTACTTGCTGTTTGACCGACGTTTGACCATTAGAGGCGGTGCCTCTGACGATGGTGCCCCTATCCGTTGTTTGCCCTGGCCGTTACATTCTGTTTGGCCGAGGCTGGGTGGCTGTGCCCGTTGGATATAACGGATGTGCCCCCATGCGTCGTTGTGTTATAACGCGCTTGTCTCTGGCCGTCGTTTGTTGTTTTGTGCTGGGTTGAGGGTGGCTGGGCACGTTGATAGTAACGCACCTTCCCCTGCGCGTCGTTTGGCTCTGACGCGTCTCCCTTGCCGCGTTGTTTGTGTGTAACGCGCCTGGCGTTGCGCGTTACTTCGCTTTGGTTGTGGGTGGCTGTGCACGTTGTGAATAACGCGCCTGCTCCCGTGCGTCGTTTGGCTGTAACGCGCTTAGTCTAGTGCGTTACTTGGCTCGTGCGTGTTTTGAGTCTTAGAGTTGGTTAGGGTGGTGTGAGCGACGGCCTGTCGTCCGACCGTCATTTGGTGAGTAACGGCCCTGGTCTAGACCGTCACATGCTTGTAGCGGTGTAGGGGTGGCGTGTTACATGCCTTGTGCTCCGATTTCCGTTCTGTCGGTTTCTGCTTGTCTTGGCTTGTCCTAGTGGTTTGCCCGTTATCCCGTGGATGTTTCTAGACGTCCTATGAGGGTTAAGACTGCGTTGTAAGGTGGCCATGAGTCTTCTTGCTTGAGGTAGGATTCTCTTTACTACTTTTTGAGCATTGTTGTTGGGTTCAGGTCAACCCGGGGTGACCCAGTGGTTGACAGGTGACCTTGTGCGTGGGTGTCTTGGCGGTTCTGTCCAGTCCGAGACACTGGTTCTGGATGCCTCGAGGTGTCGCTTTACCTCGGTTGGTGTGTCCAGTTGTGTCTGAGGGTTTTTGGTGTTCCCTCAGATCTCCGTGTGTTGTCTTCTGCGGAGCGTGGTTTCTTCTGGCTTAGGATTAGACCGATTGGCGGCTTGTTCCGCTGTTCGTGATGATCTTGCCTTTGAGTCGTTCGACTCGGGATCGCTACGTTGTAGGTCTAGTTGCCTGGTCCTGAGTCTGTTGGCGGTTGTTTGACTGCCTTGGTGCTTTGTGGTGCATGAGACAGGGCTTTTCTTAGACTGTCTGTGCTTTAGCACCTGTGTTTCGGAGTCTGTGCCTTGTGAGCCTCCACTAGTTGTAGCCCTAGGCTTTTGCCGACCCACCGGGAGTGGTGGAGGGGTTTTCCTGTTGCGTTTGGTACGTACGGTTCTTAAGCTAGTTCCGTAGGCCCCGGCCAGCGGTAGCGTCCTACCGAGGGAATACTAGCTAGAGTCCTGGCCTAGGTAGTGGTCAGTGTGTGCACACGTGGTCAGGGACTGGGGACTTGCGCCGACGGGCGTGGCCCTGACTAGTCACTCGCAGTTGGTGCTGTAGTCTTGTGCTGTGGTACCTTGTTTCCTTGGAACTGTTGTTCCTCGGACCTGGTTCTTGGTGTGTCTTGTTCTTGAATGGACACGACACTTGTGGCGCAGTGTAAGTCGTCAGTGGACGCTTCTGGCTGTTCTTCTGGGAGGAGGGTGCTCCTGTCACTCGGTGCTGTGACTCTCACGTTTTCTTGTGCCTGTGACCTTTGCGAGTTGCCCTCTTGTGGCCGTACTCGAGGTCAGTGTTCTGTCGTTGGCATGACATTCTCGTCATGCGTGGGGCTGTGTGCACGACGTTTCCAGTCGTGTTTATCTGTGTTTTCGGCGTCGGCGTCTGCCTTCGCCTTTGTTTTGGTTGACGGATTGGGTTACCCTACTGTGTGAGTTTGGGGTCGACCGTCTGTTGCCGTTTGGAGTAGCTTAGGGTGCCGAGTTCTCCTCGGTGGCCGTGTTCCGTGTTTTACGGCCTCGCTCTTTTTTGTTGTTGAGCTTCCCTCTCCTGCCTGTTCCCTACTCCTGCTGTACCTGTTCTGTTTACAGCTTTGTAGTGTAGCTTTTTCCTGCTTTGCTGCACCTGCCGTTTTTGTTGTTGCTTCCGTTGCTTTGTGCGTTTTCCAGTGGGGATGTGCGTGACCCCTACTGAGTTTCTGTTGAGTCTCACCCCTGCTTTTCAGGTGGGTTTCGCCGTCTACCTTTGCTGTTCCTGGAGGAGCGCGTTCGCTGTAGCTGCAAGCTGTACATGCGTCCGGCTTCCCCCGACTTCTGTGTACGTTTCTTTTCTGTCGGACTGTACTGTGATAGACTTGTTGTCTTTCCTTTGGGCTGGACTCTGGTGTATAATTGTTAAATTTGAATTATTAAAGAAAAAGTAATTTTATTTCTGCTACTTTAGCAATCCATGTAACGAAATTTAATTGCTTATTGTTATATCTGCTGGCTTCAATGTATTCCACACACTCCTTTTTCCCTTCGGCGCTTTCCCGCGCTTGGGAGGCCTCACGGGTCCCATGTGGTATCACGTGTATTCGGTATTTATACCGGGTGTACTGGGTATCCGGAATCCGGGTCGTCACAGGGCGTCGTTTCCCGTTGTTTTGATTTCCGTATGGCTTGGCTTAACCTTGTGGTTTGCCGTTCCCGTGGATACCTTTTGATATCCTATGAGGCTATGACCACGTTATGAGGTAGCCAGGAGTTTTCTTGCTTGAAGTAGGATTCTCTTTCCTACTGTAGAGTCGTCATTGTCTGGTTCCGGTCAACCTGGGGTGACCCAGTGTTTGACAGGTAACCTTGTGTGTCTCGGCAGTTCTGTCCAGTTCGAGGCATTGTTCTGGATGCCTCGAGGTATCGTCTTATCTCAATTTACGTGTCCAGGTGTGCTGAGGGTCTTGTTGATCCCTCAGGTCTCCGTGTGTCGTTTTCTACAGTTGTTTCCTCTGGCTTAGGATTAGGCTAATTGGCGGCTTATTCCGCTTTGTACGATGATCTTGACTCCGAGTCGTGAGACTCAAGGATCGTTGTGTTGATCGGTCTAGTTGTCTTGTCCTGTGTCTGTCGGCATTTGGTATGTACTGCCTTGGTGCTTTGCAGTACGTGCGACAGTGCTTCTTTGCCTGTCTGTACTCCAGCACTCGTGTTTTGGAGTTTGTGTCTAGTGAGCCTCCACTAGTCGTAGCCTGGTGACACGTTACGGCGTGTCGACCCACCTGGGAGTGGTGGTGTGGCAGTTCCCGGTTTACGATTCTTAAGCTAGTTCCGTGGGCCCCCGGTCCAACTGTAGTGTCCTGCGGAGGGAGAATACTAGCTAGAGGCCTGGCTTAGGCAGTGAGCCAATGTGTGCACACGTGGTTAGGGGCATTTGGACTTGCGCCGACGAGCGTGACCCTAACTAGTCACTCGCGACTGCAGTTCCTGTTCTGGTTCTGACAGTGTCTTGTCTCTGTCATCTTGTAGGCATCGTAGACAGTAGACAGACACTAGTAGGCGCAGCATAAGACGTCAGTGGACGTAGCTGGCTGTTCTTCTAGTGAGAAGGTGCTTCCGTTACGTGACACGTGACTCTCGCGTTTCTCGCCTGTCGTGATCTTTCTGGGTTAACCCTCTTGTGGCTTTGCCTGAGGTCAGTGTTGTGTCGTGCGCACGACGTTCTAGTCGTGTGTGTGTGTGGTCGTGTCTAGAAGAGTGTGCACGGCAATCGAGTCGTGTATGCTTTAGGACGTCTGTGTCTGTCTAGGTCTTTCTAGGTTTCTTGCCTGTCTTGTAGGTCAGGTTTGGGAGCCGAGGTTAGTTCGACAGCCGTGTTTTCCTTCAGGGACGGCTTTTCCCTTTTCTTTTAGCTGTTCCTTCTTCCTTCCGTTTTCGATTTTCTTTTACAGCCTTGTAGTTTAGTTTTCATGCTTTACTACTACTACTATTTTACATGTTGTTTTAGCGTGTTACTGCGTTATTTTTCAGTGGGGATCCGCGTGACCCCTACTGAGCCAGTGACACGAGGCTCACCCCTACTTTTCAGGTGGGTGGCGTCGTTTCTGCTTCCGCGGTTCTTGGTGCGGCGAGTTTGTAGTGGCCAGCGGTACCTGCGTCGGGCTTCCCCCGACCTCAGGGTATGTCTTTCCTTTCTGTCGGTTGTACTTGTCTTTAGCTTTGGACTGAACTCTGGTATAATTATTAAATTTAAACGGTTAATTAAAAAGTAATTTTATTTCTGCTACTTTAGTAAATCGATCTAATGAAATTTAATTACTTACTATTATATCTCTGTGGCTTCAATATACTACACGGCAATCCTTTTTCCCTTCGGAGCTTTACAGCTCTTGGGAGGCTTCACGGGTTCCAAGCGGTATCGGGTCTGCTCGGTAGTCCTATCGGGTATATCCGGTATCCGAGATCCGGGTCGTCACATCGAGATTGGGGACAGGAGTGAGTTGGAGCTAGGAGAGAGATAGGGTTGCAAATTATACACAATCTAGAGGTTCACATATTTAACCTGAGGTAGTATAGATATTTCCTTACCCTAGTTGAAATTAATCATAGTTAACCTCACGGCTGGTAACGCGTGGTTATGACGACGACACTTTTGCACAATTAAGATTTATTGATATACCTGCTAATGCAATTTTAAGAATGATTTTTTACAAATTCACATCTAAAAATGATTTCCATGCAAAAAACATAATATTAATGATCACACGTGTACATGTCATCTAAACTTAAGCATTGAAAAAATATAATCTCACTTTTTTTCTCTTGTAGGATAAATCCAATGCCATAGGTCCGCTTAATGGTTGACTACTTCGCATATCTATATATACACCTGGCTTAACGTGACTATAAATCTAAAATTAGTTAGATCCATTACTGGTAATAATTTTTATATTAAAAATAAAAGTTAAAAGGTGTTGTGTAGCACTTATAATTTGTAGAAAGGAGACCGAGCAAAAGAGCTTGGACAGCATGAGACGGAGTTTCTTGAGATGAGCTGAGCGTCGAGGTCAAGCCTTTCTGCACATAAGAAGAGATTTTCAAAGAGGGTGAGATATCCCAAGAGAATACTGATACTCAAGTCAGTCAAAAATGGATGGAAAGACGGGTGAAATTAAAAGCTTTTACTATTAGGGTTCTTGTTCGCATATCTGGCAATGTTGTCCTTTTATACCATTTATAGAACTTTAAGACGTATGTTGCTATGGTGGTCGAACTGTTGAGTCGTCGTTCCACCATGTCAGGAATCTACTTAAGTAAGATCGTAGATAGATTGGGGGACATTTATAGAGGCGTACGTTTGTATAACAGTTATGGAGGGAATATCTTCACCTAATACAGTGCCTGCTCAGATTCCACCCCCGTAATCAAGGCAGGTTCAAATTCTAGTGGAAAACGTCTCCATCGTTAAGGTTATATACCTGGACGGGATCGTTGGTGCCCTGTGCCCGCAAGGGTAGTTAAATAATGGTTATAGCGAAGGACGAGAATGCCCGTGGAAGTTACGCTCTGCCTTGCGACTCATAGTCCGAGTTGTAGTGAAATAAGGTTGGACAAGGTAATGACGAAGAGGGCTGCGATGTCGTGCGATGTGCATCACCTCAAGTTACTTACCGCTCGGGCCATACGATTACGGAGTGGCATGAGACCAGTCCAATTAATGCTAGTTTCATATTTCAAATCGGTTTATGACCTCATCAAAAGGTAAACTTCTTAGTGCCAAACATGGCAACAATATCTTGTACCGAAACAAACACATATATACTAATGATCACTCTTTTGACCCAAAAAAAACCACTAATGACCACTCGTATTGCAAGAGTAGCTCGGTTAATAAGGTTTTCTATGTGGGTCAAGGTGATCAAAGTTCAAATATTATTGGATCAGATTTAAAAAGATTTTAAAAGGATTTACAAGAAAGTATTATTATATTTTTGTCTGGTCAAAAGAAGGATTTAAAAGAAAAGTTTTATTCAAAGTAAATAGTAATATATAGTAGGTATATTTCCAACGAAAAAAGCTACATATTTTGCTACATTTTATTGCTTATTTTCACGTTTCTTATATTATTACATACACTTTAGTAAGAAAGAATATTTGTCGGTTTCATCGTTATCAGAGCTGGATGAAATATTTTGTTTATGGTGCTTCCAGGATGTAGTCGAGACGTAAAATGTAAGATCTCAAGGAGTACACGATAGAAGAAAAAAGATTAATCAGAACATATTAATATATATATATATATATATATATATATTTCTTTTTGAATGCACTTAAAGCTATCAAGTGCTCCGTAACGATAGAATTACATATGATTGATATTAATGTATACACTAAAATACGCTAGAACTTGACAGTATGTACATATTCTTCTAAATTAAAATAAAAACGATACATATACCCTTAAAATTTATTGTATTCTCGGGGACCATCAGAACTGAATATTCTGTTAAAATTTTGTTTGACATATTTTAGAGCTAAATATTTTGGGGATACATGAGTAGTCATTTTGATTATGAGTTAAATAAAGATTATTTGTCTTATTTATCTCTTAATCGGTTAATCCATCCAAAGATGAAAATAAATGAAGACGTCAATAAAATTATGACAAGTAATAAATAATTAAATATAGTTTATCATAGGACTATATAGGATAATAAAATAAAATATTAAAAATTTGAGGATACATATATTTTTTTTACGGATATATGACTGGAAGGAACATGGTAGGCCCACACGTGTTGTCGGCACGGATCAACCGTGCGCACGATCGGGGGACGGCGTAATTCTAGGAGACGCACAAAACAGGAAACGGTCAAACGGCACCCGCGAGGGCATTTCCGCAAAGAAATGTGACGACGGAACTAATATAGCTAGGAGTCTAGGTGGGCCCCGTCAGCAAGGGCCACTGACACGTCAGATTCCATAAACCTCATAACGTACTGATATGTCCCCATTTTTTGTTGTCGCCCCCCTCCTTTTCCCAGAAGAGATAGAGAGAGGGAGAGAAGGAGGAAGGAGAGAGAAAATATAAAAGGAGAGGACAGGAGAGAGATAAACTAGAGAGAGAGAGAGATAGCGTTTAAACGGTAAAGGGAGAGAAATTAGAGAGAGAGTGTGTGTGAGAGGGAAAAAGAAGAGAGAGAAAATAGAGAGCTGTCAGAGAGAGGAGAAGAGGATCTCGATATATGGTTAGGGCGCCTAAATACGGAGACTTTTGGAGCAGGACACGTTCTCTTCTCTCTCGCGCTGGCTGCCTGCTCCGGTCAGTGTAGACTGCAGAGCACGACCCGCTTCGGGGCCGCCCTCGCTGCCGCAGTGGCAGCCTTCCTGCTCTCCCCGTCCTGCCACCGCCGCCGTTGTTGCTGCTGCTTGTACTGCTGCAATTGGTGGCGCTGGTACCGCCCCGGCCTTCTCCATCGCTCCGAGCTCTCCACCACGGCCGCCGGCGTCGCCTTCCCCCATCCTCGCGGACCGGTTCATCTTCCAGTCCCGCCGTCGCGGGAGCTCCGCCTCCACAACGCGCTGCTGCAGCTGAGCCCTCGGAGCTGCTCCTGGCCGACGCTTCGGATTTTCCTGTAAGAGTCCCGTCCGAGGCCAGATGCGCGGCCGCCGGGATCTGATTTCAGAAAGAGATCGCGTGGCGAGGAGACGTGGTGGGCGTTCTGCCGAGGGGAATCTCACGGAGCTCGGATTCCTGCCACGCGCCGGAGCCGGCTCATTGCGGGGCTCATTGGAGTACCAGGTTCCGAGTTGACGCGCACCCTGTAACTGGATTGCCGGCGTGATCTGGATACGAGGAGACCATGGCGGTGGAGTATCGAATACGGTGATCCACTTCCAGAGGGACGGCTCTGGTGAGCTGACCACGGCCGAGTCGACAGCGAGAGGGCGGCGATGAAGGTACCGGGGAGCACCGGGGCGCCGGCCGCGGCGGGTACGAGGCCTTCCGAAGACGTTACTGGTTTGAATCTGAGTAATCGGGAATCCTCTGTGTCTTCTGCTTTAAATGCGAGTTTTCTGGAGGGGGGGAGATGGGGGCGAGGACATGTGGGGATCCCGTGGGTCCAATCGACTGGGGTTCTAACCCGCGTGAGGATGCTCTGTTCTGTTGTGCTGTGCAGGCCGCGGCGGCGGCGACGACAGAAAGAGCAGCATCAACCCAGAGCTATGGTACGCCTGCGCGGGGCCGCTAGTGAACCTGCCGCTGGCGGGGAGCCTCGTCGTCTACTTCCCCCAGGGCCACAGCGAGCAGGTGACCACGCCGCGCAGAAGGCGCTCCTTCCTTTCTTTCCTCTTTTTTCCACCAACCGGCGCTCTATCAGTGGCTTTGGATTTTTGGAGCCACAATTTGGACGAACCAGGCTTCTATCGTTGCGTTTTTGTCTCCTGAGATTCTTCCGGACCCAGAAAATTTCGGAAGCCCTGTTATATTTGTCTTCTGCGGACTGCTGTCTCATCCTGTCCTCTGCATTTCAGATTTCCCCCAGAGCTTACTGGAGGGATTGACCTTTCTCCATTGTTCTCGCTCAAATTTGTGTTGCTTTTTGTCTGGGGATCATTTTTGTCTTGGTGACTTGCCATGTACGCTTCTTTTTCCTCCGTGTCCTGATGATATTTACTTCACGAGTCTTTGTAAACGTTTGTCTGGGTGTTATTATCCCTATTTTTGCCGCTTCGTCTATTTCATCCACACCCTCTCAACTGGACGGGTTTCCTCCTGAAATTCTTAGATTATTTACGAAAGCACAACTCGCTGCTTTTTCCTTTAAACGTTAGTCCTCTAGATCTCCTCTTCTCTGGATGTTGGTTGCTAAGGTACTGTGGATTAAATGAACTTGGTGTGCTTTAAACGCTCAAGAAATTCTTATGAAATATATACCAGGGAGAGAGAAGCTAAAAGCCTGCTTTTCATTGTGATGTGTGGTTCAATTTTGGATTTACCATTTATCTGAATACTGCCCTAGAGGAGAACACATTTCCCTATATGAAACTTGGATTCTTTCATCCATATGTCGGACTTGACATCCTTATTAGGCCCCAGATTTATGGGATAAGGCTTATCACCATGATGATCCACCAAAGGGAAACTAGCATCGATAGGAATGGGGCATCTCTATTTCCTGCTGCTGCCTGCGAATGTAAAGCTATCCCTGCATGATTTTGGAGATTGAAATTAAATGAGGCACTACAATTTTTGGGAACAGTCTGTGCCTTGTAATAACTCAGTAGATTGTCTAGTGGTGTAGCATAGTATATAGGCTGACCATTCCTTGGTTTTGCCAATAAACATTTCATAGTTTTTTTGAATTGCAAAAGCAAGTTTGTGAGGAGATAGGTCGTCTAATTTTATTACTACCATACATTTCCATTTATCCTGTGAGTTCTGATGCCCCAGAAATTTTCCTTTCAGGTTGCAGCTACTATGCAAAGGGATGCCGACTTACAAATCCCCAGCTATCCAAATCTTCCTTGGAAGTTGGTTGGTCTCCTTCACAGTGTTACTCTGCATGTAGGCTTTTGACTTTTGGTTACTTATTTTATTCCTTTTGTCTACCAGCACTAAATGAGGTTACTTTTTCCCATTGACTTTCAGTATTTTGTTTGTAAATTTTAGGCAGATCCAGAGACTGATGAAGTTTATGCTCAGATGGCACTTCAGCCTGTTAACACAGTAAGTGTCAGTTTGTGCCCAGATGGGATTTCCTCATGCTTTTGAATCACATGAGTGTATGGAACTTACAGGTTGTGACCGAATGCATTGGTTGCATCTAAGCCTTTTCATTTAAACTGAGAGAAAGAGAGGGAGGGGGGAACAGTGATTGCTGTCTCATCCATATTCTACTATTCTTAACTGTCTCCTAGGAAAGATCATAATCATTCATCTAATGGGCCTCCTGAAAGCTATTGAACTGAAGGGCAGTGCAGCCATGCATTTTTTTTATTGTCTTTTTTGAGTGGCTCCCCAAGAAAGCAATTCCTCTCTCTGCACAACCTTTAGATTGGTACATGTGAATGGAACAGATAACATCCAGTCCTTTCAGCATAATCTTGACATTGAAAATATGCCTGCTGATGCATGTTGTGGCACTGACAAATATCTCACTTGATGCATCTTTTCTATAAATTTTATTTGCAGAATGACAAGGAAACATTTCTGGCATCAGATCTTGGACTGAAATCAAATAGGCCTCAAGCAGAATTCTTCTGTAAAACTTTGACTGCCAGTGATACAAGCACCCACGGTGGCTTCTCTGTACCTCGTAGGGCAGCAGAAAAGATCTTCCCTCCACTTGTAAATATGTTTTCCTACATTAAGACATTTGTGCAAGCCAATGGCAGACATGCATATCCTTCATTGACTTACATTTTTATTTGTTGTTATGTAGGATTTCTCAATGCAACCTCCCGCTCAAGAACTGCAAGCAAGAGATTTGCATGGTAATGTATGGACTTTCCGCCATATTTTTAGAGGTAAGATAAGTTCCATTATCCTTCCTGCAAATGAAGTGACCAAGCTCAATTCCCCTTCCAACATCTAAGTGTACTACTCTCTGTCAGCTTTTTCAGTGAAACTGGCTTTTAATCATCAGCAAAGTGCATCATTAACTAGTTTAATATCTGTTTCTTTGTCATTATTATTACTTTTCACCCTCTGAATAGTTTCAGCATGAAGAGTTGATATATTCTTTTGCTTTTCTTTGATTCAGGTCAGCCAAAACGACATTTGCTCACAACTGGCTGGAGCCTATTTGTGAGCGGGAAGAGGCTTTTTGCTGGGGACTCTGTCTTATTTGTTCGGTATGACTTTTTTAGTTTATCCACTAGCACCATATCGATCAATGAAAAATTCTTATGTAGAAGAGACTCATAATTCACCTTCTCCCATGCTTTCTCCCCCTTTTCAATTTTCTGGATTTCTTTGTCTATTGTTGTGCCCTCCATGGCATGAAGCTGAGGATTGCTGGCTAGTTACCCATTAATAATTTGTTCTTACAAGCAGGGATGAAAAGCAACAACTGTTTGTTGGTACCAGGCGAGCTAATAGGCAACCTACTAACATATCATCGTCAGTTCTGTCAAGTGACAGCATGCAGATTGGAATTCTGGCAGCAGCAGCCCATGCTTATGCAAACAATAGTATTTTTACTGTATTTTACAATCCAAGGTTTCTGTCATTCTTATTCTGTGCAATGTTTTGAATTTTAGCTATATCATGTAGTTTATTATTATGTATATTCTTTCTTTCAAACAATTTTGGCTATGATGTCCTTATTTGATCTTGTTGCCTTACATAGAGATCATTTGGATGTGAAATCTTTTTGTCACTGCAGAGCTAGCCCTTCAGAATTTGTGATTCCCCTGGTCAAATACAACAAGGCTATTTATGGTAATCAAATAACCCTAGGCATGCGGTTCCGGATGATGTTTGAAACTGAGGAGTCGGGAACAAGAAGGTAAAACTATTTTTGTTTCAACTTCTCCTATGATGCCACGAGGTATGCTTAGGTTACATAAGACTGCAGTGATAAATAGGGGGGGAAAGTAAGGAAAAAAGTTAATAGGCAAGTTGAAACTTCTAAAACGGATTGTGATAGACGAACACTTGGTTGATCAGTATCCATAATGTACCAAATAGCATGTATATTGCGACCTTTTAGGAACCAAATCATTCCCTTAACTTCTGCAGAATAACCTTCATCTTTCTCCTGCAGGTATATGGGTACAATCACTGGTATCAGTGATCTTGATCCTGTAAGGTGGAAAAACTCAAAGTGGCGAAATCTTCAGGTATCAGGCCTGTAACTTGTTTTTAAGTTAGCCTTTTGTGTAGTTTTTTGCTGGTTCTTAATTCACAGAAATCTCACCATCTTAGTTCACAAAAATCTTACTATCATTGCTAAAACAGGTTGGGTGGGATGAATCTGTGGCTGGCGAAAGACGAAATAGGGCCTCAATGTGGGAAATTGAGCCAGTGCAGGCTCCTTTTTTCATTTGTCCCCCACCTTTTTTCATGTCAAAGCGCCCCAGACAACCAGGAATGCCAGGTAGTTGCTGAGTGTCAAGATATCTGACTAGGCTATTCAGCATTGTGGCTCTTTTATTTCAATGAAAGGTCATTATTTATAAAATTACTATCTTTTTCTACCAATTTCGAGACCACAAGTTGGCAGGTCGATGCCTGACGCTCTAAGGAAAAGAGATTGAGACCATGCTTTTCTACAATTTGTATAAATTATGTTGTGGTTAATGTTAACTTTGCAATAGCATAATGGAATTTTGATTAATTGACTTCCTCTTTGGGGTTAAAATGCTATTGTGGACAAAGATTGTGGACAAAGATGAGTGAATGCAATTGAAATTATATTGTGCATCCTATTGTTTTGAAAGTTCTTGCTGACATTGAAATACACACGAACACGCGCATGGTCTCTCCTGTCTCTAGGGAGGAATCTCTGCATTTATTGTAACAATTCCTTGGACAAAAACAAATATAGCTGACATGTCTGATGTTGCAGATGACGAGTCAACGGATATTAACCTCTTCAAGAGGGCAATGCCCTGGTTAGGTGATGAGATCTGCACAAAGGATACTCAGACCCAAAATGTTGTCATGTCTGGCCTTAGCTTAGTTCAGTGGATGAACAGGCAAAATGCATCGCTTGCTAATTTGGCGTCACAGCCTAACCATACGCGAACTCTGGGTGGGACTGTCTTACAAAATTATGGTGCTACTGATCTCTCAAGACAGCTTGGCTTGCATGCACAGATCTTGCCGCAGAACAATATACAGTTCAATACACAGAAGCAAATTCAACAACTTGGTCAGTTATCAAAGCTGTCAGTGTCCTCGGACCAGGCAGGTGCTTTTACTGTTACACATGATGGGCAGCAAGACATTAATCTGCAGCAGAAGCAGCTATTGGTTGTCAATCAATCATTTTCTTTGAACCAAAATCAGAGTAACTTTCCACTGCCTCAAACCCTCCTCCAGAATGAAATCCAACAGCAACAACCACGACTGCAGAACCATCTGTCTCCTCCAACAGGCATCCTGCTGAATCAGCCACAACAAGTGCAGCAACAGCAACAACAGCAGTATCCACAACACTCGTCGCTGCAGCAGCAGCAGCAACTGCTGCTACAGCAACAACAGCAGCAACAAGGCAGGATGCAAGGACAGCTCAGTCACCAAACAAATCAACAGCTGCAGCTGTCTGAAAATCAAGTTAATCTGCAACTTCTACAGAGGCTTCAGCAGCAGCAACAGTCTCTCTTGGTACAGCCCATGATTCAACAACCCCACCAGGTCCCTGAGCAGCAGAAGATGCCCGTGGAGGCAACACAACATTTATCAAATGTTAATTCACTTTCAAAGCAACACATAACCCCTCAGCAGTGTGCAAAGAATGCCCCAATAAGCATGCATATTTCACAAACCATGCAGCACCAACCGCAACCAAAACTTCAGCAGGCCCGAGTTATTCCAACTGAGATGCTTGATGATATTCTTCCACAACCATCTATCAATGTTCCTGCAACGGCTGGCAGTTTACTGAATTCTGGAGGAACACAGTCAGTGCTAACTGAAGAGTTCCCCTCTTGTTCCACATCCCCTTCTACAAACAATTCCTCTGTTGTTCCCCAGACAGTTATGAATAAGACACACTGCAACACAACGGAGGTTTCTCATTCTGCTGTTACAATTTTGAGCCCTGGTTCTTATGAAATCTTGGCTGCAAGTAGAGATATAGCCAATGATTGGCGTAAACCTGATGTAAAACCTTCTATTGCTATTCCTAAGTCACAAAACCAGGGTACCGTTTCCCCACAAACATACAGAAGCAACAAAGCTGAGATGGGTTACCTCGACACACCCTCCTCTGCAACTTCTGTTTGCCCTTCTCAGGCTGATGTGCAGTTGCAAAGGACCTTTCCGATATCTTCCTTCAATCAACAGCCAATGTTGTTGAGAGATAATGCACAGGAGAACGATGTTCTGGCATCTGATTCAAAAGATAATGCTGTCTTTGGAGTCAACATTGATGGCCAACTGGGGATACCTATGGCCAGTGATCCTTTGCTGACAAGGAGCATCAGTGTAGGGAAAGATTATCAGAATAATCTTACTTCAAACGAGATGGTCACCAATTACAGTGGATCCAAGGAAGGCCAGACAGAACTATCATCATCAATTGTTTCCCAGTCTTTTGGGGTTCCAGATGTGGCATTCAGTTCCATTGACTCTACCATTGATGATAGCAGTTTACTAAATAACTGCTCATGGGCCCCATCACACCAATTTCAAAGGATGAGAACATTCACCAAGGTTGCTGTCTCACCTGCTTGGCTGCTTATTTTGTAGATATTCAAGCTCATGTGTACTTTCCTTGTTAGACAAGTACATGCAGTTACTATCATGCCTTTTATTCACAATTCCCATCGTTTCCTTTTTTTTCAATGGCCTCTTACTATTGACACTAAGATATTTGTCTCAAGACATTTATTAAATTTTATTCCATGGCCTCATTTAAATGGTTCTCTTGCATAGTTTACTACCAGTTTGTCATTAAAATGAAAAATGTTTCTGTTTTTTTTTTTTACATGATTATGCCTGAGGGCTGTCCATGTGAACCAGATATATGACAGTACTACTTTACAATAACTGGAAGCATATCTTTGCGCACACAAAAGGTAGAGTAACCAGCTCAAAATTAAATCCTGATCTACAAGAATGTAGGAATAATGCGTATCTTAGAAGCAACAAACTAATGGGATCTCCCATCATTGTGCACGTGGGTGGATATTTATTTGTAAATGTGTTCTTGCTGTCTTGATGTAATTGTTATTTTCGTAGAAGATTGGGTTTTCAGTTCTTATAGAAGATTTCCCAAATTAGTTTGGGTTTGAATATTACTGCATAAAATCATGAACTACTCAGGCAGATTTGTTGAGCATAGTGATGAAGTATTAATTTATGGAAAACACATCAAATAAAATTTGTATCCATGTTCTCCTCTGAAGTCTGTGTAGGTTGCAAAATTTCATTCTTAGGCAATTTCTGTGCTTCCTTAGACAAGCTATGGTTCTTTTCGCATCAGTTTCCTTGCTTTCAGTGTCAGTTATGTTTCTGCCAATCTCCTTGCTTTCATTCTAGGGGAGGCATATGCATCTTAGACTACTGGTTTTATTTTTATTTTTTTTAACTGGCTTGACAACTTTGTCTATGGGTACAAAATTTCAGGTGTACAAACGTGGGGCTGTTGGCAGATCAATAGATATCACTCGTTATTCAGGCTACGATGAGCTAAAGGAGGATCTTGCTCGAATGTTTAGTATTGAGGGGCAACTTGAAGAGCGACAGAGGATAGGCTGGAAACTAGTGTATGTGGATCACGAGAAAGATGTCCTACTTGTTGGTGATGACCCATGGGAGTAAGTCTAAGATAGCTTTAAGTAAAATTTTACCAGCATGGCTATTGGGATTTTTTTTTAATTTGAACTAAAATCACAGCCAGAACCAAACCCTTGGCTAGAACTGCAAGAGACATTTTCACTGGGAAGCTATTATGGATTGGTTTTTTTATTTACACAGCCTTGAGGAATGGGGGGAGAAATAAGGGAAGCTGTGTATCTAACATTGCTTTTTTGGTGGGTAACATTATTTAGTAGTGAAGCCAACAAAAAAAAAAACTTAAATCCATCTAAGCTGTGGAGGCATGATATTAAATAGATCATCATCTCCTCCTACATCTGATGAACCTTGATAATTACAGCTAGTTTTGTTTTGAAAATTCATCACTTTAACTCTTTCATGTTTCCCAAGTCGAAAAAAAAAGGGGGAGCTTGGAATATTATGTCAAGAAAGAGGAATCCATGTAAAATTTCCTTTCTGTTTCAACATATTTGCAGGGAATTTGTGAACTGTGTGCGCAGCATCAAAATATTGTCCCCTCAGGAAGTACAACAGTTGAGCTTGGATGGCGACCTTGAAGGAAATGACGTCCCTGCAAATCAGGCATGTAGTGGTTCAGATTGTGGGAATGCATGGAGGGGGAGGTACGACAACCCTGCTACCTCAACCTACGACCATTTTGATTGATCTTTACCCAAGTCAAGGAATGAGACCACCCACAATGGAAAAAACCCTATCATCTTTGGCCAGTGAAAGCAGGGCCCCCATCGACACCATAGGGCACCATCCAGCTCACAATGAGGATGCGTGGCCAAAGAGTTATTGGGAGTCTCCATGGCGGCGGATTAACAATGGGAGGTCATCATCTGGACTGATGTTGTAAACAAAGAAATAGAGTTATGATCAACTGAATCTGTATCTAATTTTGGGACGTTCTCATTCAGTTCCCTAGTGAACATTTGCAGGTGATTTTTTCCCCCTTTGAACGGCAAATCTGCAGGTAACCTGGAAAAGGAGATGGCCTGTTTTGGTTTGGTGTCTATGTAACCATTTTCTTCGGAAATTCACAGCCGTACATGTGTAGTTTGATCGTCTGATTGCAGGTTGTATCTGGCTTTTGGTAATTATGAGAAGATGCTGATGGGTAAAATGATTAGTAATATTTTTGTGCCGTCCCTGGCTCAACTTTCTTCACCGTCATGGAACCCACGGGGCCACGGCTGCTTATTGAAGGTTTGAGCAAAGCCCCCAAGCCATTTACACAACTTGGGTGTGCATTATGCTTTGCTTTTTTTTTTTTGAAAATATGGCGAGGTGAAATTCACTTCAACTATCCGTCCATGCAATCCAACCCTCCATTGGATGATTTAAAAATCAAGAAAAAAAATAGTTCTTTGTTAGACCCACATAATTTTGAGTCATTTTTTTATCTTTTTTATTTTTTAAGTCATATGATGAAAATTTGATTGTGCAGATAGATATGTGAAGTTGGCTCCAGCTCACCATTTTTCAGAAAAAAAACCCAAAAAAAAACTTCATGCACACTCAAATTGTGTCAATGATTTGAGCCTGCAACCAGCCAAACTCCCCTAATAATTCCCAGTCAGATATAACAATCTTGAACATGACATGGGCCTTCCCGGGGTCCGATCCCAGACCAGGCCGCTGAAACCATAATATGTTAATCGAGTGGCTTCTTTAGATAAAAGAGTCCGATAAAGACGGAAGTAAAACGTGTCAGGTCCAGAATATCCTCCTTTGTATCATATGCGTTCCCGAATTCAACAAGAGGGAGATTGCTCATCTCCCAATACCCAATCGCTCAAGATTTTTCTTGACAAAGGATGACCTGTCCTAAAATACCATGCAAACGAATTATCCTGTACGCATGTGAGCATATAACAGTGATCTGAATTAGATAGATACAACCAACACTAAGAAAGATACCGTTTTGCAAGGGCTAAGTGCACTTCTTAATCTTAATGAACGGACACTACCCATGTATGGGCATTCTTGATGCGTATCTACGTCTTCTGTGCACGTTGCGGCAAGTCAAAGGACAGTGATACCGACAACTGTTTACACTGAAGCTTTGTTAATCGAAATACAATGCCAGTGGCAAACGGGAACTCAACTTCTTGACCGTCTTCAAGGGAAGTAAGATTATCTATCTACAAAGAGCAGTGAACTCCTCCCGGCAGCAGTACAACGCATAACCAGGCTCTTTGGTTTTATCGATCGAGAGAAAAAGGAAGAAGTAAAAAAAAGATCCCTTCATGTGCTCATGGGCTCGGGGGTGACGGAGCTGCCTGCAGACAGTAGATCCAAGAGAGAGTTCTGAGGCTCCAGCTCACCGTGCCAGAGAGGGAGCGAGTCCCCTGGGTAGAAGTTCTTTGTGACTCCGTCAGCATTAATCTGAGAGGGAAGAGAAAAAAAATGGATATAATCAAACCGTCTTCTTCTCACATCACAACGATGCCAGCAGTACCCAGGAAAAAAGTTCATTGATTCGGACAGCAGGAGAGCATATATATATAAAAAAAACAAAAATTGTAAATAAAATATATAGGGATTATCCACAAGACAAGTACAAGAAGAGAACTAGAAGTAGCACTATCCAGGGACAGTAGTTGCCATAGTTTGTCGGTATATGGTTATATTTTGTGTATCCTATCATACTCAGTGTTACGAGTCTGAAGAGAGATGCAGCAGCAACAAGGGTTTCATGTAGTAGTGTGGCAAAAGGGTCAGAAACTCACGGTAACAGTCCGGACGACACCCCCACTCGCACCGTCCCGGGCGATGGCGAGAGAAACAGCCTTCAGAACCAACTTCTGCACAACAGTAGAAGACATTGGATATTTGGTCAGGAGTCAAAACTGCAAACAGGTAAAAGAGATAAAAAAATCCATGGAAGAACGGACCATAACCAAAAAAAAAGGGGGGGGGGCAACATAAACAGAGAAAAATGAACAAGAATGTTCTGCTTATTGTTCGGACTTCAGACCAACGTGAAACTGCAGGAAACGTACCAATGTTGTGTACTGTTATCATATGCCACCATTCCCATTAAGTGTATAGGGAAAACGCTTCCTGCTTGGGACACTTACCAATTTCACCATGACTAAGCACTTCTCTAGTGTAAATTGTAACTGAGATACAATCAAAGGGTTCACACATACACAAATACAAAATCAGAACATTGAACGGCAAATGTGAGAATGTAGGCCAACTTTCGAATTAGAAAAATATAAAATGAGGATATGGAGGAAATCTTATTAAGGAAACAAGCATCTATGCAAATGATGCTGACAGTCTCAGGCCAAATGACACCCAAAGATTAGTTTAGGAAATATCAAAAAATGCAGAAAACTTAACCACCGGACAATGCAATATGAAACCCAGGCCCAAAAAGTGACGGATGTTAAATTATTATGATATTATGTTAATTTGGTAGACTAACAAAAATAATCAAACCCTAAAAGCTTATAAAATCGCTAAAAAGAGGACTAAGAAAATAGTTAACGAAGCTAAATCAAAAGACATTTGAATATTTATATAATAAATTAGGAACCCGAGAGGGTGAAAATGACATATTTAAACTTGCTAAATTAAGAGAAAGGAAAACTAGAGATTTAGATCATGTTCGTTGCATTAAAAGTGAAGATCAAAGGATTTTAACTAAGGATCTTGAGATTAAAGAGAGGTGACATAGTTATTTTCAGAAGTTACTTAATGGAGATTGTGTCAAGGATTTCTCTTTAGAAGGTACTCAAGAGTCCGCAATATTTGATAAATATCAATATTTCAGACGTATTAAGATGTCGGGAGTGGACGATGCTTTGAGGAAAATGAAAGTGGGAAAGACCTTAGGACCATATGACATACCTATTGAAGTATGAAGGTCTAGGAGACATTGGTATTCAATGGCTAACTAAACTTTTTAATAAAATTTTAAAAGAACAGAGAATGCCAGAAATTTGGAGAAAAAATGTTGTAGTTCCTTTCTATAAAAACAAAAGAGATCTTCAAAGTTGCAATAATTATCGTGGAATTAAACTTATGAGTCATACTATGAAACTTTGGGAAAGAGTAATTGAAAAACGCCTCCGATGTATGACTACTGTATCGGAAAATCAGTTTGATTTTATGCCGAATAGATCTACTATAGAAGCTATTTTCTTACTACGACAGCTAATGGAGAAGTATAGAGAGATGAGAAAAGATTTGTATATGATTTTTCTTGATTTAGAGAAGACATATGATCGAGTACCGAGAGTATTGATTTGGTGGACATTAAGAAAGAAATGAATCTCTCAAGATATGTTGATATGATTAAGGATATGTACGACGGTACTATTACTAGTGTTCTAACTATTGCTGGAGAGACTGGTTAATTTTCAGTTTCTATAGGTCTGCATCAAGGTTCTGTACCAAGTCCATATCTCTTTGCCTTAGTTATGGATGAAGTAACAAAATAATTGAATGATGATATCCCTTGGTGTATGCTATTTACAGATGATATTATTTTAATTGATGAGAGTATTGATGTTTTAAATGCTAAGTTAGAGCGTTGGAGACTTGCCTTGGAGTCTAGAGATTTTAAAATTGGTAGGAGCAAGTCAGAGTTTATGCATTATAATTTTAGTAATGGAAGAGTGGTACAGGAAGACATGTTTCTAATTGATGGACAACATTCCGAAGAGTAGTAGCTTTCGATACTTAGGGTCTATAATACAAGAGAATAGGAGATTTATGACGATGTTACACATAGGATTAAGACATGCTGGTTAAGATGGAGAAACGCATCAAGAGTCCTTTTTGATCGTTGTATGCTTGTGAAATTCAAAAGGATATTTTATAGAACGGCTGTGAGACCTACTTTGTTATATAGTACCGAGTGTTGGGCAGTACGAAAGGAACACATTCACAAAATGTGTGTAGTAGAGATGAGGATGTTGAGATGGATGTGTGATAAGACTAAGAAAGACAAGATTAGGAATGAGCGCATTTGTAAGGACTTAGGGATAGCCCCAATTGATAGTAAAATGAGAGAAAATAGACTCAGATGGTTTGGACCGTGTTTCGTCGCCCTAACTCAACGTCGGTTAAAAGATGTGACCGAATCTTAGTGGATGCTAGTAAAAGAGCTCAAGGAAGGCTTAAAATGAGATGGTGCGATGTTATTAGGAAGGACATTAGTTTCTTGGGTTTAAACATGAATGTAGCACTTGATAGAAATATTTGGCAGAACATGATTCATGTAGCCGACCCCAAATAATTGGGATAAGGCTCTGATGATGATGATGATTTGATGCGGGACGAGAGAGGGGGTCCCACGGAATCGGAGTTGGAGGCGGAGAGGGGGCAGACTGACTGTCTATCGGACTGGGGACCTGAACACGGTCTACTTAGAGACTGCATTCAGAAGGCGGTGACCCTGAAGACCGCGACCATCTCTGGTCGCGGTTGACCGCACGACCGTGATCTCAAGTCATCCTGCTCCGTCGTCTGCACGTCCAGAACGGTGGTTGCCTCGCCCGGGGAGGCCGTGGGCCGGTGGGGAGGGCTCCTTGGTGGCCTGGGGGTGGAATTTTGGGGCAAGGAAGTTGTGGAGCGGAGAGAGGATGGCGTTGGAGGGCTGGCCAGCAAGTTGACGAGGGTGGGAGGTCGTCAGGGAGGGTGACTGCCGGAGTGGAGGGCGGCGACGATTGTTGAGCGTCCTGGGGACTTGAAGAGAAAGAGGGGAGGGGAGGGGAAGAGAAGATAGAACGTCGGGGGGAAAATACACCTCCGCGGAGCTCAAACATGAATTCCTTCAAACCTCAACTTTTCATTTCATCGAAGACTGCCTCCAAGAGGATTACAACTTGGTTTTTATAGCACTCAAGCCCTAATTCGAAATCCTAAACATTCCCTCCTAGATTTCAAACAATGAAATTCAAATTACCCTCTACATGGCCCTAAATGGATAATAACACTTTATTACATCAAACATAGAAATTAATAGATTCGATCTGGGCGGAAATCATGCTCTCGGATTGTCAAATCCGCCACGTTTAGAACGTGATCTCTGGGGCGACCATGTTCACTTATGAACGCGGTCCCTCCCCAGGCCGCGACCTGATCGCGGCCTCTGCGGAGGCCGCATCTCCACCGAGCTCTGCCGCCATCCATCGATCTTCGTGCCGTCGTTGGTTGATGTCCCCATCATTATCATAAGCCCCTGCCATCAAAATGAGGATCGGTCTAGGTTCATAATCTATATGGCCACCTACATCTACATTTACTTGATTGATTTCCAGCAGAAGTTAATATTCCATTTGCCAAAAATAATAAATAAGAAAAATCCGACCACATTGGCATTTGGTCATCTTCTTCAGCCAAAAAGGCCACACCTTTTCTTGGTATGAGAGGACAGTGTCTCAAATTTCACAACTTTTCCTGAACATTTTTTTTAGTAATAATGGTAACACATATTTTATTCTAGTTTCCTATGTTTATGGTTGTGCAAATCTGGCTCAGCATCTACCTGTATTATAGTGAAAAGTCCCAGTTAATGAAACATACTATTACAGTTCAGTATCAAATGACCACATAGAATTTCTCATCAGTTTCTACTTTTACAAGCATACACACCTCAGCTTCATCTTGGTTCATCCCATCCTTCCATGCTTGGTCCATAAAACCAAGTATATAAGTGGAACCAGATCCTGCAAAATAAAAAAAGTAATTATAACAATGAGGAACAGAATTCTTACAAGCCTCAAAATCATGCCAATTTGAAGCATACTGTGGGTTGAAAATAACAAAAATCGTCAACTATGAGCAAAACATTCACCATACAAACACAGTATAATATGTGGGCATAAAAAAGAATATAAACTTCGTGCTTAGATATTACGGCAATTAACTGATTCCATAAGCTCTTTTTTATAAGTATCAAGAACACAGAATGATATTTGAGAAATATATTAACAATAAAAGGAAAGGGAGAAAATGTATGACAGCAAAAAGAAAAGATTTTGCATCGCAAATAACAAGTAGAAGGAACAACTGTATGGACACTGCATATAGCCTATCCTTGTGCCCCCAAGCAGAGGTGAACAGAGAAATGATGGGGACAATGCTCCGTGAAGACTCTATGGAGGCTATGTGGCATTCCATGATAAGCATGTAGGCATTTACACTCCATTTTTTGCGCCACTCCAAAATTATACATGTACAAAGCCTAAGCTTAAATTTATTTCCAAGAGTGACCAAATTCCGCAAGTGAACAACACGTTTTCTGGGTTACGAGAGCATAATTGTCAAGGCGGTCGCCTAGGCGTACTTATGAAGCCAAGGTGCCAGCCTGCCTTTCTGCCCCCCCCCCCCCGAAAAGCAAGCAAGGTGGCCCGAGACGCCTTGCCTGGGTACCTTGGGCTGTCTGGCCTAGGCATAACCTACAATACTCGCCCGAATTTTTTTGGGCCAGGCGACTCCGCGATGCTACACGGGGTCATAGGTAGATCTAACTCCACACACTACTCCAACCAACACCCCTCTCTGTGTGTGTGTGTGTGTCTCTCTCTCTGCCCCCTCTCTTCTCCCTCTCTCTCTCACTCAATTTTTAATATTAAAATATATAATTTTTTCATATATCTTATTCATAATTTGTATATTGGAGATATATATTTTTTGAATGTGCTAAGATGTCGCCTAGGCAACGCCTAAGCAGACGCCTTATCACCTAAGCGCTTAGGCTCCCAATGAATGCATTGAGTCGCCTTGTCACCTTGACAACTATGGTTATGAGTAGTGAAGATGGCTTGCAATGGATGCCTTATGGTTACAACCTCTAAAAGCTCATTTTCGTATGCTTGTCCTACTAGCTTCGGTTCACTTCTTTAGAACATTTGCCACAATTCTTAGTGGACACCTAAAGAGCAAAAGCTCATAACGTCTTTTATTGGTTCAAAATGCAAGTATTATGCTTTCCCATTTCTAGAAACCTTTATTTCCAAGAGGCCTGTTGTAAGAAATCATGCCCTGGTTCATGCAAAAACTCTCCATATAGTAATGCCTGGAGTCCACCGATTTACTAATAATGGGAACAAAATGGCTTTTGCAGACCTAATGAACCCATCATGATCCCTGTGAGACCCTATGAACTGATTTAGGGGGGGGTTGTGTTCTCAAAAATTCCTAGGGAAATATCTTCATAACTGATTTTCACAGGATTTGCAAATGAAGGGAAAAGCTATTTTCTTGGACTTATATCCCCATCCCTCCTCCTGGGGAAATAGTTCCTAAGAAATCTCTCTCTCTCACACACACACACAGACACACACACATACATCCTTGCTAAAACGCAAATGTGTTTTTATTTTACATTCATTTTTCCACAAAGTTTGCAAGCCATGTTTTTCCTTCCTCATAAAATATTTCCTGTGCTTTTTCACTTTCTGGTGAAATATTTCCCGTGATCCTTGATTTTCACGGTAGATTTGAGAATATAAAATACCCCCTTATTCCTTATGAACTTTTTTTATTTTCTAATCTAGAAAACCATGCAGCTAAAAGACATCTAACAAAAAAAAAAAGAGAATGAAAGGTTTGGAATCCAAAAGGTTTAACAAAGAAAAATGAAAAGAAGTGCTTAAGTCGTTTCAATAAGCCCTAGAGTCGCATGAATGCCAAAAACAGAAAAAAAAAAAAAAAGGTGAGTCTCTTTCTCATCCTAAGGCTGCATACCTCCAACAGCAAAAGGTTGCTTCAAAATAGTTCCACCAAGGGGGATAGCATATATTTGACCTCCTTCATACTTGTCCCATCCACCAACAATTAGACCCGTCTCTAGCATGTTCTGAGATCCCATTCACAAAGAAAATACTAGTCAAAATTCTTAGAAAAGAAAAGGGCACATTCATTAAAGTAAGAAATTCAGGATACCAAAATTCCATTTATATTTAAGAAAGCCATGAATAATTATCAAGCTACAGATTCTTAACTATAAGCAGTAACTCTCTTCAAAATTCTCTGAGAAGAAACCCACTTGGATCCATAGTTAAGGAACTAAAAGAATCAGTTTATAGAGCAAAAGCAAGAAGTGCTTTATATATGATGGCACTTCTGAAGTAAAATATGGTGAAGAGAAGACATGAGAAAGGAAAGTTGAAATTTTGATATATTCTTCAACACAGGTTTTTCAATGACTGCGCTTACGAGGTATTTGGGAACAACTTCTTCCCTGAAACTATTCTCTCCAAAATAATTTGTTTTCAAGCTTCAAACTTATTTTCAGAATTTGTAACCCAGTTGTAACTTAATCCGGTGACAGGGGCATCGTCATTTCGTTCTTACTGTTTCCTCCCCATCTTCTCCTCCCTGTCCACTTCTCTGCTTCCTACCTTGTTCTCTCCTCCGGTGAAGGTCCCCCCCCCCCCAAAAAAAAACCCTTCTCTGGCCCATTCTCATTGCTACTTTCTTTTCCTACCATCTCTGTATACATCATGACCCGCAGACAGCAATCCAGCATGGAACAACCATGAAGAGGCATAGTGACAGCAGCTCTGACCCTCTATCCCTTCCCTGGTATCTGCGTTGACATATAATGTTTGTATCAACCTCATATGGTTGTGGGTCTGCTCATTTTGGCAGTTGTCCTTGCGAAATCAGTGACAAAGAGGGGTATGAAGATGAAAAGATGGTGCGTTTGGGAGTCTGCTGTTGTGGCAGGTTCATGTTGATCATGGATGATGGACGGGGATGAACACTACTCTCCCAGGGGGAGCACTGAGCAGGTGGTGGCAGACGAGGGAGAGCAGTACCAGAGAAGGGGTTGCCACTTCAGGGAAGATATGGAGCTGAGTGTGGAGCAGGTGAAGGTAGCAAGGTGCGAGCCACCATCACCCTTCTCTCAATGTTCTTCCTCTTCAATTACCTCAGCTGGGTCTGAATTGCTTCATTCATTGCCACTAGTGGAAATGGTGGCTGGACAACAGTACACGCAGATCAAGAAGCCCCAGGCAAAGCTGGCAGACTGGGAAGCCCCCTGCCCCGGCTGTGGCCAGACTGCCCCTTTGCTTCCTCCCTCAACATAGAAGTGGCCAGTTGGCCCTTGATGGTGCCATCTCAGAAGAAGATGAGGAGCACGAGGCTATCACCATGAACCACTTACGTTGTCAAAGTGCAGCGCAGGCAATGGTAGTGGTATGCCATAGGAAGAAGATGAAAGATGAGGAATAGAGGAGATGAGAAAGAAAGAAAGACATCAAGAGTCCATGGGGCATCTCCCAAGTTTTCCTAAAATAATAACAAGTTCAGACCTTTTTTTTTCTAAAAGAGATTACTGAAGGGTTTGACCTCTCCTCTAAATTGAGCGAGATGCTGCCAAACATCATTTGTCAGTAATATTTAAAGTTCAAAGTCATCAGAGAGCCATGTACTATCTCATCCTAGAGATGAGGTTCTACAGCATGAAGCTGATGCAAAGTTCCTAGCCTTTAAAGATCAAATACCATTCCCAAGGATTCCGGACACATTTGATGCTTCACTCAGAAAACTAGAATCCATACCTTATTCTGGTATGCCAGCAACCTGATCAGATTCGCTGCCACCTTGACTGTTGATGGCCTGCCTAACTGTATTCTGCAAACAAGCATCTCAACTCGTTTCACTTCATGGAACATATCATTTTGTGGAACCAAAGTTGGGAAAATGTACTATGTTGAACAATTATCTAGAATAGACTCAATAACAAGTAGCGCATTCCCAAGACAGTACAAAGAAATGAAAACTAAGCACTTTCATTCACACAGCTCAATTTAAATATCCACAGATGACCAAAAACTACTCCAGTAGAGATATTGCCCACTGTAAGTGGTAGAAAGTGAAATGAAATTCAAGAAAGAAATCAAAAAAAAATTATCAGATGAAACAATGGAAAGAAAGTATGAAATAAGCTACATTCACTATAAAAGAGATGTGAGCTTCTTGTTTAAGTTTCTCCAAGAAGGGAAGCTGGAATTTTTTAAGCAAGAGTTATTTTTGGTGTAAAGAGACATTAGGTGCATTGGAACTCTTCCAAGACAGGACTCAACACAGAATGCAGAACTCTTCAAAGACAGGACTCGACACTGAATGCAGACATATTAGTATCTTTCAAAAATGCTAGAAAACAGGAACCCTGTCTTGCAAATAACTTGCAAAAAAACATCAACCCATTTTTCCAGTATCAAGCAAGAAATATAGTGCCTGCAATGATGATAATGGCTAAGAAATCCGAGTCAAATTCATTATTAATGAAGGATGTTGGAATGAAGGTATAGAGATCAATACAACAAACATGAGAACTCGAATGGAATGACTCAAAATTAACAATACCATCCTATCACTTTATAACTAGCAGGCATAGTTATCATCAAATTCAGAAGATCAAACTTCTCAAACAGTCAATGACTGCTGCCTGTAACTAAGAAAGTAAAGGGCAAAGTGATTTGACTCACGTATGCTGGTGAAGAAAGTAACGTACATAATCAGAGACAACCTGGGAATCAGCAGCCTGAAAGGGAGCAATAGCATAAAATGTTAAGAGATTACACACATGGGAGACAGATACTAATATCCACGAATGGATTACCAAAATTAGGATTTAGGTTAAAGTTTTTGCAAGCAAACCAAAATTATCACATAAGGTATATGCATTTTTATGTCTTCTAGAAACTTAACAGGTAGTGGTAGTGTATTAAGATTCACTTGAGGATCAAACTAACAAGCAAATAAGACCTTTGATGCTAAAAACATACAAAAATGTTGACATCGATAGATTTGCATTCTGCTAGACACACACCCAAGAAAAAGAGATAATGCTGAAAGGACTATGGTTATGTTCCCTATTTGACTGACTGTTTCCTAAAGAATATCATAATCCCTGCGTCACACCTGCCTTTTCCATTCTTCACCTAGAATTTTACATGAGCTTAAATTGTGCATTTAAGAAGGAAACTGCTGATCGTACTTGGCGTCATGGCACCTTTGACAAACCTTATGCCCAAGGCTACTCCAGAGTGACTGAGCAGGGTTATGGGGATGGTGACGACAAGACATTGTAATTTGGTCATACATATATCTGAGACATTCTTTGATGTTGTTACCTGTTGGAGGCCACTGACAATTATCAAAACAATAAAGGAGTGGTTTGGTTTAATTATAATCTTGTGTCAACAGGAAGCAATTCAATACCTCTATTTAATGTATTAAAAATGGTGATACATACCAACTCTCATTAAATAACAACAATAATAATAAAACTGCTGGACCAGCTCTGACAAAACTCATGTTTGAGATGGGATGAAATTTGGAATGAAACATCAGGGCTGTCATAACCAGCATACTACCATGAGAATTTGTACCATATATTTTCTAAAAGAGTAGCATTCTCATGCCCTAATCCTAGACGTGGTGCCCTCTAAAAGCTTCTCAATTACCAAACATAATAAAACTTGATAGAATAAAGCTTGATAATGATGATGAAACTCTCTAGTTTCTAGTAATCAAAGGATGAACATGATGATGCACATGATGTTCATGCAAATACCAAGCAACTCACAATACAATCTGGAGACATTGTCTTATCTATGTTTTTTTTTTTTGAATGTGGGTAGTACCACTGGTAATATAAAAGAGAAAATGAATACATGTAAGGGGGGAGTGCTCCCACTCAACTCCCAAATACATTGTCTTATCTAGGTTAAGTTCCATACATCATTTTTCAGTTTAATCCTGTGTCAGGAGGTCCTTTATGGGCATCCAACAGTCATAGGATGCCCACCTAAATTCCTCCTAATTGATTTCTGTCCATATTTACAGCAAAGACATGTCTTCCATGCCCTGCCAAGAATTAGGACATTTCATTAGCTAGCCAAATGATAACATAGAGAGAATAGAACACTACAACAAGAGCGCATCTTTAATGTCCTACCAAAACTAGGACATCTATTAGATGTTTCAACAACACTATGAAGACAACAATACAGAAGTCCGGAACCTAGCAAGGAAGAAGATGCAAGTGTAAGCCCATTCACCCATTTAATCAAAGCGACATTGAACGCTGAACAAACATATGAAACACCAGGTGTTGACCGTCAGGGAAGCAAAGACAAATAGGACCACCTACACGTATCGGGAAACAAAAAAGAGATACTTAAACAAGTACGTTGGTAAGAAAATCGACCGCAGTTGACATTTCCTCGCATGAAAACGTATCTAACTGTTTCCACTAAGCGGCCTTGTCGATACTCAGTCTTACAAATTAGTGATTCATGGCATGAACACCACATCTACTCCATCACTAGCTTATAACGAAAACATACAAATAGATTCAGGAGAACAAATGCACTTAAGTCAGACGAACGCAGGAAGAATCTGAAATGGAAAATAGCAACTCCAAAGGCGAAAAAAGATAATTAAACTAATTACCGAGCCGAGCGGCAGACGTAGACATTGTCCGTCAGCGGCGTGATCTTGTCGGACGCCCGGTTGGCAACATACAAACCTGAACAAGCAGAAAGGAGGAGGAAAAAAAGAGAGGAAAATAACAGGAGATGAATTCGAAGCTTGATCCCGGACAAGAGCAGCGGAGCATCTCTATTTCTCGGCAAACGAAAATCAAAAACACAGGAGAATTCGTGGAGTAGAGAGAACAGAAGGCCCATGGAAGCAGCCGCGGAAGGGGGATCTCACCGGTGCTGGTCCTGGCGTCGGCGCCGAGGACGACGCCGCCGTCGTAGGTGACGCCGATGATGGTCGTCCCAGCGGCGACGGGCGAGCTCAGGTTTGGCAGATCCATGGCAGCACGAGATCGTCCTTCCGAGAGGGGAGGAAGAGGGGAGAGAGAAGAGAGGGGAAGCAGAGACCAGCTAGGGTTTCTGGGAGTTGGAGGTACAACTTCACTTATAAAAACTGTAGAGCTGCTTGGCGTACAAGCAGGCCGGGGTTCGGCCCGGACTCGTTGGAGTCAGAATCCGATTGCTAGCTTTCCAAACGAACGATTGGTGGAGGCGCCGGAGGAATACGAGATTACGTTCGCTTTGCTGGATACTGAGTTGAATTTTATTGAATTGAAAGATATGTACCTAGTTTTTTTTATTATTTTTATTATTTTATTGTTTTTTTTATTTTTTTTAGGGAGGGGAAAGTGGTTCGAAGCCGTGCCCTCCTACCACCTGTGCAGGAGGGGGGGTGTCCATAAAATTATGGTTTACTGTCTCGATGCGGGTCGGCTCGACGCGCACGACTTGATCTATCTCAACTCAAGGATGAGACGTCCGAATAGTGGGTCGTGACCAGATCACATTATTATTTTAATATTTTATTATATATATAAAGTATCTTTTTATTTTATTTTATTATTTTATATATTTTATATATTTTTTTTTCTTTTAACACGGAGCGAGATAGACTGAGAAGGACCGAGACAGGACCAACTCGACCCGTCTCAAGCTATGACCGGGACGGACGAGTTAATCGAGATGACAAACCTTGGTTAAAACTTAAAAGGGAACATTTTGATATTTTTATAGCCATTAGAAAGTTAATTCTCAACACAAAGATTCCAATCATTAATACTAAGTTTCCAACGACCTCTACTCTCACTTATTAAGTTCATAGAGATTTTTACATATATATATATCTTTTTAAAGTTCGATTTTATCAAATATATCTTTTATCAGAGTATATTATCATGAATATCTTTAAAATATGGATAATATCATAATTATGTCCTCGCCGTAATTTTCATGTATTTAATCAGAATTAAGTGTGAGTTAAAGAGTAATATATATATATATATATATATCTCTATAAAATTCGATTTGTCAAATATACTCTAGATCTAACGATTGTAGATGATATATTTCATGAAATCTTCTCTTCTATCGATGTCAATAAATTAAAGAGATATAATCATAATATTTTTATCTAAATGAAAGATATTCATGATAATATAATCAGACAAGGGATATATTTGATAAAGTTGAATTTTATAGAGATATATACATAAAAATTTTAAAAAAATACGAAAGAGATTCCAACTATTAAAGTCTCTTATATGACACGGCGCTTCCAAACATATCATATGCACCTTGATTTTAGATGGACGGTGGATTTCGAGGAAGAGATTTTAATCTCTATAAAAGTTAATTTTTGTGAGCTTTTGGAAGGAGATTGATTTGAGTCATACTATACTTGCTTAAAATTTGAGAGATAAAATTAGACATTAATGCTCAACATTTCTAACGGAAAAGAGAAGGGCATCGGAGTAATTACATTCTAAACAATAATCGATCTAATGAATATAATTCTCAAGTCAATTTGTTACCATTAAAAAATTATACCTTCTGTCCTTTCAATAAAATTATAAGATTATAAGTAAAATCTATAATCTTATGTTATTACGAAATGTGCCCTCACATAACTTCAGGTCATCCCCTCGTGTGGCCGTCTGGGTCAACCTCGGATGAAGTGTAAAATGTGATTTATGTGTAAAAACTTTTTTATTCTAAGATAGATTGGGTTAATATATAGGGTTATGAGTTCCAACCCGGGCCCTGGAACGAGGTTGACTCCCAGGTTAACTGTTCGTCCCTTTCCATTGGCTGCTCATGTGTTTAGGTGAGGTTGACAAAGATGTAACTTTCCCTTTTTCCCCATCTCTTTTTTGTGATCTTGCTCCAGATTTATCATGACGTCATCGTGACTCTTCCCCTCTCCCTCCCCCAAATGTGAGATCTATAAGAAGTGAAAAAAATAAAAATATGGTCAATTATTATTTTTAAATATTTTTTATATTTTATAAAAATATACTTATAATCTTAACATGAAGTCTAAACTCACGAACTATATGCATAATAAATTATTAAGAACGGGTTTAGAGTGAATATAAGTTCGGATGCGTTAAATTTATATCTTATTCAAATAAAAAATGAGTATTTTAAATATATTCGAATTCGAATTCATATTCATTTATTCAGATATTATCCGATTTATCACGGATCAGATGATGCGGATAACTAAATTTGTAGATATTTTTGACATCTCTAGATAAAGTGACGAGACTGATTTGTTATTTGTTATTATAAAAGGTTACATGTTCAATATGCTAACTGAAAGTGGTATGTTATTCTAAGAATGCTCGTCATCTTAAAATATATAAATATACATTAGCATAACGGGTTACTCATACTATGGATGTTCTAAGACTGCTAACCATCCTAAAATGGATGCTAATTTGTGCGGACCTTGCATACGTTAACGTAGTAGGTTGTTTGTTCTCTTGTTCGCATTCAAGTGGTTGGCTTAAGGTTGCTAATCATCCTAAAATTAGTGCAAACTTGTGCAAACCTTGTCTGCATTAACATGGCAGGAAAATCATATTCATGCCGGTTGCACTGTTTTCCTTTGTTCTCCTCTCTCTTTGATATTAGTTTATCTCGGGGTTAACTCTAAGTTAACTCCGAGATAAATTTTTTTGTTCTTTGACAAAGAGTTAGTGTTAGTCGGGTTAGGTTAAGGGCTAACTCAAGGATATTCTTGGGTTTTGAAACCCACACCCAAGGGTGGGTTAAGGTGGGTTAACCTCCTACCTCAATAAATACTCAATTAAATGTATCTATCTCTCTCATAATAAATGCTATTTCTCTCTCTCATTATTACTAGGTTAAATTACTATTTATCAAATCATACTAGATTAAAATTAGGTTAGCCCATATCCTTACTCCCAAATTAACTACCATTCTATTAAATTAAAAATAAGTTAATTACAGACTATTTTAATCGGATTGACTTAGTCCATCTTTAACCTAACTCCATACCAAAGAGAGGCCTATTGGTAATCATCCTAAAATGGGTATTTTGCATGGGTTATGGGTTACAAATAAAGTAATCGAATCGACAAATCACACTCAAACGTTATGGGTTACAAATAAAGTGTCTTCCAAAAGATAGTGGGTTAAAGGGGTTATCCCAAAAGGTTAAACCATGGGATATCAAATTGAAGAAGGGTTATCTCAAGTTAGGTTGTCTTAAGTCTAAGCGAAAGTTAACCCCCAACCTGAAAAACAAAGAGGGCTAAACACTGTCTTGATTGGGTTAAACATGAGTTAACTCGGGAGAGCTAAAGTAACCCTTATGTAATCCAGTTTTGCTTTAGTACCTGTGGCTTTATTCTTATAGGTTTTATAACCCCATCTCTTCCGGTGAGTTAGTAAATTTAGTGTTAATCACGGGTAACCTCTATTTTAACTTGGTTTCATAATTCGATCAAGTTGATGCAAATCTTAAATGAAGCAAGAGTCACTGCACTCTCTCACTAACGAAGAGAGATGCGAGGGAAAGACAACTAGAGCAAATACTCAACAGGAGGAAATGTCCCATTCGTAACCCTCGATGGGGTTTATATAGGAGTATAAAAATATACTCTCTTAAAAGACATTACATTATCTCAAAAGTCACCTCGTTAACTTACTAATGACTAAGCATTCTAGAAAAAAGAAAAAGAGTCTAACAATAAACTCTAATAATACTATCAAATCTTGGTCCAAATCCTCAAAGCCATTGTCCATCTCCATCTTCCAACTCTATCATCTAAGCTCCTGAAAAGTCTAAAAAGCCATCTCCATCATCCAACTCTACCATTCAAGTTTCATAAAACTCCAAAAGTCATCATCAAACTTTATCATTCACGTCTTAGAAAACACTAAGTCATCGCCCAACTTTTCAAAAAAATGTTCACTAAGTTTCTATTCCGTCCAAGTTGCTTCATAACCTTCATCCATGTTTTGCTTCATTCAAAATTTTGCACCTGAAAACAATATCATCCAACTCCTTGCGCCCAACCTACCCCTGCGCCACCATCAACTTGCTTTAACCTAATGTAGCCAGGTTAAAGACTTCAGGCTGCATCACAAACTAATCACTTTTAGGACTAACTTAGGGTTAACTTGGGGTTAACTCTTCACTAATCCCTAATCAAAGAGGTGCTAAATAGTTGTGGTTATTTTATTTTGTTCTATAAGGATAACTTATCAAGAATAAGTGTCATTTCAATTTGATAGTAGGTGGGTTAACCGTAGAAGATAATTCCCTTTTGCAAATGTTGTACTTTGCTGAAAAATGTGGAATAAAGGATGTCGCTCACACTTTATGATACGTGATTTGTCATAAATGCCTCGCATTATCAGAAAGATTTCCAACTAGTATATGATAAAAAGGGAAAACACAAAGTTAACTCTTCTTATTTTGCATTCTTCACTGGAATATGGAACTCGGGATTAACCCAAATACATTGAATTTAACCCATTCTGTTTTGGATCCAAAGATCTCCTCAATCAAACCAATTTTTGGGTTAACCCTGATTTCAATGTTAAATCATGGGTAACCCTCCATTGAAAGGCCCTTAGCACAACTCTAGCAAAGGATTGGGATAATTCATATTAATCTAACCAAATTAGTTTATTCTTGAGTCTCACCACTTCTAATTTAATAAATAGGCACCCCTTTATTTGGGAGTTAACCGGAGAATAATTGCTAGTTAACCCTGAGTTAGCTCAAAAATTATTTTTGTGGACCATATTACATAATAATTTAGAATAGGGTTAAATCACGGTTAACCCCGAATTTATTGCCCCACCTTAAAAAGGTGGGTAATTTAACCTGGTGGATTAACACCCATAACCCCCGTCATGAAAGCAAAAATGAGTTAATTTCAACTTCTAAACAAAGTGGAGCCTAGAAGGTTAACCAAGTGGGTTTTGTAACCCACCTATATATGCAGGTCAGGTAGACAACTCATGACTAACTTAAGATAACCTAATTTTTAACTTAATCTAGCTTCCCAAAGCAAAATGTGAGTTAAAATTAGTTAACTCGAGATAACTTAACCCTTTACAAAAGTGAATCTTGAAGTTTAGAGTTATCATTGTTTTAAAAGACGGTGTCTCGAGACAATAAGATTTAAACCTCAAAGTGGAGCATTAGAAAAATATCACTTGGGCACACCGATGTACAGCTTAATATAAATATGTATACTATTTCTTATATAAAAATATGACACACAAAAGTATCTCCTGTAGTAAACCTGATGATTTACAATAGAAAATAGACAAATGTTGTAATATGATAGAAATTTTATTTATCAAGCTTTTAATTATTCTAACACATATAATCAATGCAAAAAAGGTATACTTGTTAATCTTGTTCTAGTATATATATATATATATATATATTGAAGTGGAAATGGCTTTTGAATCTACCATGATGTGTTTTAACAATCAAATGTATATTTTTGGATGCAACTATCTATAAACCTGAAATTCCTCCAATCCAATTACGATTTAAAAATCAATATATAATCACTCATGACTAAACCCACCTCAAGCAAAACCAATTGCAGTGGCTATTGTACTTCTGCATATAGGGAGAGCATGAGGCCCTCCCTCTGGCCAGCAACCAAGCAAAAAAAGAAGAGGTGAGCAAAGAACAGCTAACTGACAAGTTTCTCTTTTTTTTCTCTCTTTTTAGGAACAACATATGAGAAACTTGCCAGCTGATTTCCCCATTAACATATGCTCATCCCCCTTCTGGGTTTCTTCTTCCTGGAAGATGATAGCCGCAGGCAGTCTTCTCTTACTTACCTTACCTTCCCCACATATACTAACCACCATATAACTTACGTTACTGCCATGTAATTTACTCCGGCGTCGTACGCGTTCAATTTCTATCTCTAGCTAGCAGGTGTTCGATCGATCCCTCTTTCTGGGTTCTTATAGCGCTAAGCAGCTGCAGCACCGGAGAGCAGAGGATTTGAACAGGAAGAGAGGGAGCAGTCGAAAGGCTTCAGCGCATCGGAGGCGTGCTTCTCTCTGTGCTCGTCGCTGATCATTTGCTGGCACCTGCACTCCTCGCTGCAGAAGGCTTCGTCACCCCTGGAAGCACGGAAGAAAAGCGCTGGCGGGTGAGTTGTGGGAAGAGCAAGCAGTGCCTTAATTTTCTTGGGTGAAAAAAAAATGCCAAGAGGTAAGAGATGGGGAAGAATTAGAACGCTGTTCAAGTGGTAACTACTGTTGCAATTTTAACCAGAAAATTTGGACGGAAATGGGATCTAAAATTCTATATGGAATCCTTCAAAGACAGTTGTGAATTTTGCAAGAAGGAACGCTTCAGTGGACCCTTTATAAAAGAAGTAATACATACTTGCTACAATGTCCGGGATTACAGTGTCATATCATTTGCAATGTCTGCTCCCATTGGTCGATCAATTGTGAATTATGCAAGAGGAACCTTCCACTATATATTTAGTGAACATGTGCCGAGTACATTTGATTTACTTCAATTACTTATGATAACTTAAGAGAACACATGTATTAATATGATAGGATGCTCCATAAATGGGTCTAGAGGACCTTAGGCTTATCTATTTGAGTAGTATTTGCTTAATGGGCGGCGATCAGGTGGTGTCGACACCACCTGATGTCGCCCCCCCTATCATCGCCCCCTCCCCCCCTAAACCCTAAACCCATAACATGGGGGGAGGGGGCGATGAGAGGGGGCGCGGCGGCATCAGGTGGTGCCGACATCACCTGATCGCCCCCGTTGCTTAATTACATGCGTATAGAAGATCAAACTACAAAAGAATTCCCCCACCCCCAAAAAAGGGAAAAAATTGTGGTGACCATTCAACTGAATGGACCCTAGTAAGTATTTTTTTTACCGGGTCACTCATTAGGATTCGAAAAATTCAGAATCTTATAATTACCCACGAGATGAAGAACCAACTGAACTATCCAACTCGTTCTTAGTAAAAAATCTCAAATTTTAAATGCATGGCACATTCATGTGATGATAATTAAATATCATGCTGGACAGACCCAAAAAACATTTCTGGACAGGAAAAGATAAAGGCCACAGCTCAAGGAGGGGGGAAAACAACAACCGCCTATACGGAGGATCAACGTGATTAGTTTTTATCTCTCTCGGCTAAAGATCAGACAGAAAGAAGGCCTATATATACATCAAACAGCTGGACTGAAGTGGATAAACAAGTCCTTAATTGATCCAACCACAAACTAAACTCAGATGCCCCCAACCTGTTCCTGGTCCTACAGAAGGAGCGGGGGGGGGGGGCACAGCACAAACCAACAGATCTAGTACAGAAGCCATTGTTAAATGGTCCATCGATTCAGAATTGCAGGATCCGGGATGCCATGTTTGCTGCACAGAAGCTTGTTATTTTTTTTTCTTTCCTGATCATGCATGTGCCCCAAGATCCAAAATAATTGAACAGGAGTAACCTTACTTCATGGATACACCAGGAGAACGAGACAAGGCAAGCTTTGAAAAGGGTTGCTCGACAAAGGGGGAAGAGGCCAAAACACCAGCCATTATCAACTGCTCCATGTCTCCCGTGGAAGAAGGCCAGAATCACAGAACCCTGGAGCTGGTAAAAAACAGATCTACAGGTTGAAAGAAATCTAAAACATATATAGAGAGCTCTCACACAGGCTAATTAAGACAACACAGGGCGAATTCTTCTGGGTATGGGGGCATCTATCTAGTCTAAATAATGACAAGCAGATTGCCGACGGCAGGCGTTGAATTGAGTTCGGTCCAGCTTCACCACAAAGCCCACATGCCTCATTTCACGTAGAAGACATTGACTTTGTTCAGAAAAGTCCTTAAGCTTAAGCTATCTTGCTCGATGGCTGACATTAAGAGGAGCTTAGTCCAGTACGCACCATGTGGACAATCCGCTTCCGTAGTAATGGGATCTCTTGGTGGAGCAACACATCATAAATGGTTTCTTGAAGAAGGAAAAAAAAATGAAATCATCATAGCCAAACTATGTAGGTGCATGGTTCCACATAAATATGTTGGCATTAATTTGGACATATACGTGGAGAAACCATAGAACATGCATCACTGAGAAACCCATGGATGGAAGGAATAGAAAGCATGCTAGTAAGTCACAGCATATATGACAAAATATCATAGAATTCAATAGGAAGATAAAGTTCCAAGATGAAAAATAAATAAAGTTTGTAAAGATACCTATGCTAACAACTAACCATGTATTTAGGTCATGAAGAAAAATATATAATACAATTTAGCTAGCTATGTCAGAGATCTAGAGAGAGAGAGGGAGATCGGAATTCTACCTGTACATGAAGATGTCGAGGCCGTGGAGCCTCTTGCTGCAGCGGAAGCACCGGCTGAGGAAGTCCGCCGCCGGGAGGGGCGCCGGCCGACAGGCCGGCGGCGGCGACCCGGGGAACACCCCGAACCAGCCACCCCAGTGGTCGCTGGCGCCGTCGACGTCGATGTAGACTCTCCTCACAGTTTCGCCGCCGACGTGGGAGATCACGCAGGTGTAGCTCTCGGAGAGCTCCATATCCTCGTCTTCGCTCCAGAATTGCTTCGTCGGGACACCGGTGGTGGGCCGGGCGGAGACGATCGGTATGGGCTCCGACCGCGGCCCCGCGGGCGTTCGTGGCGTCCTCGCCACGGCGGCCGCGCCCCCGCACCCGCCGGCTGCTGGAGAGGGGACGTCGTTCATGGAGGCGACGATGCCAAGGCCTACGGCGCCATGGTATGCGAAGCTCCTGGGCGACCTCTGGGTGGGACACCGGGGGGAGCTTTCGCCGGAGACAGAGGAGGAGAAGGACCCGGCCAAGCCCACAAGGAGAGAGAGCTTGCTTGCCGACCTCACGACCACAGTGGCCGGCGGCGACAGCTTCCAGTGGTATTTTACGGCCATCTTAACTTGTTCTGCCCGGAGAGTATGGGGTTGAGTTGGGTCAGAGTCCCGAATCTCCTGATCTCTCTTTCTCTCTCTCTACCTATCCATCTATCTATCTCTACTGTTCTCTCTTTCTCTCTGTAGAAATCTCTTGCCTCTCTCTCCCGTGTTTGCTCAGGTGGAGAGGAGTCTGAGCGGCCAGGTGAGAGTTTTTATGGCCTGGAGAGGGAGAGAGAGAGGAGGAGGAGGAGGAGGAGGGTGGGGGGAGGGCCTCTCCTGGGTATATATACATCAGCGACGTTTTGATGGGAATTATTGTGGTAGGAAGCGAAAGCCGATCGAAATCTCTCTCCTTATAATTCTCCTTATCTTTCCCACCATCCTTAATTTAGATGGTAAAATGGCAAGATCAATAAAGTTTGCTTTTCTTATTCTGGCAAAACAAGAGAGGGATTTCCAGGACACAGATGGTGGGGCAGCTCAGGTGAGAGAGAGAGAGAGAGAGAGAGAGAGAGAGAGAGAGAGAGAGAGAGAGATTAATGACCCAGATGTAAGACATTTGGCTGATTTTCTATTGAGAAAAAAAAGTCTTAATAATTATGAAGTTGTGTCAATGTTAGTTTTAGTGAATCTCACTGTATTGAGTTCACAGATAACTTAAATGTCCAAGATAAGGATATATCTTGGTTAAAAAAAAGTGTGGTGACTGGAGAGTGGAGGATGAAATATTTGGCCTTTTTTGAGAAAATTATAAAAATAAATCCATTATATCAAAAATTACATAATTATCATCTTATTTTGTTATTTTTAAAAACAACTCTTTTGAGTGAACATTACTGTAAAATTATGCTTGAGTGAACATAACTCTTTTAAAAATTATACTTTTGAGTCCATTTGAATCCATAAATTAAAATTTTGGATTCAAGACCCATATAAAAAGCGTTATTTTTTTAACATGTTGTGCCAAAGAGAGAGAAGGGGAAATAAAGAAATAAATATGTGGAGAGAGAGAGAGAGAGTTTAAGAGAGATTAAATATATTGTGATATTTTTCTAAATTCAGTTAAAGATTAAGTAAGGTTAAATAAAAAAATTTAACAGAATAGCAATGACGAGCGACAAATGTATTTGTAGAGGTAGTAAAATGGTTCGTAGTCCTCGTACCACACTTTTGAGATTTATTTGTTGGAGAAGATCGACCAACCATCCGTGGAATCCTACAAACACTAGAGAGACAACGTCATAAGGAGCTCTGGGCATTATCTTAGGAGACAACCCTCCAATGTTTTAGTCAGGAACGCACTTTGGAGAGGATTATCAGGAGGAGAGAGAGCTTAAGAACGGAGTGGACAAGCCTGTGTGTAGGAACAAGGGCTCCTAGAGTGCTCGAAGAGCCTGGAGAATGTTCGGAGAGTACTCTCGGAGAGTCTGGAGAGTGCTCGGAGCGGTGGGCGAACACTTCGTCTCTCTCTACGTGTCTCTGTTTCTATATCTTGGTCTCTCCCCCTCGTGTGTCTGATCAGGGGCCTATTTATATGGGTTGTTTAGGCGATGAGGGCCCGTTCCCTAATGGGGAAAGGGCGTAGGTCGTGGAGTAACGCCCCCTTGATCATGGAGAGAGTTACCAATTATACACCTACCTTTCGGGAAGAGGGGTCTCATGGCGAGAATCTCGGCGTTGTGGGTGTAACCTCATCCATGTCAGTGAATAGTCTACAATGGCAGAGACAACGTTTAGCAGTTGGCGAGTTCTTCGGTGCCCAGGACACTTGTATCAATCTTGTCCGTGGGCTGACGAATCCTTCGTGGGCCTCAACAGGGCTGCCCGGCTTGGGCTGCAGACCGTCGAGCGATCTTTCTCTGACCTTATTGGGTCAGGCCGCCTTGAGTTTGACGCTGTTGGGCCGCATTGAGCCTGGCGAATTTTACTATCCTCAATACTTTTATAAATATTGCAAAATAAGAAGATTGTTTATTACAATAGCAAAATAGAGATGAAAATTTTATAACAATTAAAATAAAATAATTATTTTTTGTAAAATTCTCTTTTCTTCTCTTATGTCCTTACTTTTTACCTTCTAGTGGCAGTAAACGACTTACGGGCCCAACCCAAATGAGCTTGTTCAGCCATTTGAGGACGTTTTTACAAAGCACTTGTAGGAAAAAATAGAGGGTCAGCTGGTGAAGAAATAATGGAGTCGAAGAGAGACATAAAGGAGAGAGAGAGAGAGAGGCAGAGAAAACTACCTATATTCCCTCTGTCTCTATCTTTTCTCTCTTTAACACAAGGTGGGTTGATTAAATCACCTGGTCTTAAGTTTTTTGCCGCTAGAACATTTACAGGGTGTTTGAGAACACTTTTTTTAAAAAAATATTTTTATATTAAAAATTATGACATATCAATTTTAACTCAATTTTTAAAATTGATGAAAATAAATCACTCTCTGTTTGGCAAAAACACTATAATTTTTAAATTTTAAGTAAACTTATTTGTTAGATAAAAAATGCAGTCAATATTTTGACAGAGGTACTTGCTCTTCCCTATCCTCTTGAATGTCAAGCTTCTCCGTCTCTCTCTCGCTCTCTTCCTCGTCGTCTTCTTCTTCTCGTCTTCCTCCTCCTTTCCGTGTCTTCTTCTCCCTTCTCCCCCTCCGTTCCTCTCCCCCCGCTGCTCCACTTATAAAGGTTGTTGCTGTCGCCAGAGCCTACGAGGGCATGGCTTGGTGGTCAGCCATCTCCCCCTTCTCGTGGGGAAAGAGATTGCCACTCGGACTTTGGGGTGCATGGCCTACAAGTACGGCCCCATCTTCATGCTCCCGCTCGACGCGCACCAGACCCTCATGATCAACAGCCACGAGGCGGCCAAGGAGTGCTTCACCACCTGCGATCGGGAATTCATCGCCCGCCCCAAGATCGCCACCGCGAAGTACATCAGCTACGACTACACCATTTTCGGGCTGGCCTCCTACATCCCCTACTGGCGCGAGATGAGGAAGATATCCTTGATGGAGCTCCTCTCCTCCGATCGGCTCGAGAAGCTTCGACACATTCACGCCGCGGAGGTCCACACGCACATGAGGGAGCGTTGAAGGAGAGAGAGAGAGAGAGAGAGAGAGAGAGAGAGAGAGAGAGTGGAGAGGAGGGAGGGAGGAAGGAGAGGCCGAGAAAGAGAGAGAGAGCTCTAGAGAAGGGGACCGTGAGAGATAGAGAGGGAGTGCTGGAGGGGAAAGGAGGGAGGAAGGAGAGGCCGAGAGAGAGAGAGAGAGAGAGGGAGCGTCGGGAGAAGGGGACCTAGAGAGAGAGAGGTCGAGGCTCTCTTAAAAAAATAAGGAAAGACTTATTTTTATTTTGGGAGAAGTTACAATGGGATGAAATTTTATTCTAAAAAATTAGAGAGGTTTACCAAATGAGATTAAGTAAGTTGTCCATTCTTAATTTTTATTTTGAGAAAAAATAGGTGAAAAAATACAACCAATCACCCTATTAGGTGGCTTAAATAATGATTAGACGCTAGTCCCTGTTCACTGATCTCTTCATATGAGAAGTTATTTTACATTTATTTGCTATACAGGAAGTATTTGCAAAAGAATCGTAAACAAAAAAGCCACCGCCCCGTCCACCCTCCGCTTTCAAGAAGTTAGTGAGGCAAAGACCGGCCATCTGCTCTCTTATTAGCTCTCATTCTAAAGTTTAAGATTATATGTGCTGTGATTCTTCCAAACAATTCGTAGTAATTTTAGTTACACAGTTAAGGACAAAAGAATGATTCTTTTTAGCTGAAACTAATTTTTGGTTTAGTTCTTCCGGTCATCGTCATCGTCACAAACTATATTAAAAAACATGTGTCGTTAATTTGTCTACATCATTCATGGCCAAACCACAATACCAAACAAACACTAAGGCCCACTTTTTAAAAAAAATTTAAAATAAGAGAGGATGATTTACTCGGGGTGACGTGCCCGTCCATTATTCCTATCCGACTCCGGTAAAACTATTCTGCCTATTTTATGGGAACGAGAAAATCCACCGTATTCCTTATCCGACTCTTATTAAATCAAAATGAACCAAACTAGAACAACGGGTGCCCGGAACAATCATTCTAACCGCATTTATTCTATTATCAAAATGAGCCTAACTCATCAAGTTGAATCCTAAGTTTTAGTAATAGTGCTAGGTTTATTTTTTTGGAAACCCCAAATCTTTTTGAAAGGCTGTTGTGTGCATACTTTGAAGAAAAGTCATGTGGGAGGCATACATGTTGGCATGTCCCCTGTTGAGTCCCAATCTGAGGGGAAGAGATGCTGAGGCCTCTCTCTCCATATTAATAATAATTATTATTATTTATGTTGGCTGTTGATCAGAATAGCCCTCCCTGGCAAGTGCAACTGCTACTCACCCATCATCACTAATTAGCCTTGCTGAGGCATCTGTTTCAGTTGGGGAAAGATTATAAATTCTCCTCCGGTTGAGTGTGTTTGGCAAGGTGGGGCTGATCAATATAGGGTATTGAAGTACTGTGTGATTTAAGATGGTGATTTCTATCTGAAGTCTTAGCCAAACTAATCCAACAAAAAACAAAGTGGAATGGGTGGCCATAATTTGCTGAACCCATGTCTGCCTAGTTTTAAGTCAGATGGAATTCATTGCGTGGGGATGTAGATGGCCTACCAAACACTGATGATGACCTCTGCTACTATTATAACTTTACTTGGAGAGTCGAAATCAGAGGATTCTAAAATAGTGAAATCAGAGGGTTCTAAAATGATTCCATTGTAGTTGAAATTGTAAAACCTATAGTTGCTTGTTTATGTTACATTCTCCTTGTTATTTGGAACCCAAAACGAGGGAATTTGGCTGCCACTGGCAAATCAACTTCGGATTTCATTTTCCTGTCGGGGGTTGTTTGGTGTGCTGTAAAATGTGGTAAAACATTGTAAATTGTCATTTTCCAGTATTTTCTTAACATTTGATATGTTGTAAATAGCTGAGTGTTAAAATCGAATAACCCTACAAAGCACTCACTTTCTTGGGCTTTGGCTTATCGTCAAAGGCCACCAGAAACCAAAATCCATGCTGTGGTAAGCAGAGATTCCACTGACAGATTATTACATCTACAAGTAGACTAATTATGTTAATATGGGTAGCTTAATATTGGAGGTAACTTCACCTCCCAAAATCGGAAGTAAAGCGATTCAAAATTTCAGGAAACCAAATAAAGCACCGATTTTAATTTATAGGAGAATTAAACAAAATAAAATCAGTTTTTAAAATCCCAAGATTTCACGGGCTTTAAAACCGGGAATTCTAAAACCCTAAGATTACGGCACTTTACAGCAAAATTCGTTGACTCGGTGATCCGTATCGGATCGGAGTTCAACCCGACTCGACGTGCATCATCTCTTCCCTCTCTCTCTCTCTCTCTCTCTCTCTCTCTCTCTCTCTCTCTCTCTCTCTCTCACTACGACTCGGCTCGACGCGATCGATCCTGGGGATGATCCGTAACATATCGAATTTTTTCAGATACGATACGACACGTCCGAGTTAACCCGAGTTGACAAACCATACTTTACAGCACAGCAAACGGCACCACGCTCAAATGAGATACCTTCGTAATTCTACAAAAGTAAGAGAACAAATTAATACAGAAGAATTCAGCATTTTATATATGGAAGCGAAATGTCTGCAAGGTCTGCGTGATTAGTTCGTATCCACTAAAACAAATGTACCTGATTACTGATAAATCATATTGTCGACTAATCATATCATATAACATTTGATTCTACTCAGAAATATTTATCAAGCAGATAACTGTTTCTTTAATACTCAAGTCCGGCTTTAATTAACAAAATCAAAACAACTCTCAAACATTTGTGTCAAAGTCCGGCCGTCCAAACATTTAACAGGAGAAATATTACGATCATCATCTCATTTGTTATCCTTATTTTAGCCGTTCAATCTTGACATCCGTCTTAAAATTTAAATATTAAACTTAAATTTAATGATCTCAATTATATGCAAAAGAAATTAATGAGAAAATCTGCCACAGTCGCATGCATTTCTCTTCAACAATTACATCAAAATTCCCATATTTGCCAGTAGATGATCATGTGCCGCAATGTGGGTAATTGAGCAAAGATTTGGCATCTTGAAGAAGGTAGAAAAAAAAAGTATATATACTGAGATATGATGACTGGATCAAATCTTATCTTAGGAGGGGGGGAGAATGGAATAATGGTGCCTTATTGCTATGCCTACACAGCACCACCACTGAAGTGGATCACACTGCATGCGGCATATCTGCACAGGAAAGGCAGCCATCCCCCTTCTCTCCATTTCCATCTGCACTATATCTTGCATTCCTTTATCTTCTCCAACTGTGTCAACCTTTGCCACCACTCCCCCCACCTCGTCACTTTGAAAAGTTGCCTACAGTTATCAGGACCCCAGAATCACATAAAAAGGTGAACGACAGGAACAACGAAGGGGAGTCTAAAACACCACTCACAGAGATCTTGACTTCAGCGGTATCGTAAGGCCAACTTTGAAACTGGGGTAGGGTAGCTCGTTTGATCCCAGAGAGTCGAATGCGTTACCCGACCTCGGTTAAGAAGAATGTGTGTGAGAGGCACGCTCTCATCTGGTAGCGCATTCGTGCTATCCTATCCGGAAAACAAAGCAGGCCTAAGTGAACTAGTGTCAATAATTCATGAAAGTTTAATTTATCTTGCACAATTAAATAAACGATCGAGTTTAACCAAAACTTTTAGTTTGATTATATCTTGAGCTCTCTCACATCGTCTTTGGCGTTGGATCTGCACTGCCCACGCATCTCACAGTTCTCCGTGATTTCAAGTACTTCCCTCTCGATCGGTTGACAGTTCCCTCTGATCCACCACCAAGAATTGGTGCCATCTTTACGTTTCAACAGTTGGATTATAATTGTGATTCAAATTAATCATTATCATTTGAAAAAAATATGTATACAATTTTTTTTAGAACATGATCACCTGATCAGATGAATGGGATGGAGGACATCCACTCGTGTTAGGTTAGTTGATCTCTTCTCTGGCTAGTTGCCTTTGCCTCATAAACCCAATCCCCCGGTTACAGTCTAAATTCGTCCGAACACTTAGAGCTGACCTCAGCCAAGTCATATGGACACCTATAGCTGACCTCGTATCTTTCGATGACTCAACATCTACCCTAGTTCAGCTCTGATTCTTCTTTTTCTTTTCCTGCAACACAAAGGATGTAAAAAACTGACCCAAATGGATGTGCTGTAAGAAGAGAGCGGATTGTTTATGTTTCTTGTTGATTCCAACTCGATTAACAAGTGACAGAGGCTATAGACGTTCTGGTTTAGAAAGGAAAAGCAACTGTAAGCCGAAACTACAAGAGATGACTCTGTGTGACCGTGTCTATAATTCTATATGGATCCACCTCAACCTGACAAGCAGGATTTTTCGTGTAGATGTAGATTGTAGAGGTCACTTGGAAACGATGAAGAGCTCCATTGGGGATGCGGCAAATTAATGGCCAATGACCCGAGGCTTCAACTAGCTGAGAGAGACCTAACACAAATTGGCAGCATAGCAAGTGTACGGTAGTGCAGAGGGAACTCGGGTTCATGAATGGGTGTTGGCACTGATCTTCTAAGCATGCACCCCCCCCCTGGTTCACTTTGAGGAATCTCTCCTCAAATTGAGAGAAAACAGATGGAGGCCCCTGCGTGTCTCAGTGCAGACCTTGCCTCTCTTTGGACCATTTTGTTCATCTTTTCTCTCAACATCGTTCTCGTGCCCACGAGCAGAGCGAGCACACACATCAGTTCTTATCACTGTCGATTCATTAACGCGAGAAAATTAAAGGGGCTGAAAGAGTGTGAGAAAGATGGCAAAGATGATCTGTCACCAGAGCACATGCAGGGCCCTTCTACAATTAATTAAGCCAATCAAAGAGTACCATTTGCTCTTAGGAGTGCTTCCTTTGACGTAGAACATTGCAAAACACCATAAAATATAGGATTTTATGAGTCATATAAATATGATATTTTACAATATTTTACCGTATTTTACCATAGATTCATGCATGATTTGCTGACCAGCTGGGTCTTAAAGGAAGAGGCACACTTCCAATTAGTCCCCCCTCCCCCCACGCCAAACAGTACGTAGCCCCTCTCGCATTAACGTCGCAGGACCATTACTGCCCTTCGATCTGAAGCCGATGCTTCAATGCGGGCGGTCCACAGGTGTCCCTCACTGCACCAACATCCCCAGGTTCCGATGCCGGAACAGGACCACCGGACTCGGAGGAGGAGGTGTGGCAACTGTTGTGGTGGTGGTCCTTCCTCCTCTGATCAGGCGACGGCGAAGTGACGTTCTGGGGCAGGGCAGAACCTTCTCAGGTGGAAGGAGAAGAGGGGTGGTGGCCTCTTCGATCATCGAAGTGAGTACTTCCATGGCAAGGCAAGAGCTTACCTCCACTGAGAGCCAACCCACCTTGGATCATCATCAGGACCACACCGCCCAGCTCTTTTTCTTTCCAGTGGGAAGAAATCCACAAGAAAGCTGCTATAGATGTTGATCTCACTCTCCCACCATTCCTTCTCCACCGAAGTCTCTTGCTTTCTCCTCTGAAGCTTGAATTCGCCACCAAAACTGAGTGCATCAGACGAAATATATATATCCACTACCGGAGAAACTCAGTAGACGGATTTGGTTTTTCTTGAAAAGAAAAGGGTGACTTTCTTTCGGTCTCAAGGCAACAACTTGAAGTCCAGATTGTATGTATACATAGTTGGATGTCTGGTTTTGGATATCTCATGGATATATGTTGTGTGTTCTAACTCTTCTCAGATATGCAGCACCAGGTGGGTGGCGTGCACTGCTGTGATGTGGGAGTGCTCCTCTGGTCCTCTCGACATGTGAATGGCCTTCCTTTTTTGTTTCCTGGGTGGACATTTAACTCGTACGACCCAAAATCGAAGAAATGATCTCCCATGAGTATCGAAAACTCTCTGCATGCGCACTGAGTCACTGACGCAGTTTGATGCACTTTTTTTTTTGGGTATTTATTTCTCATTACTTCACACGAGTGGAAGAAGAACAACGAGATGCCAACCTACCCCACTGATAACATCGCTGTGCATCCATTTATCTGGGATGAAATGAGGAATCTTCACGAGGGATGGGCTTGCAGTTGAAGCCCATTTTTGACGGTGACATTTGTTAACAAGTAATGCTTACTGCATATCTGGTTTACGGTTTAAGTGTTGCAAACTAGGGTTTTACAAATCAGGCCGACAAAGCTGGGGGTTAAACTCTCCCTATTGATTTATAGGCAAGGTTTGCCGTCCCGCCCCGACCCGCACGACCCGACCCGACCCAGGCGGGCACCGGGTCGCACGGGCTGGGGGTCGTGGACGGGTCGCACTGGACCGCATGGTCCCTTGCGTCCCGCCACGTCCCGCTCCGGTGCGAGGCGGGACCCGGCTCGGTACGGGCGGGTCGGGGCGGTTCGCCCATTTAACGGGCCGAAGGGGGAGGAAGAGCTCCATCCCTCCCACCGACGAGTGGCGGTGCAGCGGCGGCGGACGGCGATCAGAGCGGCGGACGGCGGCGTTGGGCGGCGATTGGAGGTAGGTAGGTTAAATTTTTTTTAAATGGTCGGGGGTGGGGCGTCTGCCGCCGTGGGGGACGGGGGGGGGGGGTGCTGGGCGTCTGCCGCCGTGGGGGGACGGGGGGGGGTGCTGGGCGTCTGGGTCGCCGTGGGGGGACGGGGGGGGAGACGGGGGGGGGGGGGTGCCCGGCGTCATGCCACCGTGGGGGGAGGGGGGGTGCTGGGCGTTTGGGCCGCCGTGGGGGGACGGGGGGGGTGCTGGGCGTCTGCCGCCGTGGGGGGACGGGGGCCGCCGTGGGGGGACGGGGGGGGGTGCCCTGCGTCTGCCACCGTGGGGGGACGGGGGGGGTGCTGGGCGTATGCCGCCGTGGGGGGACGGGGGCCGCCGTGGGGGGACGGGGGGGGTGCTGGGCGTCTGGGCCGCCGTGGGGGGGACGGGACGGGGGGGGGGGGTGCCCGGCGTCTGCCACCGTGGGGGACGGCGGGGGGGGGGGGGGGGGGGTGCTGGGCGTCTGCCACCGGCAGGCGGTGGGGGGATGGGGGGGGCGTATGCCACCGTCTGGGACGGGGGGGGGTCTGCGACCGTGGGGGTGGGGGGGGGAGGAAAAAAATTTTATTTTTTGAAAATTTTATATCTTTTTTAATTTAAAAAATATAAGAATAAAATTTGTTAGATTATTATTGTTTAATATTATTTTTGATGTATTGTTGTAGAAAAAAATATAATTTTTATTTAATTCATCTTGTAGAATTAAATATATTGATATATTATTTAATTCATGTTGTAGAAATAATATAAATATCGTTTAATTCATGTTGTAGAAATATATTTATGTTTGATATATTATTTAATTCATGTTTAAATATTAGATTTAATTGAGATGTATTAAAATTTAAATTTAAATTTGTAGAATTAATGATATTATTTTCATTATTAATTGTAGACGTAAAATAACATAATATTTAATTTTAAAAATTGTAAAGATGTTTTTCATTTAAATATATCTATAGTGAGAAATATTTTACAAAAAATTAAAGGTAATATTTATAATTTAAATTAAGTAGAGATGTTTTGAATTTAAATATAAATTTATTGATAAATATTTTACAAATAATTTTAAATTTAATTAAGATGTATAATGTAATTTAAGTAGACATATTTTTAATGTAAATAGTGTTGGATATTTTATAAATAATTTTAAAGTTAATTTAGATCTATAATATAATTTAAAATTTATTTAGAGATGTTTAAAATTTAATGTAATAATTACTGATAAATAATTTAATATAATGTAATTTAATTAGACATGTTTATAATTTAAATATATAATTAGTGATAAATATGTTACAAATTAATTTAAACTAAATGTCGGTGTATTAAAAAAAATTAGCAGTATATGCATGCTTTAGAAATAATGATATTATTTTGAACTAAATTATATTGACATGTAGTAAATATTAAATTTAGTCTTGCATATTGTAGAAATAATGATATTATTTTTCATTGTTAGTCTCTGTTTAAAATAATGTACTTAATATGATTTGTATTTCTTACATTTACGAGATACAGTTAAGTACTTAATATGGCTCCTAAGGAACGAACAAATGATATTGGGTGGTCACACGGAGTTTTGTTGGATGGCAACCGTAGGTGTTGGCGTTGTAACTATTGTAAAATAGAACACCGGGGAGGAGGGGTGTCTCGGTTGAAGAAGCATTTGGCAGGAGGAGCCGGGGCAGGATACTCTGAGGTTGCTGGGTGTACCCATGTGCCTAGAGATGTGAAACTTGCAATGGCTAGGCACCTGCGTGAGAAGAGAGCTGAGATGCAAGAAAAGAAAAAAAAGAAGAAAAAGGGATCAAGCGGCAGTGAGCGGGCGCCCAAGTGGCAGCAACGAGGAGGAATGTGCATGGACACCTAGTGACGAAGACGAACAAGCATGTACTGAGCAGGCTAATGTGTATGTCACTGTGAACGATCCATACGAAGCAGAGCTTCGTGAGGCAGTACGTCAGAGCAGGGAAGAGTCAAGACATCCCGAGGAGACTATAGTCCGTAGTCGCGAGGCCGCGAGGACCGGAGCATCAGGGAGTGGTGGTTCATCTACGACTCGACAATCACGAGGCATAAGGAGTTTATTGACTGCTGACTCGGGGACACAAAGAAAAAGGACACAATCGATCAACATTGAAGATGTGGAGCACGGTGCACTATCCCGAGAGCATGGTAAGCAAACGAGGATGGACGATGCGTATGGCCAGAAGGGACCTAAATGGAAACTTGGTCAAGCTGTTACAAAATGGTGGCACCACGCGGGTCTGCCTTTCAATGCAGCCAATAGCCCTTACTACAAGCCAATGTTTCAGGAAGCACAGGTCCTTGGGCTACACGTGCAGCCACCTACAGCGAGAGAATTGGCTGGCGTATACCTTGATGAACAAGTTGCTGAGATCAAGAGTTACATTGACTCATTCAAGCAGAAATGGACAAAGTACGGAGTCACACTGATGTGTGATGGATGGTCAGGTACCACAAAATCTAGCCTGATCAACTTCCTTGTTTATTGTGACAGACAGGTATTCTTTCACAAATCAGTGGATGCGTCTGGTCAAATTCACAGTCACCAATATATTTTGTCATTGATGGAGCAAGTGGTGACTGAGATTGGGGAGGAGTACATTGTACAAGTGGTGACTGATAATGGGTCGAACTATAAGAAGGCTGGGGAGGAGCTAATGAAGAAAAAACGGCACATTTTCTGGACCCCTTGTGCAGCACATTGTGTAGATCTGATGCTGAAGGAGATTGGGCAGCTTCGTGAAGCTATAGATGTAGTGAGGACTTTTTTTACAGATTTTCATGTACCCTCCACCGCAGCACACGACCCATCATTTGTACAGATGGTTACATATTTTCAGTCACACCCACATGTACCTCCACCCACTAAGATAGAGTTAGATTATACGGGTGATCAGTCTCATGTATCTGATGATGAGTTTTGATATTCGGGCTTCACTGATGATGAGGATTAGTGAGTTTTGGGATTCGGGTTACACAGATGAGGAGGATGAGTGAGTTTTGAGATTCGGACTTCACAGATGGACGAAGATTAGTGAGTTTTTGTATTTTATACTTCATGAATGAATGCCATTATTATGTCACTGTTTACTTTTACATATTTAGTAATTGAAATAAATTTTTATGTATTATATATAATAGGATGTTTAATTAAGCAGTGTAATATGTAATTTTTATATAATTTATTATGTATAATTTAATATGGATCTATTATCATAAATAAACTATACATTCTAATATTTTTAAATATATATAACATTTAATCTTTCAAAATAAATTTCTTAAAAATTTTAAAAAAAATTCAAAAAAAATCGCGTGAAGTGCCAAAGGGGCGGACCGGGTCGCTGTGCGACCCGCCCGACCCGTCCCGTGCCGAGACCGGGTCGGGTGGGTCGGCAAACCCTATTTATAGGTAAAATTATCTCTGCATCCCTAACTTTTTTATAAATGATTTCTATGCCCCTACCCCATTTAATTAATCTATATACCCTGAAAATTTTAAGAATAGGCCTATAAACCCCCAAACACTCTACCGTATCTTTAAAACTAATACCTGTGTACCCCTCAAGTTTAGTCTTTAGGGCCTAGTTTGTTGTTCGAACAGGGTTAATGAAGTCGAACACGGTAACCGACCCCGAACTAACATGTTGTGTGTGAGATGTCGCGTGGGCCCCCCCGCGATTTTCTCTCTCGTCGAACGCGACATCCGGCCGACAATTCGATTAACAAAAAGGGCCTAGAGGTACAGCAATCCGGGTTAGTAGATTTCAAGGATATATATATATATATACGGATAAATTAGATTAAAGTAGGAGTATAGAGGTTATTTATAAAGATTTCAAAGGTGTCAGGGAAATTAACTTTAATTTATATGGGACCGATGTGATGTAAGAAACAAGTAAGAAGTGTGTCCTGTCCCTCTTTATTTATATCGACATTATATGGGACCTCTGAATTAATTGCCAGGTTTCTTCTAGATGTCGTTCGTTCAACATTATGCTTTTCAGGCCCAGAGTGCTGCCCAAGTTCCTGTTGAACAATATGTACCACTTACTGAAGAACCATCACGTGTACACAAAAATCAAAACACAACGCAGGGAACTGCATTATGCCTGACCATCCCTTTAAAGCCGATCTAATGTAAGCTTGCAAGCCAAGAATTTAATTAGTAGTAGTAATATATAGTAGAGCCTTAATTTTGGCTCTGTTTTCTTTCTTAAGATCGCTTGAAAAGTTTGAGCATCTGGCTTGCTCGGGTACGAGCAAAAGAAGCAATGCGGTGCTCCATGATTACTATTGCAAGAATACGCATCTGGAGAATTGACGGTAATTGATACAGGTCTCTTTGTGCTGATTCAAAACTCCATGAAGCAGCTGCACCTCTTTAGCCTGCTGGGGAAAGGCATTGGCCAGCATAAACCTCCACATTGTAGCTCCTCCGAAGTGGACGTTTGCTTGCATCTGAAGAAAATAACAATAACATGCACTTTTCAGCATGAAAGGGGAGATGTCCTATAATTGGTTCTGTCCTACAAGCAAGGTCATGTTATCTGTCATAAAATCAAAAAAATCTTGCTTCTGATCACCAGCCAGCAGAACATCTGGTTCACTGCGGACAAACTGCGACAGCATACCCGAGACCATCCTAGCTAGCGTGGCCACAGCTAGCAGAAACCCAAACCGAGACGACCATCTCTCTCTCTCTCTCTCTGTGTGTGTGTGTACGTGCGCATGCAATGCATGGGCACACGAGCACGCGCGTGCATCATGCGTTGTGTACATGCATGGTTAAACCCGCGCAGTTGATGATAACCAAAATGTGTACCTCAAATCTGTAAAGCTGTACCTGCGCATGCTTGAGCTTTTTGATCTTTAGGCAACAATGGGACGCTTGCTGGATGATAGGCTTAAGGGGCTTCTTGAGCTTTCAAATGAAGACTGCGTGAGAGGGAGGTCACTCATTGTGTCCTGCAATTTTTCAGAAGAAACGATCAGTGCTTTCGAAATTTTGGTACTTTTTTTCTCTTTGGAGGTCCATGCATATTGTGAGGACAAAATTCATTGGCACATGCTTCTATATATTGTCCTGATCCTGTGGAAGTAAGGACTCTCAACTTTTTCTGACACAATTAATTGCTGATTTTCTGCATTAGCTAGTATACTGACCCCTGTAGTCTTATTTATTAAACAAGCCAGTGATCAGTTTTATTAGCTAACAAGCCATGACACCTTCCTCTAGTGGACATATATACATGTGCATAACTTGTTTTATCCATTGTTTATGTTTTTTCCTCACACTAGGAGAATTAAATCATATATAATGTTATCGTTATACAATGTCAAAACTGTTCTACCTTGTATATATAACCTAGTTAATGCATCTAACTGTACAGCATATCCTGACAATTATGTATGCCACTTGTGTTCTAATCGATTACATATACATACTTGAAATTATTAAATCATCCAATCCCGAACACGTGTGTGCGTGTGAAGATTTGATTGATTATAACATGCAACATAAATGTTAATGATTCTCCTGGGCATGCATGAAAGCAGGACTTACATTGATGCTGACGGAAGTCTGGCTGTGATTGTCCAGTGAGGCTGTGCCCCCCACCATGCCATGGTTCATGCACTCATCTGCGAGCGCTTTCAGCCTGTTGAGCTCGGGTACAACAAGGGTGCGAAGATCCGGCCGGTCCTTCCGCCGCAGCTCGGCACACTTGAGCGCCATCTTTGCAAAGCTCAGGGCCTCCTCCACGGGCCAGTCGGGCACCGCCGGGTCCAGCATCTCTTCAAACGTGCCCTTCTCGATTGCACGTTCAACGTGGTATGCCAGACCCATGGGGGGCCTCGCAGTGATGAGCTGCAGCAGCATGACGCCGAGGGAGTAGACGTCGGACTTGATGCCGAGCATGCCGGTCTGCTGGTACTCGGGGTCGATGTAGCAGAAGGTGCCGGCAGTGGAGGTCATGCGGTACTGGGTGACGTCGTCGGCGACGTTCGGGGGGACGAGCCGGGCGAGGCCCACGTCGCTGATCTTGCTGTCGTAGTTGCGGCCGAGGAGGATGTTGCCGGGTTTGAGGTCACGGTGGACGAGGGGTTCCGGTTTTGTCTGGTGGAGGAAGAGGAGGCCGGTGCCGATCTCGGCGGCGATGCGGAACCTGAGTTGCCACGGGAGAGCGGGGGTGCCACCCCGTCGGAAGAGACGGTCGTCCAAGCTGCCATTTTCCATGTACTCGTAGACGAGGCACCCATATTCTGGGCAGGCTCCCACCAGGAGGACCATGTTTGGATGCCTTATGCAGCTCAGCACTTCAACCTGTGCATGCATGAGAAAACTACGTGATTAATGGACAGAGAAGCACTGGGTCATGTTCGCATGCATCCAACTAAAACCAGACAAAAATAAGGGTTAAAGTGTGTGCAGGCCAACATAAGTTAGATATGATGGTAAATGCTCTGAAAACTGAGTGTCGATCGAAGTATGCATGGTTGCTGTTCAGAGTTTTGATTTTTTGGCTTCATAGTTGTGTCAACCAGATACTCTGAGGATCAACAGACCAGACATATTACTTAATCCTGTGAGATTATAAGGTTCGGAGGGTGGAACTGGAAGTGGAATAAACAGGACTTTTGTGGACAGGATCATACATATATAAGGACCTCAATTAATTAATTAATTACAGGGAAGCATCTCTGGAGCACTTGATTCCATGAGGGATATAGAACTAATAAAGGCCACTCTTAATCAGTTAGAAGAGATCTGCAGAGAAAATGGCTTTTAAATTCTCACCTCCTGCTGAAACTGCAATCTCCCTTGTGCTGCATCAGAACGCAGAACCTTGATGGCAACCGGCGTGTGGTCCAAGCAACCTTTATACACAGGGCCATAGCCGCCTTCTCCAATCTTGCGGTTCTCAGCAAATGAGTCAGTAGCGGCTTCTAATTCCTGAATGGTGTACTTCCTGTACCTGACGTCGGTGCATGCCAGGGCATCCAGCGCCTTCTTCTTCTCCTCTGCCGCTTTAAGTGCTTTCATCTCTGCGTTTATCCTTTTCTGTGCTTCCAACTCCGCAATCCTTTGTGACGCTTCCGCAGCCTCCAAGGCTGCCTTGCACTTTGCCTTCTCTTTTTCTACCATGGCTAGAGCTGCCCCTTCAGCCAGCCGGGCTTCTTCCAGTCGTTGCCCTTCTTCCTCCTTCCAACGATGGAGCTGCCTTGCCTGTTCAAATGAGGTAGCAGGTTATTCAAACTGGCCATATTTGTTGATGACATGAAACTGTCTGCGGTACATTCTTCTGTTATCTTGATGGAAAAAATGTGGAGTTAGATACCATATGGTTTGCCGTCAGAGCTTCCTTGCATGCTGTGCTGTACAAATCCATGGTCTGCATGAGTTCTAGCTTCAATCTCCTCATCTCTGTTTCTACATCTTCTTCGTAGCTCTGAATTGAAGCCAGATTGGAATTAGCACTATTTTAACTTATATATGCCTAATTAACCTTTGGGAAGGTGAAAAGGAAGACTCCCTTTTTTTTTTCACAAAGAAGCATGTCTATCTAACTACAGGTGGTAATAAATATGCTGGTTGATATATTTACCATAGTCTGTGATGAGGTTGATGTCATTGCACTGTCCTCGGATGCAGAGAACCCACTTCTCCACATACTCCCATCCATGGACCTGGGTAGGTTTGGACGTGGTACCTCAAAGCTCCGATCGAGGCCATCGGAGGCACTGGACAATCTCGAAGTCGGATTGATGTCACGATGATCATAATACGAGCTTCCTGACGTGCGACCCACACTGGGCCTGCCGGAGCTCACGAATGGTACGTCCGCCTCTCCCAATTTCAGGTCGCCATATGATTTTGTGACCATACCTCTCACCCCCCTGGTGAACGGAGACAAGTTCCCAAGAGGTAGAGATCATCAGGTCATTCTTGGCATGATTACATTGAATCGAAACACTGGTTTCTTGTGCATGTGTATTTAACAGATTAACAAATTAATAAGTTGCATTGCACCCAGACCAGCCCACAAGCACAGGCGTGATCTTGCATTTATTGTTTGGGAACATTTACAGGAGGAGATTTATGGTTGGAATTTCTGATAAGACATAAATATTTTTAGAAAGAATATGATCAGTGCATTGGCATACGTACGTACAAGGAGATTAATGAATTAAGAGGGAAGGAAAGAGACGTACAGACACACAAAAGGGGTGAGGTGGGGATTGTCTCTGTAATCCATTTTGAGATGGATTGTATACGGATTTCGAAGAGAAAAATGTAAAGAAATAGAAATGATAAACAAGCTAACGCGCCATTGATACTCGTCTTTTCTATATACAGGAAAAAGTAGCTAGAGACAACAAAATAAATAATATATATCTCGCAATCTATAATCTGAAGGGACACCCAAATGAGATTTTTGGGTCATGGATTCTCACATGATGAAAAAATTAGTACTTTCTTTTTTAAAATCAACGAGATTATGGGATTATGAAAGTAACTCAAAAAGGTGCATTTGGCATCGAGCAGATTAACTTTACTTGATGGATTCCCTTTCTTCAATCGAGTGAGGACTCTGATATGGCGGTGCCTCCACTGCGAAAAAAGTAAAAAAATTCTCTTATTTCTCTGACTGAATCATGATTCTCTGATTAAGAAGCCAGAGTGTACGTAGTAACCAAACATTTATCGGGGAGCTCCGAAGAACATAACATGCAAATTAAAGCGGAGGATGGCGAGGACCTGTTGAACCTCTTGGACCGAGCGTCGAGTCGTCACTGGCCACTTCTTGTCTGAGGCTGTTCTGGTTCTGAATCTGCAGCCACGAGGAGATGGCTGGCGCCGGCCGGATAGCATGCCGCACTGAGGATAACCTCCCTTTGTTGATGACGTACACGGTGCAGAAGTCCGGGGCTCCTTTGCAGACGCTCGTTGGTATGTCTGTAGCCTTGAACCTTCTGTACTAAAGAGAAAAAAAAACAGTCTTGTTAGGAAAACAAAGAGGATTAGGATATAGAGAAATGTTATATATATATATATATATATGGTGTCACATTTTTTTTATTATGCTTGTCATATTCTTTCGACGGAAAAAAGTAACCCTAATTAAACTGATCAAAAATAAAGAATTTTAAGTTCTTCAGATAGAGTCTGTCTCAAATCATTTGATCTCACGTGACATTATAACATCCCTTAGATATTAGAGCTATACTGGAGGTTGGAGGCCATGCAATCACCTTAAGAATAGATTCCTCGATGGATAACCAAGGACCATCTTTTCCACTCCAGAGTCTGCGATGAACTCTATTAATGCCTTTGCTACGTCGTTTTCCTCCAGAATGACATCCATGCATGGCACCTGCTTCGTTTCGAGCAAAATCATATATGTCCTCTCATAGAACAAACCACTCTTTTGAAGATGTCCACTGCTTCTCTCTCTCTCTCTCTCTCTCTCTCTGTGTCTTTGATCTTTCTGCCCCTTTTTGGGAGGACTGTTTCCTGCTATTGTCAGATTTCTACCGCCAAATAATGGAACACTCTCATGCTCTCCAACTCACTTTTGTAAACATGCAATAAAGTTTTAGATGTATAAATGAAAATAATAGAGAGATGAGAGGTTGATCACAAATGCGTACATCTTTAAGAGTGCAGAAACAGCGGAAGGGGAGGAGCAGTTCCTTTCCATCTTGATCATCTTGTCCTGTGAACAGTAACGAGGAGGAGAAAATTTGTGAGATTGGGAACTAGGTGGTAGGCTAATTAAGGGTCGTAAATAAAAAAGATTTTCATTTTCCTATTTTTTTTTAGTTCTCATGCTGCAGTATTATTACTTTTTTATGAGAATGTGCAGTATTTTTTTAGGGGGAAAATGATACTTTTGTTCCTCCCCTTTAGTGTATTTTATGTACATCACATTGACTCCGATCAAAATTGATGGGAGATGGTCTATAACATTATTATTAATAATCAGGTGGAACGCTGCTTAATTCAATGGCTTATATATCTTCAGCAAATGTCTAATTAAAAGAGAGCAAGAATGTCACTGCCCTGCTTGTCATTAATTAGATGGCATCACGTAACAGGAGAAGGGCCTTCCCATCTCAACAACTCGACAACCCCATGAATGCATTTAGAAGAAGAGCAACAATAACAACAATAAGACATCTCTCAGCTCTCTCTCTCTATCTATCTATCTCTATGACTCAATGGCATAAATTAAAGGTTCAATGAGGGAACTCTTACATATAAATCTCATCTCTAGTAGTTATCTAAGAGCATTGATTTAACTGATGGGTTTAGAGAGCATATTACTGGGCACTCCTTGTAGGCCGTAAAATTTATGGAGAGAATATTACTCTATGCGGTCATGATGAAATTTCTGAAAAGGTCGAATTGTTACAATGAAACAGAAATTTTTTCTCTGTGTAAGAGGAGACAGAGAACAAATTAAATGGGGGTTCGGGTGGGGGGGGGGGGGTATAAGGACGTATCCCTCTCTCTCAGATCTAAACCGGGGAACCTCGTACCTGATGAATCTGTGGCTGACATAGAAGAGTGTGGCGACTTGGAGGCTACATGGACGAGCACGACGGTCTGGCCCCGGCCAACGAGGTTGTCGACGGCCCACTTGAGGGAGTTCTGACTGACCTTGTCCCTGTCAACGGCGACGACCACCAGCGACGGCGTCGTGGGAGGCGGCATCGACATCTCGACTTCGCTAGAGCTGGGCGCACGGCCATACCCCCTCTCTAAATGGACACATTGTTTCTCTTCCCTACCCCCTCCTTCCTTCCCCACTCAGAAGGCCCAGCAAGCTCTACGCATCAACACGAAGAGACTTGCATTGAGAGGGAGGGGGAACACGTACCGTCTTCGTCTTCCAAACTAAGTTACTTTGGGATGGCAATAGATCTTTGTTTATTCTCTTCTCTGGTTTTCCGTTTCCTCTCCCTCCTCGTCCCCCTTTCTCCACGAGAGAGAGAGAGAGGGACGTGAGAGAGAGAGACAGAGACAGAGAACCAGGGAGCCCGCAGGAGACCAGGCAGATGTGCCCTCAAATAAATGGAGTCTCTCTCTCTCTCTCTCTCTCTCGTTTGCGGGAATGAGGGAACCAGGCCCGTCAAAAACAATCCTCCCCGGAACTCAATCCCCACCCCAACTTGATAGGTGGGTTCCACGTTGGCCTTCAAATCTATTCTTCTTTGATTTTTTTGTTCATTGAGAACGGTTTTGATACCAGAATAAGGATAAATAAGACGAGTTATTTCATCTATTCATTCTTAATTGAGTTTAATAATAAGGTTAATTTATCTGAAATAGGTTAAGATTAAGATTTTTATTTTAAAAAATAATTCTTTTTACTATTTCACATGGAATGGAATGAGTTATTCTTGAGACAAAAATAAATTATCAAACTCAAAAAAAAAATTTAAGACCACTTTATTTTCAGAATAGCGGAGTTAGATATTGCATTTGATGAAAGAGAAAGTAACGGGACCCACACCGCCATCTCACACGTGTCATCCTTCACCGACTCTGAGAAAGATATTGCATCTCATGAATTATTCGACCTTATGAAGTCGAATATGGTATTCTTACTCGTTTAACAAAGAAAGCCTTAGGCCCTTATTGATAAGCGGGTGGGGGTACGTTAATCGACTCCGAAGGGTCGATTAAGTCACCCGGGATCGATTAGGTACATTTGTGTGAGGGGGAGGTGGGGCCCACCGTAACCGCAGGTGACTTATCCGCCGACATTCGCCCGATCAAGCCGCTATCAAAGTGGTTCTTAAAGAATAATTCACGTGAATCTATCTCGAATAATTATCTTAATCTGTTATTAAAATAACGTTAAATTATTTCTCTCTCTTCGTCGACCATTATTTTTATTCCTCCTAAATATCAACAGTATGGTCTGGCCCCTTGGGCATGCCTTCTCGTATGATCCGTGACTCCCCGCCTCCATCTCATGGAACCACTAGCTCGTTTGTTTTGACTGCCTGAATACCCATGAGACACGTGTCTTGTTATGCACGGTGCAAGTGGCTCACCAACACGGCATTGATTAGAGCGAAGAGGCGATGGACGCGATGGCACGGGGTGAAGGGGGAGGTGGCGGCAACGGCAATGCAAAGAGGAGGAGAGGGCGGCCGTTGCGGGAGATGTTGCATTAGGTTGTGCGGTGGTAATTTACCGACGACAGCCTGTTCGTCGCGATGCAAACATGGAGGCCGAAGGGAAGGGAAGGGAGACGAGGGGGGAGACCAGAGGTGAGGGTCGATCGGAGGGAGGAGAGTACGGTAATATCCATGTGAGAAATAGTAAAATTAAAGATCCTCGCCTAGGGAGAATAAAATTTAAAGAATTACGAACAATATCAAGTACTATTCACCTAATACTATTCATCCAACACTTTCATTATTTATCCAAAAAATAATCGAAAAAAAATGAGTCGAACAAAGTTTAATTAAGGATGAACAATATCCAATACTGTTCATTCATCGCTTCCATTATTTATCCACAAATTAATCGAAACAAAAATGAGTCGAACAGCGACGAGCGCGGCATGGTACGCCGAGGAATGATCAGGTCCATCCGAACCACGTCTTTACGAAGTGTTTTATGAAATGTGGAGCCTCCAGCTAGCATCACGACGAAGACGTCGTGTCGGTAGGCATTCGAATAGTGCGAACCTTATGTACGAAGGACAATTACACGTACGTTCTTAGAATTTTTAGTATTCTACTCTATACTCTTTATATTTTTTGATATTGGCATATATACTCTCGTATCGAGGAATATTATTCCAACACTAAAACCATCAAAATTAATAAAATATTTGGTTAAATATGTCAAAAATATAAGATTTTAGATAAATATACCAGATAATACAAGACAATATAAACGTATACATGCCATTACTTAATTATGTGAGAAAATTAAATAAGGATGCATCGGTTCTTTTTTCATCTTAATCTTACATAAAATTAAGTTAAAAAATATACGATGAAATAAGATTTATTTAGAGCAGGATTTGTCGTCCCAACCGTCTCGATCACGGCCTGGGACGAGACGGGACAGTATTATACCGCTATGTATCCGTTCGAAATAAAGACTTTAATATAAAGATTATAAATAAAATTTAACAAGTTATTCTTTAGGTTAGCGGGTTAAACGGTGTTATGCGTGAATAGATGACCACGTTCGATTTTTGTCAGCGCCAGTGGGATTTTAAAGTTTTTTTCATTCAATAGTTTAAAGAAAATTGAAAAAAATTTAAAATTTTGATACATCTTCTGAGATTCGAACACGGGACGCTCCAACAACAGTGAAACGGTTTAAACCAACATCAAATTTTATCATAAAATATAATATATTATATATATCGTCTCGATTACGTCTCACAGATCGATCGTCCCCGTCTGCGACTGAGACGATTCGGGAGGGCAGTTCAAACCGTCTCAGACCGATTTGTCAAATCTTAATTTAGAGAGTGTATATCAGCGTAAGAAGAATATACGAGTATAGGATAGAATATGTAAGATTCTAATTAAAGTATACATGTAATTATCCCTTTATAGATAACCCACCTTTTTTCCCTGAGAAGGCTATCAAACAAAGTTAAAATATGAAAATGTTGTATACATGTGAAGTCTTTCTAAAAAATGGCAAATATATAATTATAATTGTATTCTTGAGGGAATCGTTAAGAAGAATTTTGTATCACATCAGGGTTTGCCGTCTCGCCCTGACCCGTATCGACCTGCACGACCCGACCCGACCAAGGCGGGCACCGGGTCGCACGGGCTGGGGGTCGTGGACGGGACGCATTGGACCGCAAGGTCCCGTGCGTCCCGCCACGTACCGCTCCGGTGCGAGGTGGGACCCGGCTCGGTACGGGCGGGTCGGGGCGGTTCGCGCATTTAACGGGCTGAAGGGGGAGGGTCTTCCTCCATCCCTCCCACCGGCGAGCGGCGGTGCAGCGGCGGCGGACGGCGATCAGACCGGCGGAAGAACGCTTTGGGCGGCTCAGGGCGGCGATCGGAGGTAGGTGAATTTTTTTTTAAATGGTCTGCGCATGTGGGGGTGGGGAAGGGGGGGCGTCCACCGCCGGATATGGCCGAAGGTGGGGGTGGGGGAGGAGGGCGTCTGCCAGCCGGAGCTGGCCGGAGGTGGACGGAGGTGGGGGATGTTGAGGGGGCCGTCTGGCACCACTGCCGCCGCCGGTGGGGGGGGAGGGAGGTGGGGGAGGGATCGGGGGCGTCTGCCACCGGGTGAGTGGGGCAGGGGTGGCTGGAGGTGGCGGTGGGGGACGGGGGGGGGGGGGGAGCTGGGCGTCTGCCATCGGGTGAGTGGGGCAGGCCGTGGGGGACGGCGGGGGGGGGGGGGGGGGGGGGGGGCTGGGCGTCTGCCACCGGGTGAGTGGGGCAGGGCCGTGGGGGACGGCTGGGCGGGGGGTGGCTGGGCCAGGGGCGGTTTGGGGGGGGGGGGAGAATAAAAAATATATTATTTTTTATAATTTTATATTTTTTAATTTAAAAAGGTATAATAATAAAATTTGTTAGATTGTTTAATATTATTTTTGATGTATTATTGAATTCATGTTGTAGAAAAAATATAATTTTTATTTAATTCATGTTGTAGAATTAAATTTTTTGATGTATTATTTAATTCATGTTGTAGAAATAATATAAATATCGTTTAATTCATGTTGTAGAAATATATTTATTTTTGATGTATTATTTAATTCATGTTTAAATATTAGATTTAATTGAGATGTATTAAATTTAAAATTTAGTTTTGTAGAATTAATGATATTATTTTCATTATTACTTGTAGACGTAAAATAATATAATATTTAATTTTAAAAAAAATTAAAGATGTTTTTCATTTAAATATATCTGTAGTGAGAAATATTTTATAAAAAATTAAAGTTAATATTTATAATTTAAATTAAGTAGAGATGTTTTGAATTTAAATATAAATTTATTGATAAATATTTTACAAATAATTTTAAATGTAATTAAGATGTATAATGTAATTTAAGTAGAGATGTTTTGAATGTAAATAGTGTTGAATATTTTATAAATAATTTTAAAGTTAATTTAGATCTCTAATGTAATTTAAGTAGAGATATTTTTAATGTAAAAAGTGTTGAATATTTTATACATAATTTTAAAGTTACTTTAGATCTATAATGTAATTTAATTAGAGATGTTTATAATTTAAATATATAATTAGTGATAACTATTTTACAAATAATTTTAAAGTTACTTTAGATCTATAATGTAATTTAATTAGAGATGTTTATAATTTAAATATATAATTAGTGATTAATATTTTACAAATAATTTTAAAGTTAATTTAGATGTATAATGGAATTTATTTAGAGATGTTTAAAATTTAAATATATAATTAGTGATAAATATTTTACAAATAATTTTAAACTAAATGTAGATGTATAATGTAATTTAATTAGACATGTTTATAATTTAAATATATAATTAGTGATAAATATTTTTCAAATAATTTTAAACTAAATGTAGGTGTATTAAATAAAAAAATTAGCATTATATGCATGTTTTAGAAATAATGATATTATTTTGAACTAAATTATATTGAGATTTATTAAATATTGAATTTAGTCTTGCATATTGTAGAAATAATGATATTATTTTCATTGTTAGTCTCTGCTTAAAATAATGTATTTTTTATAATTTGTATTTCTTAAATTTAGGAGATACAGTTAAGCACTCTATGTCTCCTAGGGAACGACCAAATGATATTGGATGGTCACACGGAGTTTTGTTGGATGGCAACCGACGGTGTTGGCGTTGCAACTATTGTAAAATAGAACACCGGGGAGGAGGGGTGTCTCGATTGAAGTAGCATTTGGCAGGAGGAGCCGGTGCAGGATACTCTGAGGTTGCTGGGTGTACCCATGTGCCTCGAGATGTGAAACTTGCAATGGCTAGGCACTTGCGGGAGAAGAGAGCTGAGATGCAAGAAAAGGAAAAAAAGAAGAAAATGGATCAAGCGGCAGTGAGCGGAATAGCAAGCGGCAGCAACGATGAGGAATGTGCATGGACACCCAATGACGAAGACGAACAAGCACGTACTGAGCAGGCTAATGTGTATATTGTAGACGGCTGGAAGGCGTCCACCCTCGAGGGAAAGAAAAATAATGATATAATAATAATAATAAACAATGACAATGATGAAAGGGTGATCGGCAGAGAAGGTATCGGCGGCGGGAGTCGTCGTCTACCCTCGTCTGTCTTAGGAGATGGAAATGACGAGATCAACTCAAGAAGAGAAAGAGAATAGGGATGCGGAACGGACTCTGGTACGTGGCGGAGATAGGGGTCGGAAGACCCTCTCGCGCAAACTGACCCCTTCCCGGTAAGCGTGACTTACCGTTCCACGAGCAATTTTTTATATACCGGGAAATCCGAGAATCTATGTAACAGAGGTGGAGAGGCACGAAGACTCAGAAATTGCAACGGAATATCGTTCTCCAGACAATTACAAGGACAATACGAACAAAGACGTACCACCACAGGATATTAGTCTTTGTGGGGTTCTAACAGCAATTTAATACTATCAGCAATAATGAATATATATGTACATATTAAGACCACCGCAAGACATTGGCCTTACGGGATTTTTATTACAGCATAAATAATAAATATTATATATACATACATAAGACCACCGCGAGGTATTACTCTCCGCGGGTTTCGACAGAAATTAAAGGAATAAAACGACAGAATGAAAAGGCTTCGCGAGGAATTACTTCCGTCAGGTGTACCTTCGCGAGGAATTACTTCCGTCGTAGGGTTTAGACAGAAATTGAAAGAATAAAATGACAGAATGAAAAGGCTTCGCGAGGAATTCCTTCCGTCACGTGCACCTTCGCGAGGAATTACTTCCGTCGCAGGGTTTAGACAGAAATTAAAGGAATAAAATGACAGAATGAAAAGGCTTCGCGAGGAATTACTTCCGTCACGTGCACCTTCGCGAGGAATTACTTCAGTCGCAGGATTTAGACAGAAATTAAAAGAATAAAATGACAGAATGAAAAGGCTTCGCGAGGAATTACTTCCGTCACGTGCACCTTCGCGAGGAATTACTCCCGTCGCAGGGTTTAGACAGAAATTAAAAGAATAAAATGATAGAATGAAAAGGCTTCGCGAAGAATTACTTCCGTCACGTACACCTTCGCGAGGAATTACTTCCGTCGCAGGGACCTCCGCGAGGAATTACTTCCGTCCACGGGGTTTAAACAAAAGGAGAAAATGACGGAAAAGGAAGGGGGAGGGGGGTGTGATCGCCAGGGGCTGAGAACCCCACAGGAAATGTCCTGATCGCGTTCGCCGCCGAAGCGGGAGCAGTGCGGGTCCTCTCTTCCTCTTCAGTCGGTCGGCCGACGAAGAGGGCCTTGCTTTGGTTACCCTGATTTTATTATTCTTTTTTTTTGGTGTTTTATTTTTTGTTATTATATTTTTTTGGGGTTTTGTTGCTTTTATTGTTTTTTTATGTTTTTATGTCTTTTAGAGAGACGTGAGAAGATGAAGAAAGAAACCGAGAGGTAGATGATAGAATAAGATAATATGATATAAAGAAAAACCACTAAGAAAAATATAGGTAGAGTGAGACGTATTTTAGACAAAACAGAAAAGAACGGGAATGAAGATTTAACGATATATGATAACAATAAGAGAGGGAAGATAGACTTATTTCTAGACAAAATATAGAGGGGTGAGGGTGGAAATTTAACAACAAATAACAATAATAAGGGAAAGAACTAAAATGGGATGAGGGAGATGATAGACGGGTACCTCAAAACAGGAGGTCGCATTTCATCCTCGAACTGGGGGCATGTGAGTTGCTCCTCCTCCCTTTTCGACCGGCTGAGGAAGCGGGCTTCTTAACTGGTTATCCCTCGCAAAACATAACATACAAAAGAAACAGATGGTGGATTAGAAGAAACGTAGTGTAGTACCGGTCCCTTGCAATGACAATGGCATGAGCATATTCAAACACACACCTGTTTAATGTTATTTGAAACCCCTTTGGAATTAAAGGTGGGAAAATGGTATGATGAAATGCGTACCGAAATATTCTCAATGCAGGGATTGTATTATAAACATGATAACGAGTGATGTATGCAAAGGAATCAACAGACTGAACATAATGCAACAGGGGAGAAATGTTTATTGGTGGGCGCCGATGATGAGCTCGGAATTAACTTCTCCTTCTCTTCACACATACGCACGCAAATATTTACAGACACCTGCAAAGACACTCACACAAACACATCTATATACATATATAGATGTATACCGTTTGCCAAATTATGGGAAGAGAATATTAAAGATAACAAAGCTCAAGAAAGGAAGCATTAAAATCATGGAAATGAAAGCATGGATACATATAGAAAAAAGGATGGAAAGAGAGAGGGTTAGAGAGAGAAAGAGAAAAGAGGAGAGAGAGGGGAAGATCCCCCTTTTTTTATAGAGGTTTTTATACTTTAACTTTATTATATAGTATATATCTATACACGTATAAAGGATATATATATATATATATTAACCACATGAAATATAAAACAGAGGAAGAAAGAGTAAGAAAGAGAGAGTCTGGGAGAGAGAGAGATATGCAGAGAAATAAAAGGCGGAGGGTGTATAAAATAATAATAAAAAAAGAAGAAAAGGTGAGATCGAGGGGGAGAGATATGAGGGAAGAAATAAAAAAAAGGGTGAAAAGAGAGGGGGAAGGCAGAGAGAAGAGATACAAGAGAGGGGAGAAAGAAGATTAAAATAAAATAAGAAAAGAGAAAACAGAATGGGAGAAAGAGAGAGAGGGAGGGAGAGAAAGAGAGTGAGAGAAAGAGAATAAAGGGGGAGAGAGAGAACCAATACAGGGAGAGAGAGAGAGATGGGGAGAGCAGAAAGAGGAATAAATAAAAAAAAATAAAAGAGACAGTGAGGGAGAGATCGAGAGGAAGAGGGGGGAAGAGAGAAGGAGCAAGAGAGAGGGGAGGTGAGAGGAAGAGAGATGGAAAGAGGGGGAGAGAGAGAAAGAAACGGTGAGGGAGAGAGGGGGTGCGAGAGAGAGAGTGAAAGGGAGAGAAGGAGAGAGTGAAAGGGAGAGAAGGAGAGAGAGAAGAAAAACGGAGCGTGCAGGGAGGGAGAGAGAGAAGAAGTGGGGAGAGAGAAGGAGAGAACGAGAGGGGGAGAGAGGGGGGTCGGAGGCAAGGGGGAGGCAGCGGGCGGCCGGAGGCGACGGGTGCAGGTGGTGTCGGGGCGCTGCGGGCGGTCGGAGGCGACGGGGGCGTGCAGGCGGCGGTGGCGAGCGGTGCAGGGGGGCGACGGAGCGGCGGCCGACTGCGTGCAGGAGGCGGGGCGGCGTCGGAGCGGTGCAGGGGGGGCGACGGGGGTGTGCAGGCGGCTGCGTGCAGGAGGCGGGGCTGCGTCGGAGCGGTGCAGGGGGGCGACGGGGGCGTGCAGGCGGCTGGGCGGCGTCCGGTGGCAGGCGGAGGGTGGCCGGAGGCGGCGGGGGCCGGAGGCGGGGGGTGCAGGCGGCGTCGGGGCGCTGCGGGCGACCGGAGGCGACGGGGGTGCAGGTGGGGGCGTGCAGGCGGCATCGGGGGGCTGCGGGCGGCCGGAGGCGACGGGGGTGCAGGTGGGGGCGTGCAGGCGGCTTCGGGGCACTGCGGGCGGCTGGAAACGGAGTCAGGGAGACGAGGGGGGGGTGTGTAATGCCCCGAGTTTTTCGGATCCTTCTTCGTGGGTCCCGGATCTGGTTTCTCGGAGTGTCCAGCTCTGTTGTGTCCGAAATTTCGTTTCGGACATCTTTCGTGTTCGGATCGGCGCGATCCGGAGTCGTTTCGGAGGCCCGGAGGCGTTCCGCGGCTTTTTCCGTGTGTGTTTTCCGATTCCCGTCGTGGGTTTCGGCTTTCCCTTCGGAACCTCGTTGCGGGTGAACCGGGCCGTTCACCAGGGCGCGAGTGGTACCGTTGCGATCGGTGCGCTCCGAGGATCGCGAGGGTGTGATTTTCTATTTTTCGGGATTTTTCTGATTTTCCTGATTTTCCTATAAATAGCTTTTCTCTCTCTCCCCCTCTCATTTCTCATTTCTCTCCCTCTCTCTTCTCACGCTCTCTCCTCTCTCCCTCTCTCTCCGGCGGCCGACGGGGCGGAGTATGGGCGAGGCGGGGACGGCGCGGGCGAGGCGCGGGCGAGGATGGATGAGGATCGAGGCGGTGGAGGCGCGTAGAAGCTCGGCCGTGAGTTCGTGGAACGGCGAGGCTTCAACGGCGTTTTCTTCGTGGATCGGCGTCCACGGTGCGCGTAATCTTCGGTGGAGGTAGGGTGATGGACCCTCAGCCCGTGTACTTCCTTTCCCGCTAGTTTCGTAGGCCGTGGTGAGCCGAGCGGGCTAAACGGGGCGTTTTGGGCAAAATGCATGTTTTTGGGGTGTGAGCCGGATCTCCCGTTTTATGGTGTTTTTGGGCGATCCAGGGGTTTAGATGCATGCCTAGGGGCTTAGGGAAGGTTTCCCCTTTTGTTTCCCCTTCACCTGGGGGTGAACGGGGCGTGGCATGGCTTTTCCCGCGGTTTCCACCGTTTCCGGGTGCGGACTGAGAACGCGCTATACTCCAGTAGCGCGTTCTTGAAGGTCGCGCTGCCCCGATAGGGCGTGTTCATCGGAGAAGATGAACAGTAAGGCGGTTTGGGTCGCGCCTTACGGCCCCAGCGCGTTCTGGTTGTCGCGCTATAGGATCATAGCGCGACCTGGCCTGGTCGCGCTATGGTCATGTAGCGCGTTCGTGTTGAACGCGCTAGGCGCGTATAGCGCGTTCTGGCTGAACGCGCTATGCACATGTAGCGCGTTCTTGGAGGGACCAGCCGGGCTGCCCGGGGCGGGCGGTCTGCGGCTGATCGTGCTCCCCTTGGGCCGTGTGTGCCTTGGACACCCAGTGGAGTTCTGTGACCGTGTTTTGGGGTGTCTGGAGGTTTCGTTTACCTCGTTTTGCGTGCCCGTGCGCTTAAGGGTCCGGGTGACCTTTTAGCGTCCGTTCGCATTGTGTTGGTCTCCGTTCGACCCGGTTGTGACCCAGTGGTCGACCTTTGGCCTTGTGAGTGTCCCGGGTACCCCGTGGGTTCTGTGTCCACGTTTCTGGGGTGTCGGGAGGGACCGTGTTTCCTCGATTAGCGTGCCCATAGGTGTGGTGGGTCCGGGTGACCCCACGTGTTCCGGGCTCTTGTGTTACGCTTGATCGAGTCACCGTGTGTCGGTGTGTGTGCGGTGGGGTCTCCCCCGCATATCGTGGGTTCCTTTGGAAGGCGATTCCCGTGTGGGCCATGTGTTTGGCCTTGGACTGTGGGTCCAGTTGTCCGGCCTGGGGCTGGAGGTTTCCCGCTAGTTTCAAGATGGGAAATCGTCGTGGCGGCTTGTGTGCTGCCCTGGGAATCGTGCTTCTGTGTTTTTCCGTGCGGCCCTTGTGAGTGGCCTTAGTCCCTTGCGTTCCCTTCCCGAGGGAGTGGTCTTGGCGACTCGTGTGTTGTCTCGGTACTCGTGCTACCGTAATTTTAGACCTAGAGATTGGACTAGATTGACGGCCTTGTGCTGTTGCGTACAACGGTCTTGACCCCGAGTCTTGTGACTCAAGGACCGTTGGGTGTAGTGTGTCTAGAGGACTGTCCAGAGTCCAGTGGCTTAGCGCCACTTGAGTTTTCTCGACTCTAGTGCACGGTGCGTGCGTGGCCGTGGACTGCGAGTCATGTTTCTCCTCCGACTGTGGTCACCATGCGACGGGGCCGGTACGTGGGGTGGTCCCCGTACGTCGTCGGATTCGAACGTTGTTTTCCGTTGACTTGAGAGTCTACTCCTTCAGTGACCCTCCACTAGTCGTAGCCTGCTTACACGCGAGTGGTCCCACCTGGGAGTAGGTGGAGAGGCTTACCCTTTGAGATGGTTTGTGGACCGGTTACCGTAGGCCCCTCGTCGGTAGCCAGAGTCCGGCTACGGGGGAAAACCGGTCAGAGGACCAGACCTAGTGACGCAAGGTCTGTGTGTGCACACGTGGTTGGGGGCGGTTGGACCCACGTCGACGGGCGTGACCCCAGTTAGTTACTTGTTTGTGGTTACTTGTACGGTGTTCACGTCTCGGGTAGGACCTACCACGTCAGGCGGTTCACCTGCGGTGCGGTGTAAGACGTCAGGGGACGCTACCGGCTGTACTTCTAGTGGGTGGTACTCCTGTCGAGTACGGAGTGACAGACTGTCAGTTTCTGTGTCTTTGACCTTCGGGTTTTTGGTCGTGTTGACCGGTGAGTTCGGTTGTTTCATCTTGGCGCGTGTGTGTCGGTTCTGGCGCCGTGAGATTAGTGCTAGTGGCTTTACCGAGGTTGGGTCTTGTTGTGCGGTACCCACGATCGGATGGTCGGGGTTGCACCTTGGACAGCGTGTCCAGGTCGGCTGTGTCCGGGGGACAGGCCTCTACGGCGCGGTTGCCGTGTGTTCTTACTTCGGTAGGTGGTACTAGCGTGGTTCGGTAGCTTCGACTGCGTGGTCGAGGTCTGCCTTCTGGCAGTAGGAGTAGCTGTAGTGCCGAGTTTTGACCGGCCACCGGTTCGCTGTTCCTGCTGTAGTTGTAGCTCTCCTGTCCGCTACCGCCGTTGTTTCCGGTTGGGGTTCCGCGGGATCCCTGCTGAGTCTCTGTTTTGGAGACTCATTCCCTACTTTTCAGGTGCAGCGGTTCTTCCTCGTGGTTCGAGGGTGCGGAGCGGAGGTTCTCAGTTGCCAGCTTGCCGGGCCGAGTGTTCACTTGGCATGTGGTACGTTTTACTACTTTAGACTGTACTTTCTGTTGGACTGGACTCTGTTGTAGCTGTAGTTGTTCCTTCTTTCAGCTTGTTGTTGTTGGTTGTCCTGCTTTATTTCCTATTTCTTTGTGCCTCCACACTCCTTTTAGCCCTTCCGAGCCCTCCCGGCTCGTGGGCGGCGGTGCGAGTCTCGGGTTATCGGGCCTTCCCGGTAATCGGATTCTCGGGTCGTCACAGGGTGGCTGTTGTGGAGAGAAAGAGAAAGAGGGAGGGGAGATGGTCGAGGTGAGGGTGGTGGCCGCAGAGGGAGAGAAAAAGAGAAGGAAGAGGGAGGTGGAGGTGGCCACGTGAGTGCATGCCAAAAGGGGGGGGGGTATGTGTGTATCGTGAGGAGCTTGCGATGGGGTGGTGGGTTACGGAGGAGGTGAGAAGGGGAGAGAGAGTGTGTGTTAAAGAGAGGGGGCAAGATCCGGATAAGGTGGGAAAAGAGTAAAAAGTGATAAAGGATGGGGTCAAGTTTATTAAAATTTATTTATTCCTAGAACAAAAATGGGCCAAGCCCATTAGCACACACCTATATATATATATATTATATTTTTTAATAGGAATGGGCCAAACCCATTAGCACAAATATTTTTTATACACACATTTTTTTGAAAAAGAATGGGCCAAGCCCACTAGCACACACCAACTTCTCTGTAGAAAGAACAGGTTAAGTCCATTAGCACATGATTCCAAGTCCATCAACACAAGAAGTTTTCATGTAGACAAGGATGGGGTGAGCCCATTAACACATCTATTGTAAGAAAAGCATAGCCACGAACCCCTTGACGAGGGTCTCATTTATTACAAGAAACAATAATTTACTTTTCGTGAGACAAGATTATCAGATAAAAATTGGAGATCATTCAGATAACTTAACCGTACGAGCCACTTTGGGGCGTCTTAGTGTAATACGGGATCTGCTCAGCATAATGCTTAAAATGCCGTGTCTGCAGCTGCCCCGCCTTGGCGTCTGCTTTGCAGGGGAATGACACGGAGTGGAATGAAATAGCAGTGTAATGAAGTGGAGTGGAGAATGGACTGAAAAGTGGATGTCAAGGCGTGATGAGACACGTTTTTAACACTACGTGATTGGAATCTTTCCTGAGTTTCAACAAAACAACCTTGAAGAAGGTCCTCCGAAATCAACGATTGTTTGGCTGGAAATAACAAAAGACTAATAGAAAGAGGGACCAACTTCTCGGCGCGGAAGTACCTGAGTCGTAGACCCGCAGGTTTCACATTGGGGAGCGGTTACCAGCCAATGTGGAAGTGCTGCGACCAAGGTGGGTCTAATGGAGTAAATAAAAAGGGTAGCTGATAAGTCCAAACAAAGGTCTGTTTTGGCCAACCAGCCCAGGATGGTTTCACAGAAACTCAGTACTCGATTCAGAATGGAATATCCCGTATTAGTCAAGAATTTAAGCACGGCGGCCGTCACAATCGAGTTAAATGAATGATCTTCCACAGTGATATCAAAGTCCTACATGAATGCATGCTGGGTTTAAAGGAAAAATTAAAACAAACTAAAAGTAGAAAATAGCCAAGGATAATATTGTTAAGTTGCTTAGGACGGGTCAGGATACCGATTCGATGAGACGATACTGAGCCGGGGCCCGTTTATCCACGCACTGACTCACCGAACGGAACCATCGTTCCCGAGCTACCACAACCTAACGGCCTATCCGTACGTCCTGATCTCCTCTGAAGTTATCACTATTTTTGTTGGAGGGGAACTCAAACTCCAGATTCATCCAAGGCATAAGGTCCTTGACGTGCTCTAATAGCGTAAATATTATATAGTAGGATGCATGACACAGTGGGGTCAGTCACCGAGGTGACTGATGGTGGGACATGGTAGGGCAATGGCACCCTCTTGCTCTCTTATTTTCATTTTATTCTTGGAACCTGCACCGAACAGCAAGCAGTGAAGAAGGAGTTATTTCATAAGAAGTAAAATTACATTCAACTGTACAGGACGTCTGCACACTAATACATGAGCCGGGAAAAACACGACATAAATCAGACAAGATTCATCCGGTTAAAATTCACCACGGTAACTTGTCATAAATGCTTTACATTTACCTTTTTATCCCCCCCCCTTTTTCACTATAAGTACCCCTTTGATCCTTAGCAAAAGATCATCTATTGGTGCATGGTTCGGGGAGTAAGACACTTTTGAGATGGGAGGAGAGAAGTCCTGTGCTTTTGAGACGGAAGGCGGGTCTTCCCGCCCTGCCAAGAGGAGCAAGTTCGGCCGCGAATTCAGGAGGTTGACCGACATTGAAGGCCATATGAGCGAGAGGATTCTCTCACGGGCGGTAAGTTGGCTCTTTCTCCTAATTTCCTTCGTAAGTTCTCCCTCGCTTTTTCATTCTTTTCTTTTCCTTCCTTTCAGCCGTATCCTCTTTTTCCGGGCCCGAGAAAATTCTCAAAGCTGCCCTGGCTATCGAAGCTTACGTCTAACATCACTATCAGTATGAGGGCCGTTATTTCAAAATGGCATCTCCAAGGGTTGGTGATCCATGCCAAGCATTATGACAAGATCTACATGGATTGGGCGGCGCTGGGTGCATTGGCAGAGGTTTGGCATCCGGAAACCCACACTTTTATCTTCCCTACTTTTGAGGCAACGGTCCTCCTCGAGGAGGCAGAACTTCTGCTAGGCTTAAGAAGGTCGATGAAGGATGACAGGATAAAGGTTTCGCGGATGCGGAAGACGGTATCTACCGAGGATGTTCTTGGAAGCTTTATGCCATCTGGAACCATAAAGAGTGTTTGGACTCAGAAGGGAGTCAACTTGCAAAAGCTCGTAGACTGGACCGTGACTGCCTTAGAAGGGTTGATAGATGATGAACATTTAGAAGGGCTTATGAAAGGGTTCACAATTTGTTTGGCCGGAGCTCTCCTCTTTCCTTGCACTGACAACATCGTAGAGGAAGACCAATTGGGAGCGATTTGTGGACTTTGGGAGGGAAGGAGAGTGGGGCCTGCTGTCCTCGCGCATCTTTACAGTGGTCTCACGGCTTCCAGCATGGGTAGGCCTCCTCACGGGTGCATGCTTCTCCTCAGCTGCTGGATTGATCTTCACTTCAAATTTCATCACCATGAAGGGGTACAGACCGCCTCCAAGATTTTCGAACAAAGCCCCCTCCATTATATGGCCGATGTGTTGGGCTTTAGTGGGAAGGTGGCCAATCGCATGCCCTGTCTGAAGACATGCGGCGACTGGCGTACTCACTTCAGCTCTTTGGCGCGAGAGATGTTCACTTGTGTGCCAGCATGTTTACTTTCACGTGGGCTTCTCACACGATCTTCTCCCGATGCTGAACTCCAGCTTATCGGTGCAACCAAATTTGTTCTTTACAGCTCGCACCGGTGCTGCCTGCAAATTGGCCTTCCTCGGCACTCTCTTCCCATGCCATCCAACCTTCCTCTGATTAAGGAGAGAAAGCTGGGTACGGAGGATGATGCGAAGGATGTGAAGGCAATCAAAGCTTCGTGTAAGGCAAGCATTCCGAGGAAGGTGACGGTATCTGTGAGTGAGGATCGAGAGCTATGGGAGGCTTATGTAATGGAGCTCGGGAAACTGAGGCCTGAGGTGCCCAAACCCTGATGTATGTTATCTTAAAATAAATGCAGAGCCTTAATGCCATTGCACTCTCTTCCAGTCTCTCCCCTCCTTTTCTTTGTGACTGGAATGGCAGACGTCAGGTGATGGTCGGCCGTTACCGGATAGGATCTGGGGGGCTGAAGCAACTACAGTATGCGGAGATGCCCTGAGATGTCATGGAGCTGAGGATTTCTCTTCAGGTGGCGATGAGAGAAGTAAACTGGGAGAGAATGGAAAGAGAGGCATGGATAAAGCTACATCGGGATTGAGAGGAGAGGAGGGCACGTGAGGCTTAAGTGATGAAGCTCCGGAAGACACAGCGCTCGGACACGTCACTCCTTCAGAGTCACTGTCGATTGGAGGAGAGTTGGAGCTCACGGTGGAGGAGCTCCTGGGGTTGGTGTAGTCTCCATTGCAGAGTAGGGGGCGGCTCAGCAAACAGCCTCGGGTTCAAGAGATTCGTGGCCGTCGGGGTCACGAGAGACCAGAGGAGGGCGAGGAGCGCTACGTACGATGCGATGAGATAACTGCAACGTCGCAGAGCTCTAGATGACCTCCCAGGGACCTCCCTCTTAGGAGAGGAGAGAGATGACCAAGAGGGTGGTGCGAGATTTAGCAAGTTGCTCGTACACCCTCTCTCTTCTCACGGTGAACACGACAGTTTATATAGACGTATGAATGGGACGACATGCTCTCATGTGACGAGTTTGCCCTCCATGCGTTCCTTCTCTTCTACGCCTCTTCTTTTCATGCCGTCCCCATGTGACGTGTTTAACAGAACTCCCCTGAGATAACGGATCCTGTCTCATACTCATTAGGCATTTCTTTCGGGAGAATCCATCACAAATTTTAATGATGTACCACCGAATTCAAAGATGCCAACCGCCCTCTTGTCCTCTTTCCATGTAGACGAGTCCACTCCCGGATTCAAAGATATCGACTCCCATTGTCCTTTCTCCTGTGGATGAGTCCACTCCCGGATTCGAAGAGGTCGGCCTGCATTGTCCTTTCTCCATGTAGATGACCTCATCTCAGATTTATTTGAATCACGATGAACACAGGGAACCTAGAGGTGTAGGGTGTGAATCAACCAGCTACGCCCCTGACCTTGTTCACTTCGAGTGAAAGATGGGTGCTTTGTTACAAGGCCCATTGCAAGAGGAACTGAGACAGATCTGGATCATATCCCTTCAATCCTATAAATACTCCCCCCCGCCTGCTTCACTTGAAAGCACGGAGTTGTGGAGACTGGTTAGAAGAGTGAAAAGTCGACAGGAGGGAGTAAGAGTTTCTCATTCTCTGAGATGGAGGGAGAGTCCAGTTTCAGGGTGGAGGGCGAGTCTTCCCGCTCCTCGAAGAGCAGCAGATCCAGTGGTAGTTCCAGGAGACTCTCCGATGTTGAAAGGCCACTCAGTGAGAGGACCCAATCGGAGCTTGTAAATGAGCCAGTTCTTCCCCATATTTCTTCATGATCCCTTTCTTCCTTTCTCATTCTCTTTCAATTTTTATTTCAATGATGCACCCGCTTCTCACTTCCTGTATAATCCACAGAGTATGACGAGGTCACACATCTCATGGGAGTTAGTGGTGGCCGCCTATCGAGGCTTGCCTGACTTCCAGAAAGCTCGACTAGATGCGATGGGGTTTGGTGCATTCCTCCGGATCGAACCCATTAAGCTCGACCTCGCCCTCATTCAAGCATTGCGCGAGAGATGGGACCCAGAGAGTCGTGCCTTCTTGATGTCCTGGGGGCACATGGTGCCCAGTCTCGAAGATGTGGCCCGAATCACCGGCCTTAGAGTGGATGGTGAGGCGGTGACCGGGGTCACCTACCCCGATTATCGCAAAGTGGCTCAGAAGCTTCTTGGTCTGGAATTAAAGGACCAAAAGAATAGGTCAATAGCCAAGGCATCTATCATGGAGGCATTGGGGCTCACTGACACTCGTCATCGTGATAACGAGTCCTTGGAGGAGTTCATGGAGAGAGCGGAAAGAGGGTCCCGCGCTGTGTACTGCGTGGATGCCAGTAGCTGGGAGAGATCAAACATGGACTTGAGGATATTCCTCCTCTTCCTGCTGGGAAAATTACTGCTGGGTTCCAAAGGAGACGACATTCATTGTCGTTTCCTAGAATTTTTGGTGAACCTAGAGAGGGTAGGGCAATATGCCTGGGGAGCCGCCGTGCTGGCGCATCTGTTCGCAAGTCTGTCCCAAGGGACAGATCGAGAGGTGACTGTGAGTGGCTTCATACCATTTCTCCAGGTAATTATTTGTTTATTTATTTATGCAACTAATCTATTTCATGAAATGCTGATGACATGTGACGACACAGGTATGGAGTTATTACTACATCCCAATGGGGCGAGCTCGACAGTGGCGTGTGGCTGTGGCACCACTAGCTCGGCGGTGGCAACCCATTATGAGCACAGCCTCTCTATCTTACCAACTGATGGTATTAAGGCATGAGCTGCAAGAGTTCCCCGCAGAGATGGTAGGACTCCATTTTTTTTTTGTCTTTTTTTTGTCTCTCTTTTTTTTTTGGTTCTTTTGAGTGATTAAGGAGATACACGCATGCCAACGCAGGTGATCTGGAGGCCTTACTCGGGCTTGGTCGATGTCGACCAACCGTGGGTCATCGCAGGTCGCCCTCGATTTGGTCGGGACCTTTGGGTCCACTGCCTGAATGAAATCGAGCCACTCCGGCTACGATTGGTCATGAGGACTCTAGGGCTTGCCCAGGAATGGGTAGATATGACCGCACCACCCCTCGTCGGGAGGAAAACACGTGGGCCGGTAACCTGTGTCGACTGGCGGGTGCGCTTCCCCGAACAATATGAAGATTGGCAGCGGGGTGGCACGCTCGTGGAGTCGCACGCCCGGGATAGTGAAGATTATCTACGTCTCTATGGGGCGATGTATGCAGAGCGACTCCATCCTGAGGGACTTGTGGAGGTATATCTCCTTTCTCACTTTTTGATCATTTTTTTATTTTTTTATCATTTTTCTAAATGTAATGCTGACTCTATGACATGGGTTTAGGATGCCCGTGATACCATGATAGCGAACTTGCGGGCTCGATTGGCGGACACGGAGGGAGAGTTGGGTGACACCCGTGAGGCCTTACATGTCTCGGTGAGTATGTATGCAAATACATATTCCTAATTATACCCCTAGGTTTTGGTGTTTAGCCACTCACTGTCACTTCTTGCCATCATAGCGCGCTCGGCTCGACGCAACCCTACCAGCAGTAGGGGCAGAGGGTGCCTCTTCCAGTCTATGGATTCCTTCATCGGAACTAGATTCGCTCCATGAGCAGCTTGCCCGTGTAACACAGCGCGCCGCGGAGGCAGAGGGAATGCTTTCCGCGCAGGTGAAGGTTCCTCGTATCCGAGCTTCTCTATTTATGTCTCATCACACCCCTGAAATGACAGATATGGCAGGCCGAAGAGATGCAAGAGATGTTTGCTCATGCATTACAAGGGAAGGCCAGGATAGCGGAGCTGGAGGAGGAATTGCAGCGTCGCTCAGATGATAATTTTTCTCGGGACGCCATGGAGCTGAGGATCACCCTTCAGCTGGAAAGGGATGACAGAGAGAGAGAACGTGCTGAGAGGGAAAAGGACAGGGAAAGAGAGAAGGCCAAAAGATCAGTCGAGAAAGAGGAGAGGAGGGCCCTGGAGGCCCAACTTGTAACGACCCGAGAATCCGATTACCGGGAAGGCCCGATAACCCGAGACTCGCACCGCCGCCCACGAGCCGGGAGGGCTCGGAAGGGCTAAAAGGAGTGTGGAGGCACAAAGAAATAGGAAATAAAGCAGGACAACCAACAACAACAAGCTGAAAGAAAGAACAACAACAGCTACAACATAGTCCAGTCCAACAGAAAGTACAGTCTAAAGCAGTAAAACGTACCACATGCCAAGTGAACACTCGGCCCGGCAAGCTGGCAACTGAGAACCTCCGCTCCGCACCCTCGAACCTCGAGGAAGAACCACCACACCTGAAAAGCAGGGAATGAGTCTCCAAAACAGAGACTCAGCAGGGATCCCGCGGAACCCCAACCGGAAACAACGGCGGTAGCGAAAAGGAAAGCTACAACTACAGCAGGAACAACAAACTAGTGGCCGGTCAAAAACTCGGCACTACAGCTACTCCTACTGCCAGAAGGCAGACCTCGAGCACGCAGTCGAAGCTACCGAACCACGCTAGTACCACCTACCGAAGTAAGAACACACGGCAACCACGCCGTAGAGGCATGTCCCCCGGACACAGCCGACCTGGACACGCTGTCCAAGGTGCAACCCCGACCATCCGATCGCGGGTACCGCACAACAAGACCCAACCTCGGTAAAGCCACTAGCACTAATCTCATGACGTGAAAACCAACACACGCGTCACGGCGAACCAACCGAAACTCAACGGTCAACACGACCGAAACCCGAAGGTCAAAGTCACGGAAACTGACAGTCTGTCACTCCGTACTCGACAGGAGTACCACCCACTAGAAGCACAGTCGGTAGCGTCCCCTGACGTCTTACACCGCACCGCAGGTGAACTGCCTGACGTGGTAGGTCCTACCCGAGGCGCGAACACCGTACAAGTAACCACAAACAAGTGACTAGCTGGGGTCACGCCCGTCGACGTGCGTCCACTGTCCCCAACCACGTGTGCACACACAGACCACGCGTCCTAGGTCTGGCCCTCTGACTGGTTTTCCCCCGCAGCCGGACTCTGGCTACGACGAGGGACCCGACGGAAACCAGTCTAACCGTCCTCAGGGTAACCCCGTACACCACTCCCTGGTGCGACCAGCACACGCGTACTGGTAGGCTACGACTAGTGGAGGGTCACTGAAGGAGTAGACTCTCAACTCAACGGAAAATAACGTCCGAATCCGACGACGTACGGGGACCACCCCACGTACCGGCCCCGTCGCACGGTGGCCACAGTCGGAGAAGAAACAGGACTCACAGTCCACGGCCACGCACGCACCGTGCACTAGAGTCGAGAAAACTCAAGTGGCACTAAGCCACTGGACTCTGGACAGTCCTCTAGACACACTACAGCCAACGGTCCTTGAGTCACAAGACTCGGGGTCAAGACCGTTGCGCGTGACAGCACAAGGCCGTCAATCTAGCCCAATCTCTAGGTCCAAAACCACGATATCACGAATACCGAGACAACACACGAGTTGCCAAGACCATTCCCTTGGGAAGGGAACGCAAGGGACTAAGGCCACTCACACGGGCCACACGGAAAAACACAGAAGCACGATTCCCAGGGCAGCACACAAGCCGCCACGACGATTTCCCATCTTGAAACAAGCGGGGAACCTCCAGCCCCAGGCCGGACAACTAGACTCGCAGTCCAAGGCCAAACACATGGCCCACACGGGAATCGCCTTCCAAAGGAAACCCACGACATGCGGGGGAGACCCCACCGCACGCACACCGATGCACGGTGACTCGATCATGCGTAACACAAAAGCCCGAAACACGTGGGGTCACCCGGACCCACCACACCTACGGGGCACGCTAATCGAGGCAACACTGTCTCTCCCGACACCCCAAAAATAAGGACACGGAACCCATGGGGTGTCCGGGATATTCACAAGGCCGGAGGTCGACCACTGGGTCCCAACCGGGTCGACCGGAGACCAACACAATGCGAACGGACGCTAAAAGGTCACCCGGACCCTTAAGCGCACGGGCACATAAAATGAGGTAAACGGAACCTCCAGACACCTCAAAACACGGTCACGGAACTCCACTGGGTGTCCAAGGCACACACGGCCCACGAGGAGCACGATCAGCCGCAGACCGCCCACCCCGGGCAGCCCGGCTGGTCACCTCCAAGAACGCGCTGTAGGTCCATAGCGCGTTCAATCAGAACGCGTTAGGAGCCTATAGCGCGACAAGACAGGTCGCGCTATGTTTCCATAGCGCGACAGTCCAGAACGCGCCGTAGCCCTATAGCGCGATAGGAACCGCCATACTGTTCATCTTCTCCGATGAACGCGCTCGGTCGGGACAGCGCGACGAACAAGAACGCGCTACTGGAGTATGTGAGCGACGTCACGCGGTTCGGGGAAGAGCGGAGAGGGCGCGGAGCGCGCGCGGGCTCCTCTTTTCTTTCTTTTGGGTGTTTGTTGCTGCAACACAGAAATAAGAGAAGAGAGAGAAGGGGCCACCACGGGAGATTGCTCTGGAGGGGCGAGCGGGACAAGTGTGATATAGCAAAATATGGGGTTTAAACGGCCATAGCGGGAAGTGACTCGCCGCGGCCTCGGGGGGACGGGAATGGTGCAAAAATTAAATAACAAGAATTGAAACGGCCATTGGGGAAGTGACTCGCCGCGACCTCGAGAATATGAACAGATAATAAGATGACAGAATATAGAGAGAATACAAAGAGCGGGAATTTAAACGGCCATTGGGGAAGTGACTCGCCCCGGCCTCGAGAACACAAACAGATAAGAATATAACGTATAAGAACGTGAATTTAAACGGCCATTGGGGAAGTGACTCGCTGCGGCCTCGAGAACACGAATAGATAAGAATATAACATATAAAAATGAGAATTTAAACGGTCATTGGGGAAGTAACTCGCCGCGGCCTCGAGGATATGAGCAGAATATAACAGAGTATAAGAGAATATAAGAACGGAAATTTAAACGGCCATTGGGGAAGTGACTCACCGCGGCCTCGAAAATAAGATGTGATCGTCAGGGGCCGAAAGACCCCAAAATAAGAAAGTGATCGCGCCTACCTCAAGAGCGGGAGATGGCGGGTTGCTTCTTCCTCTCCCTCCGGCCGGCCGACGGAGAGGGCTTTCCTCGGCTACCCTTGCAAAACAACGATAAACAAATGATAAGTGGATTAGAAAGATGGAGGTGTAGTATTCAAATCCTTGCGATAAAAATAACGAAATGATGGCAAGACACACACCTGGTTGGTGTTATCTTTTAAACCCCTCTCGGACTCGAGTAGGAGGAAAATGAGATGATGGATGCAAGAAGTATAAAAGAAGAGGCGCCCTTATGAAGGGGGATAGAGGATGCGAGATGATGAATGCAAAAGAACTACGAAGGGAAAGGGGAAGAAAAGGCTTATTGGATGAGCCGAGGGTGAAATCCGGCGGAGCTCCGGCAGCGTGGGGACGACGTGGAAGCGCGGTGGATGAAGACGACCTTCCTCTCGCGAGCGTGAGCACCCGAGAAGCCGGCAGAACCTCCACCTACAAAAGAACCCACGGGTTAGAAAATGACTCCGTAGCCTCTGGGCTCCGGCAGCCTATCGGATCACTTCGAAGCTCTCCCAGAACTGAGGGGGTGGGCCTCTATTTATAGGGCTCCGGAGGGTGGAGGCGTCCAGGACCCTGGACACCTCCATCAGGGCCGAAATAATATTTTATTCTATTTTTATATATTTTTTTAGAATACTTTTGTGGAGGCGTCCAGGGTCCCGGACGCCTCAAGCAGGTCCACCGAAAACCGACGACGGCCGCACGCGGTTTGGCACAACGCGTGGTTTTGTGAGCGGCGCCTCGTGATTCAGAAATGGGCGCGTCCAGCTGACTGGACGTCTCTAAAATTTGGATTTTTTCACACACGACAAACCGTCGTTCGGTGGGCGGCGCCCGTGAGGGTTTTGATGGAGGCGTCCAGAGGCCTGGACGCCTCCATAAATATATTATTTTTTATTTTTTTTTGTCTTTTATACCAGGGCTGGCATTTTAATTTTTTTATTTGTTTTTATGGAGGCGTCCAGGGGCCTGGACGCCTCTATTAATATATATATATATTTATTTATTTTTTGTCTTTTTTATGCCAAGTGGCATTTTATAAATATTTATTATTATTAGTTTTTATGGAGGCGTCCAGGGGCCTGGACGCCTCCATTAAAATATATATATTTTTATTTATTTTTGGGCCCTGAGAAAATAATAAAATAATAAAATAAATTAAAAAGATGGGGGCGTCCAGGGGCCTGGACGCCCCCATTAAGACCCACCCGGGTCCTCAAATCAGGCGTCGGCGACCGCCCGGTAGACCCCCTTCTTGATTCCGGAACCTCCTGATGCGTCCGACTGGTGTTGATGCCGTCCGAATGCCGTGACGAGACGATTCCGGACGCCGAAAAAGGCAGAAGAAGACCCGAGAAAAGGAAGCACTCGAGTGATTCAAAATGCGTAAGCCGTTGCGGGGCGTTGTATAGTAATATGAGACTTTCTCAGGAGGCGTCAAGAATGGCGTGTCTACAGCTACCCCGCCTTGGCGTCTGCTTTGCAAGGGAGCGACACGTAGTGGAATGGTATCGAAGTGGAGTGGAGTGAAGTGGGAGCGGACTGATAAGTTGATGCCAAGGTGTGATGAGACACGCTTTTGACGTTACTGTTTGGAATCTTTCCTGGAGTTTCAATGAGGCGACCTTGAAGAAGGTCTTTCAAACATTGACAATTGCTTGGACGGAGATCAAATAAGGGAGGGTGAGATGTGCGCTCAGGCACGAAACAAAAGGAGACCAACTTCTCGGTGTGGAAGTACCTGGGTCATAAATCGGAGGTTTCACCTTTGGGGAGCGGTTACCAGCCAATGTGGAAGTGCTGCGGCCAAGGTGGGTCAAAAAAAGTAAAGGAATATCTGAGGGTCTGTCCAAACAAGGGTCTCCTTTGGAAGAGCAGCGTAGGGCTGTCTCAAGGAAACTCAGTATTTCATTCAGAGTGGAATATCTCATATTTGTGGGAATTGGAGCACAACGGCTTTCACAATCGAATCACTTGAATGATCTTCCGCAATAAATCAAAGTCCTATATGAATGCATGCTGGGTTCAAAGAAAAATTTAAAACAAACTAAAATAGAAAATAGCCAAGGATAATATTGTCAACTTGTGAAGAACGGGTCAGGATACCGACCCGGTGAGCTGATACTGGGTTGGGGCCCGTTTATCCGCGTACCAACTCACTGAATGGAACCGTCGTCCCTATTCTATCACAAATTGACGGCCTATCCGTACAACCCAAATTCTTCCGGGATCATCACCATTTTTGTTGAAGGGGAACTCAGATCCCAGATTCGTTCGGGCCGCACGGTCCTCGGCATGTTCTAGTAGCGTACGTATCATATACTACGATGCATGACATGGTGGGACCAACCAATGAAAGGTGGGACAGGAGATAGGACAAAGACGTCCGTTAGTAAAACCTGCACAGGCCAGCAAAGGTTAGCAACATCATAAAGTAGCAGAATCATAGCAGAATCACACCACAGTTCAAGGGAGATCCAGACCAAAATCTTGACAATGACCACTGATGTGATATGTTCTGTCCTGTAGCACCCTTCCCTTCCTATAAGAACTCCCCTTAGGCTAGTTCATTCAAATGCACCAAGGTGGGTTTTGGAAGCTCAGGAGAGGAAAGAGAGGAGAATCTAGAGATTTCAGGATGGAAGGAGAGTCTTCCCACGTTATGAAGAGGAGCAGGCCTAGCAGCGAGATCAGGCGACTCTCCGACCTCGAGGGTCATCTGAGTGGGACGATCATGTCGCATATGGTAAGCTGACTCTTTTCAAATTTTCTCCACGTGAACCTTCTTCTTACTTCCTTCATTTCTTATTTCTTTCCTCTTCCAGCCATATCCACTCTTCCCAGGCCCGAGGAAGTTTTCCAAACTGCCATGGCTTTCAAAGCTAACTTCCAATATCTCCATTGGCATGAGAGCCATACTCTGGAAGTGGCATTTGCAGGGGCTCCTTATTCATGCCAAGCATTACGAGAAGATTCGTATGGACTGGGCGGCTATGGGCGCACTAGTGGAGATCTGGCATCCCCAGACCCACACTTTTATCTTCCCGACCTTCGAGGTGACCATCCTCCTCGAGGAGGTGGAACTTCTGCTCGGATTGAAGAAATTCAAGAGTGACGGGAAGGTGAAGGCTATGCGGATGCTGACACGGGGGACTTCTGAAAGTGTCCTTGGAAGCTTCATGCCGCCCGACACAGCCCGAAAGGTTCGTACTCAAAAGGGGATCGATCTCCAAAAGCTTGCGGAGTGGGTCATGGACGTCCTGAGAGGGTCACCAGACGATGACTATTTGGAGGGAATCATGAAGGGGTTCACCATTTGTCTGGCGGGTGCTCTCTTGTTCCCTTATACCGACAACATGGTGGAGGAAGACCAACTGGGTGCTATCTGCGGGATCTGGCGTGGAAAGAGGGTGGGACCCGCCGTCCTTGCCTATCTTTACAGCGGTCTTACTGCCTCGAGCATGGGTAAGCCTCCATTTGGTTGTGCACTTGTCTTGAATTGCTGGCTGGATTTGCATTTCAAATTCGACCACCGCGAGGGAATGCCAACCGCTTCGAAGCTCTTCCAACAAAGCCCTCTTCATCACATAGCTGACGTGTTAGGCTTCGGTGGTACTGTAGTGAACCGCGTTCCGTGGCTGAAGAAACGTGAAGACTGGCGGTCTCACTTCCGCACCGTGACACAAGGCTTTTTTACTTGCGCACCGGCATGTTTGCTTTCGCTAGATCTCCTCATGAGGTCTTCTCCCGAAGTTGATCTTCAACTAATCGGCGCGACCGAGTTCGCCCTTTATAATGCGCATCGGTGCTGCCTCCAGATTGGCATCCCACGCCATTCGTTCCCGCCACTGACTGGCATCGTTCCTTTGAAGAAGAGGGAGTTGGGCACTAAAGCGGACGCGAAGTAAGCGAAGACAAGTGTTGCGGGAAAGGCCTTAGCGCATGTGGTGGAAGAATGCGAGCCGTGGAGGGCTTATGTAACCGAACTGGGGAAGTTAAGGCCTAAGGCGCCTAAACCCCTGATGTAGCTCATTCTGCTTTCTGATGGAATAAAATCTGGCATTTGGATGTTTCGGACCCCCGTCCCCTTAATTATTATCTTTTTTGTGATTTTTCTTTTTCTTTCCTTTTTTTCTTTTGTTTGGATTATATACATACTCTAACCCCTTTTTTATTTTTATTATATTTTTATTATTATTTTTTTATTATTATGGGGGCGTCCAGAGGCCTGGACGCCCCTATTTTTTTTATAATTTTTTTAAAAAAAAAAATTTTTTTGGGGGCGTCTAGGGTCCTGGACGCCCCTAGGTTTTTACTTTTTTATTTTTTTAATTTTTTGGTTTGGGGGCGTCCAGGCGCCTGGACGCCCCTAAGTTTTTTAAATTTTTTTTAAAAAAATAAACAGTGGGGGCGTCCAGGCGCCTGGACGCCCCAATTAAGGCTCAATCTATATATAGGGGGGGCTCCCCCCCCCTTACTTACTTACTGTTCATTCAAACGATCCGGTCAGACCAGACAGACCCATTCTTCGCCTCAATGGAGTTAGGAGCCCCGAACCGAGGTGGAGACAAGCGTAAACGACTGGCTCGTCGTCCGAGGAGACTGAGAGACGATGCTGAGGAGGCCGTAGCAGAGGAGATTACTGCGGAGGAGGAGATGGAGGTGCCGCTTCTGGCCGCGGAGGCCGCTGCGGATGCTGGTGACGCGGGAGAGGACGATCACGACCCGGTAAGTACTTCGGAATTCTCACTTTGTGGTTCAATAGGCTAAAACGGACGTGCGAGAGGCTCTGAGAGAAGGCCTGGTTGTGAGAGAAGGAGGTGTCCAGGGGCCTGGAAGCCTCCACTTTTTCTTTTTCTTTTTGTTTATTTATTTATTTACGTAAATAATAAAATAAAATAAAATTAAAAAATAAGGAGGCGTCCAAGGCCTAGGACGCCTTCATAATAATATATATATTATATATATATATTTTTGTTTTTGGTTCTTGGAAGGAGGCGTCCAGGGGCCTGGACGCCTCCAAAAAAAACAATATATATTTTTTTTTAAAAAAATAAAAAATAAAATAAAAAGAATAAATAGTATATACAGTGTTATTGTTTATTACTGTTCATGATGCTGATGTGTTCTTTGTTGGTTTTTGTGGTGTGCAGGGCGTGATGAAGGGCCGGATCAGCTGGTCCTTGGTGGTGGCAGCATACCGTGGGCTGCCGGATTTCCAGAGGGCGCGTGTGGACGCCTTGGGCTTTGGAGCTTTCCTTAGGATCGAGCCCTTCCGGCTCGACCTTCCTCTTATCCAGGCACTGAGGGAGCGGTGGCACGCACCGAGCCGGGCGTTTTTAATGCCCTGGGGGCACATGGTGCCGACACTAGAGGACGTGGCTCGGATTACCGGGCTACGGGTTGATGGAGAGGCAGTCAGCGGGGTCACCTACCCCGACTACCGAGAGAGTGCCCTGGACCTGCTGTGGTTAGAGACGAGCGTGACTGATAGAGACAGCAGGGTAGTCGGCCGAGTGGAGATCATGGAGACGCTCGGATTCGTCGACCCGCGCCAGCGGGTTAGCGAGACTGGAGCGGAGTTCTTGGCTCGACTGGAGGGGGATGCTCGTGCAGCTTTCACCCAGGATCCGAGCGAGAGGGAGCTGGTAGACCTAGATCTTCGGAGGTTTCTTTTCTTCTTCCTGGGCCGCCTTCTGCTGGGGACGAAGGGGGATGGCATCCACTGCCGTTTCCTCGGGATCTTGGCGGATCTGGACAGAGTGGGACACTACGCGTGGGGAGCGACTCTGCTTGCCCATTTGATTGCTGATCTCTCCCAGACTTCGGAGAAGGAGACGACAGTCAGTGGCTTCGCACCTTTCCTCCAGGTAAATATTTTATTTATGCATTCCAACAGTTAAATATGCAATTATTGTACTAATGATGTATGATGGATGCAGGTGTGGAGCTATTACTATTTCCCGATGGGGAGGGCTAGGCATGGGAACAGGAGGGCCGTGCCTCTGGCGCGGCAGTGGAGGCCGGTCGTGGTTGCAGCACCCCACGGCTACCAGCTGGCTTTACTTCGTCGGGAGCTG